>JAGDYQ010000215.1:319432-578740 GCA_021962125.1 Bulinus truncatus | reverse complement strand
TGAGTACCAGTAAAGAGTTATTTAGAAATCTTTCCTTTTTGTACATTTTTTTTTACGTATTTTAAATTATACTTTTTATGTCCGTATAGTCTTTAAAACGTATATTTCTTAATGTTTATTTACTTGTCTTGAACTAAAATTTTCAAGGCGCTTTATATTTATTAAACGAAATTAATAGTTATCTATCTACGTCTCTAGAACTATATGTTACAACTCGAAATTTAAGTAAAATTGCTTTTTTTTTTTTAAATATTCATTTATAAATTGATTCCGTGATCCATTTTTTTGTATAAATAAATACTCTCGACACTTTTACAGAAATAACTTTGATTAGACATACTGTCGCCAGGCAATGATGGTTAATATTTATTAAAATACTTAAAATTTTGTTCCAATGTCTCTTTACTGTAAGTTGTTTTCTCAATGAGTAAATCACATAAAAAAAATAAATGTTTGTATGTGAGTGTGTATATAAGAGCGCGCGCGTGTGTGTATGTTTGTGTGTGTGTGTGTGTTAGCTAGAGCAATTCAAACCTGACACAAGAGGTGACAACGTCGCCTAATACTATGAGGTTTTGGAGAAGGGGAGAGAAGAAGAGAAGGGTTTGGCCACCAGGAATGTATAGAGGTTCCTAAAATAGCCGTCCCAAAGATCCATTACACTGTTTGAGAATTGATGAGGTTTTGAAAGTTTAGCGTTAACGTCCTCTGTCGAAGTCCTGAAAGTTGCCAGATTTAAAGTCTCCAATCAAACTTTAAGGTGTCTGTCAAAGAGTGTTGTCATATGGTAGTTTCAAGTATTACTACAACATATTGTGTCATAAATACAATCCACTGCCAATATCTTTTATGTTATATTTATGATTATTAATATTACTATTGAATTATTTTTAGGACTCATTTATTAAATTTCTGGGACGAATGGCCGAGTGGTGTAGATACTCGACTTTCGACCTGAAAGTCCTGGGTTCGATCCTCGGTGAGAACAATGGGAATTTTCCCAGTTGAAATTTGTTTCAAAGTCGTTTCATAAGTCCACCGAGCTTTAAATGGGTACCTTACTCGTTGTGAAAGTAAATGCGGCTGGGCATTGTGCTTACCACACAATCCCTTCATATGCCGAGGTTTTAGAAAATGATTAATTGCTTTTCATGTAGCTCATTTGGGCTAATGGAAATTTTTAAAAATTAAATTTAGTAACATGAAAAGTTAAATTTTACGAGAAGAAAAAACTAATACCAACAACGAATTACGCATCTAACCCACCCACACAATCAGTCTTCTATCTATCCTATCAATCATTGATCAATCAATATTTCGATCTGTCAATCAATCAACCTATCAATCTATTCAATTTCTCAATCTCAAAATCTATCTACCTACCTAATAATCTATACCTATCAATCACCCATCAAACATCTATCAATCTCTCTATCATTCCGTCAATCTATCAATGTATCAATGTATCAATATTTCATTCTATCAATCTATCTATATATATATAAATATATATATATATATATATATATATAATTATATATATATATATCAACAATCTATCAATCATCTATCAATCATCAATCACTATCTATCTCTCTATCTGTCGGACTTTCTATCCATTTACCTATCTACCTATCTATCTATCTCCCCATCTACCTATCTTTCTATCAATCCTTTTATCGTGAAATCCATCTATCTAGGGTACTTTCAATCTTCTAAATATCGAATTTATCTATCACTCTATGTATTGATCTATAGTTCTCTCCATCTATGCTTTCATCGTTTTTTGCCTTCCCTCACTCATAGAAACACTATTTTATCCATTCATACAACCAAGTATTCCTCTTACGGACCTCATTCTCCAACCATTTAACTATTTTTATTAATGCCGAACTTTCTGTATCACTCGTACGCTGACTGACCATTTCATTACTTACTGTTATGCGCCACATATACGCACTACACGCCACCTATACGCACTACATAATACCTCACATTGAAAAATGTTAAACGGACTGTCAACCGATATTTTTTTTTGTTTTTTTTTTCGGAACATACAAACCAAAACTACCATTTTTATTTTTCTTGTTTGATTTTCATCAATAGTTGAAATTTATGAAAAAAAAAAAACTTTTCGTTGAAAATATTTTGTTCCACTGCTAAGTGTGGCTGTGTCTGATTTTGTTCCTGTCAGCCCACATCTCCAAGCTAGATCCGGCCTCAAAGCTTCATTAGGAACATTTTTCAAACATCAAAAAAATAAAAATAGAAAGTATTTTTTTTTTCACTTTCTCCATCAACGAAGATGTCTGAAGAGGTGTGCTGATGGCTGATAAAAGTCGAAACTTTTTCCCCCCTCCCCCATCCCTCCCCCTCAACTGCCAGAGACCAGAGATTTGAGAAAAAAAATTGTATAAAGATCGTCATTGAATAATATTACATTGAAATTATAAAAAAAAAGAGATAAACTAATGAACAACATGACGAAGATGGGTTTGAACAAAAAAATAAATAAATGAAGTAAAATGCATTGAAAGCTTGAAAGACAGAGAAAAACAAAGTTTTATATTCTTATCTCCCTTTGGCATTGCGAAGTTGTTGGCCTTGCGTTTAAAAAAAAATGTTTTTACAATCTATGTTTTTTTTTTTTGATTACTGTCTTATTCTTTAGTGCCGACGGCTATTGCATTTTATTATTCCAATTAAACCATTAAAGAGAATGTATACTATGCGCTCAATACATGTGACTGATTGTTATTGAGTTTCAACGCACTTAATGCACGAGCTTGGCCTTCGCCATATTATCTTTGACAGCTGACAATCTTCAACATCTATTCGCAACTAACGGATACCCCAACTTTGTGTTAGGGGCTGCTACCCTCTTGCGGAGGGTCACCTCGTTAACTTGGAAATTTATCAACAGTTAGGCTGAGAGAAAACATTACTGGTAATATATTACTGATTTCTTTAATACGCTAGTATTAAGGTACAGTAGTTCAAAAGTATTAGTCTACAGTATTTCAAAAGTATTAATCTACAGTATTTCAAAAGTATTAATCTACAGTATTTCAAAAGTATTAATCTACAGTATTTCAAAAGTATTAGTCTACAGTATTTCAAAAGTATCAAACTACAGTATTTCAAAAGTATTAGTCTACAGTATTTCAAAAGTATTAATCTACAGTATTTCAAAAGTATCAATCTACAGTATTTCAAAAGTATTTTAATCTACAGTATTTCAAAAGTATTAATCTACAGTATTTCAAAAGTATTAATCTACAGTATTTCAAAAGTATTAATCTACAGTATTTCAAAAGTATTAATCTACAGTATTTCAAAAGTATTAATCTACAGTATTTCAAAAGTATTAGTCTACAGTATTTCAAAAGTATTAATCTACAGTATTTCAAAAGTATTAATCTACAGTATTTCAAAAGTATTAATCTACAGTATTTCAAAAGTATTAATCTACAGTATTTCAAAAGTATTTTAATCTACAGTATTTCAAAAGTATTAATCTACAGTATTTCAAAAGTTTTAATCTACAGTATTTCAAAAGTATTAATCTACTTTATTTCAAAAGTATTAATCTACAGTATTTCAAAAGTTTTAATCTATTTCAAAAGTATTAATCTACAGTATTTCAAAAGTATTAATCTATAGTATTTCAAAAGTATTAATCTACAGTATTTCAAAAGTATTAATGCTGCATGTCTTGGAGTCCCTCTGATTTATCCCCACTGTGCTAATTCGAAATTGAATTGAAATTAAATTGTCTCTTCTAAAGTGTCGAGAAAAACTGGACTTAAGATATAGTGTTATTATTGTTTCACACTGAGTGTATAACAAGGAAAATATTTTTTATAGACTTTATAGCCTCAACAGATTACTTATAAAATAATTACAGTTAAAAAAAAAACAATGATAGAAATAATTTATCTATATATATATATATATATATATATATATATCTATATCTCTCTCTATATATATATCTATATCTCTCTCTCTATATATCTATATCTATATATATATATATATATATATATATATATATATATATATATATATAATAGCGCTATGGGTTCTGCGTTAAATCGAAAGTAAAGAATTAATACAACAGTATTCTATTTAAAATACAATCATGAAAAAATTCGGATCTGCCGGAAACCAAAAAATAACCTAGCCTACCGATCAAGCATAAGGGGATATAACTCTATGCAAAGGTTTTGCAGGGTACAGCTAGTATTTCATATTTCTTAAAGCTTTTCATGTCCCCAACCACTTACCGCTTTGCAAATTATCATTAGTTGAATGAATCACGTAATTTTTAGAAATCTCCCCTTAGGCACAACAAATTTTGTGTGCATCTTTAAAGCATTGATGTACTACTATTAGAAACCGGAGTGTTTTGATCTTAAGTTACAAAAAAAAATACGGCGCCACTGCATAAAATGACTAATAGTATAGTATGAAATCTTCAAATCAAAACCCGGCTTTTAAATAACTCTATAATGACCTACTTTTAAATAAGTCTATAATGACCTACTTTTAAATAAGTCTATAATGATCTAATTTTAAATAAGTCTATATGACCTACTTTTAAATAAGTCTATATGATTTACGTCTAAATAAGTCTATAATGCTCTACGTCTAAATAAGTCTATAATGACCTGCTTTTAAATAAGTCTATAATGCCCTACTTTTAAATAAGTCTATAATGACCTACTTGTAAATAAGTCTATAATGACCTACTTGTAAATAAGTCTATAATGACCTACTTTTAAATAAGTCTATAATGAGCTACTTGTAAATAAGTCTATAATGCTCTACGTTTAAATAAGTCTATAATGACCTACTTTTTAAATAAGTCTATAACGACCTACTTTTTAAATAAGTCTGCCTAATGTAATTATCGACTAATAACAAAGTCAGCTGATTTATATATTTTAAAAAAATCTTTTTATGTTTACTACACTTTTACATTTCATCTAAATATGTAATGGACAGACGGAACACAGATCACGAGAAATGTGTGTAATTACCACAATCAATTTGGGGTATAGTTCAAAGGTCGTATAAGCGCAAAGTAACTCTTTTAGCTACTTAAAGTATACATAACTTTTTACTTCTCAGGTCATCTGACGTCTTTTGGGACCCAAGGGAAAGGTAAATTTGGACGCAATGGGCGAGGTCTTGCCGCTTGAAAATCTTGGGCTCTAAAAATGGGGCCCTACCCAATAACGTAGGAAATGTAGTACGGGGTGTGCGAGGTGAGCGGGATTCGCGGGGTGTGCGGATGTGCGGGTTGTGCGGGTGTTGCGGCCGCACTATTAGCAGAACTATAGAAAGGCGCCTAAATGAAGCTGTTAAAAACTTTGCTTTCAAAGGGGCACCACTAGCTACGATTTGCTTATGCGCCACTGGTAGTTGACTTTTCAAAAAAAAAAAAAATTTTAAACCAGAATCCCCCCACTTACCCCCCCTCCTCCCCCCAGCAAGGGCTAAAATTTCCACGTCAATGTTTCAAGAATGACAGCTAGCGATGTAGGACTGCCTAATGAGACCCAAAGCAATTTATTTATAGAACACAAGTCAACATTCTAGAGTTGCAATTGTTTTAATTAAAAAAGTGTATTTTTAAACTGCAACTAATTACTGTGAAGATTTTTTAATTGGGATTACGTCAAAGTGAAAGTAGCAACCGGGGCCATTTGAACAGTCTATGGGTAGGTGCATCTCTGAAATGTTAGGAGTAAGTAAAGTTCCCTTAGCCCTAACGGACCATCAGGGCATATGAAGTGTGTGTAAAGTCCCTGTTAGGATTAGATGAAATCTCTTGTAGACTATAAACCACTGATGGGACTGTTTTTATGTTGCCCTTCTTTCATCCCTACCATACCCAACAGTGCAATGGCCATGGAGGCATTACGGGAGATATAGAGGGAACTTAAAGCATGACCTGAAAATCCTTTGGTCCTCACCGGAGATCGAACCAATGATCCTCAGGTGGACAGTCGAGTGCTTTACCACACGACCATCCGCCCCCTTGCAGATGAAGTGTATAATTCATTTGTTTCTATAACCTCGGCAAATGAAGTGTAGAATTCATTTGTTTCTAAAACCTCGGCCTTTACTTCCCCCAACTTAAGTCAGGTTAAGCTGGGTGGACCTGTAAAAAATTCAATTGGTCTCATCGAGGATCGAACCCAGGACTCTCAGTTATACAGTCGAGTAACTACACCACTTGGCTATCCGTGCCACTTCTAATAAGTGAGGCGTAAAACCTATTAAGTAACAAATCAACGTAAATGATGACAGCCGTTTATAAATATGTTTACTTTAGGAGTTTTTGGTTTATAATTTAACAAAAAACAAACAACAAGAAGCGACCATTGTACATGACCAGATAAATGAAACTAATATTAAACAGATTCGTGAAATTCTGATTGTTCTACATTAAAATCGAAATGTTGCGCCTGCAAAGGGACATAATTCAAATCTCAACACTACTACTGGCATCGGTTGTAAATAGACGAGGCGGAGTGACAGAAACCTAATCTCTTTAACTGACAAGACGCCAGAAAAACCAATACCCCTTGGGCATACTGGAATTTACTGGACTCTGTATGAATATCATAAAAAACAACCTAGCGTAGCCAGTGATGATAGACGGCACCATGGTGAGCAGGTAATCTTTTACTAATATTTGTTCATATTTTTTTTTAAAAATACTATTGACCTTTAACCTGAAAGTTTCTTTTAAATAAATCGTTAACCTCAAAACAGTTAATTTTTTTTTTTAAATTCAAGTAAAAAAAAAACCAGTCTTAGAGATTATTAAATAATTTGATTTCTATAATTCTCGCTAATGTATTGTAATGTCATGGTTAAGATGACTGAATAGCAAGGCTGATATGACAACAGTTACTGATTTTAGGGGACAGATGGTCGTGCAGTAAAGTGCTCGACTGTCGACCTGATGAAGGTACCTGGTTAGATCCCCGGTGAGGACCAAGGACATTTTTCAGGTCTTTTCTCAAGTTCTCGATAAATCTCCCGTGGTGCCTCCATGGCCATTGCACTATCGGGGAGGATAAAAGAAGGGCACCATGAAAACCGTCTCGTTTGTGGTTTATAGTATCTAAGAGATTTCATCTCATCCTTAAAGGGACTTAAAACACACTGATCTTCATGCTTTGATATTGCAGTCTTACTCAATGTATTTTTATACTGTAAGCAGGGGCCATTATTATAGGTTGACAATGTAGGTGGCGTCCTTGAACTCCATTCATATAAAACTTTAATGTTTGTCTATTTTGCTGCTGCATTGTAGGTGTCATAGTTGCATTTGTTTTTTCATTCAAACAAGTCGGTAGTGGTGAATTCTACAAGTTTGAGAGCCTTTTATTAAAATTATTATGACTAGCTGTTACCTGCAAAACCTCTGCATAGAGTTATAATCCCTTAGATTTTGATCGGTAGGCTAGGTTATTTTTGGTTTCGGACAGATACAATTTTTCATGATTTTATTACAATTTTTAAATGCAATATGTTGTAGAAATAAAAAAAATAATAAAACAAACAAATATTTTAATGGTATTATTTCACATTTTGGCCTTAAGGTCTCAAGTTTGAAAACCACAGAAACAATTCAAAGCTGTAGATTAAAAAAAATACATTTATCGAATCAAGATGCCGGCAAGACGCCATTTTGAATTCTTGATTTCTACTTTCGATATAACGCAGACACAAGACCTGTTTTATTATATCACATTATAATTGATCACATACTGATACTGTTAGCTATTACAAAAAAAAAAAAAATACATCCGTCAGCGTTTCTCCCAGCTAACTGTTATTAAGTTTTTTTGTCTAGCCCACGGGACCAGCCTCGCTAACAGGATATATCGAAAAAAACAACAACAACCATTTTAGCACTAATGATTTGAACGACTGGCGATAAATCACACGGCACTCTGACACACGTATTAACACTGGGTTCAAGGCCGGTGTCAATGTCAGGTCTGTTCATAAAAAATAAAGACTTATGAAAAAAAAAACGAAACGAAACAACTACTAAAATATTCCCTGGTGTGTAATAAGATTTAAGAGAAAAAAAATAAAATTGTTTGGTGATTTGGGTGTACGAGGGGAATAAGGGGGGGGGAAGCTAAGACGAGGGGGTAGCGGAAATGCAAATATATCAGTGGTACCATTCTCGGTCAATGGCTTGATGAGCGTCCAGCGACACAGGCTGGACAGTGCAAGCACACCTATTGACCAGCGTCTTTGTCAAGGAGTATTTGCTTGTCTGAGCTGCTTCCCTCCTCCCCACCGAGTCCTTGTTTCTTTATCAAAAAACCGTCTCCCTTTAAAACTTCAGGGCGTGTTCATATGTCATGGTGACTGGGGGAAGGGTGGAGTGGGGTGGGGGGGGGTGAGCCAAATAAGGGTAACTGGCGTTGTTGGAAAGTTGACCAGTGAGAAACATCCGTTTGTCTTCAGACAATGCCCAGATAGACATCCGTGGTCTTTAGATGACCCATTTCTGTTAACGCCCCCACATCCCCTCTCCTTATATAGAAAGACGTAATAAAAAAAAAACAAGTAATGATTCTTCACAGGCAGACGTCCAGTATACTGACAGATTGTAATTAAATTCAAACAACCTGGGTCAACATGACCTCATAGTTAAGTGTTTAAATGAGTGAAATTGGGTTTGTCGAGTCCCATCGCTGAAAATTGTGGAAAGAGAAAAAAGAATGAAGCGAAAGAATATTGTACTGTGTGTCATGACGCTGTTTATGGTTGAAGTAATTCTAATAAATGGGGTATTTTGCAGATACGAAGATTTTAGGTTGGAGAGTATTACGTTGTTTTAAATTGTTTTAAAATTGTAAATTACGTCATTGAGTTGTTCAGTAAGTAGTTAGTTTTTTTGTGACGTCAGGTGGCTCTTTCTTACTGCCGAATGGTTGCCACTGCAGAGAAGTGGTGGAAACTGTGGATCACGTGCTTTTTGAGTCCACCGGGCTGGCGGACCACAGGGTGGACCAGTCCGGCAGCTTGCTGACCATTGGCCTTTTATGGCAGTTCCCAGATGTTTATCTCTACGAGACAAAAAACCGGTATACAATTCTGCAGCCTATCTGTACGAGACAAAAAACCGGTATACAATACTGCAGCCTATCTGTACGAGACAAAAAAACCGGTATACAATACTGCACCCTATCTGTACGAGACAAAAAAACCGGTATACAATACTGCAGCCTATCTGTACGAGACAAAAAACCGGTATACAATACTGCAGCCGATCTGTACGAGACAAGAAACTGGTGTATAATACTGCAGCCTCACTGCGCGAGACAGGTATTCACATTTTATAGCTTATCTGCAAGCGACAGGCTACTGAAATCAAATACTGCAAATCTCTGTCGATGATGTACAAGAGCACTTCAAAGGTTATCCCATTAGCTGCTAAGAGCTCCATATAGGACGAAATATTAAAGCTCATTTCTCGGTTATCACAGAGGATGATTTTACTGATGTGGCTGTAACCTTGACCCATTTAAAAAGGTCACTGAATGAGATCTGAGAAAATTACTCACACCATAATTGCAAAGGGGAAAAGTGTGTGTGTGTGGGGTGGGGGCTAGTTGAGATTTTCCGCAAGGCAGAAGTGGCAACTGCCATCCGGGCTCTAAAACCTGAATCTTGCAGGTTAAACCTGTACAGTTAAACTGTTCCTTACAATATGTAAGTTGCAAGCAAAAAAAAAACAACACTGAAAGGGCATATTTATTTTAAAAATTGTCACGTTTATACATTGTTTATGTCAAAAGATATTGGCATATAAGTATATGTAAATAGGATAATACTGGGGTTATTTTTCTTGTATTGTAGATGTGCTCATTATTGTGTATGTGTGTTCGTCAGTGCGTATGTCCGGAGAAAAGGGGTGGGGGTAATAAGGATGGTGACACTGAGTGGGCTGGATAATATATTTATGAATGTCAACCTCTTCTTATAAAAAAACATTCCATTGCACTCAACACAGACCAAACAGGTTATATGCTAAGAGGCGAGACGTGTGGTTTGGTAGGGTGTCCTCATTCCCACAAGGCTGTAGTTCCACTAGATAACTGATACTGTTGATACATAGTGTTTAACCAAAGGCTTAGTGCCAGGGTTGGGGGGGGATATTGGGGTCAAGGGGAGATGGGTTCACTGAATGAAGTGGAGAATTGACAAGAAGGATGACATTTGCAAGGATGGACGATAGAAATGTTGGACGATAGAAATGTTGGACGATAGAAATGTTGGACGATAGAAATGTTGGACGATAGAAATGTTGGACGATAGAAATGTTGGACGATAGAAATGTTGGACGATAGAAATGTTGGACGATAGAAATGTTGGACGATAGAAATGTTGGACGATAGAAATGTTGGACGATAGAAATGTTAGACGACGAAATGTTGGACGATGTTGGAATGTTGGACGATAGAAATGTTGGACGATAGAAATGTTGGACGATTGAAATGTTGGACGATAGAAATGTTGGACGATAGAAATGTTGGACGATAGAAATGTTGGACGATAGAAATGTTGGACGATAGAAATTTTGGACGATAGAAATGTTGGACGATAGAAATGTTGGACGATAGAAATGTTGGACGATAGAAATGTTGGACGATAGAAATGTTGGACGATACGATAGAAATGTTGGGCGATAGAAATGTTGGATGATAGAAATGTTAACTCTAAAGAAAATGTAATCTTATTTTATTCTATTTTTGTTTTTTTTTTCAATTAGGCTTTTATTTAAACCACTCTATTTGGAAACTTTTAATCCATTTATACACAATTTTCTTATTCAAATGTATTTGAATTTAAAGCAGTTTAGTATTATCGTTGACAATTCACCATCTTACAACGTTCGTGTCAGTTTACATACATTTCTATGGAGCTCGATTAGAATTCTTTTTTATAATGTTTATTATAAAAGGGAATTAGCAATTAGAGATTATATTTCTCAAGTTTAGCACCTGTCCATTTTCTAATTTAATGAAATTTGGCACACCTGTAGATTCAACTTGACTATGCATGATTTGAATAATTTCGAGTCCATGAATTACGAACCTAATTAATTTTTTTTTACTGATGTTTATATTGGGAAAAAAAACTCACATTAAGATTAAAATGTTTAAAATTAAAATAAAAAAAAAAACAAAACAAATTTGTTGCACCGACGCTTTATGCAAAAAATACTGAACCTTGATCTAGTTTTAAGCAAACTTTCCCAATTAGATTAATTATATTAAATTATGTGAGAAGAAAAATTGGAAGTTTAATTATTTAAAAAGTAAAAAAAAAATAAATAAATACAAAAATTATGAACCATTGTTTATCTTTCCATAAATTAAAAAGTGAGTCACGTGATGTGGGGGAAATAGTTTTTTAGTTTTTTTTAAGTACCAAGTCAGGAAATAATTTCTACTACATATAGAATAATCAGGGGTGAATCAGGAACATGGGAATCGAGCTGTTTATTAAGCATTCAGACCTGAGAGATCAATCTGTAGGTTTGTTAGCAGATACAAATGTATGGACCATCCCACCACCCCACCCTTCCACCATCACCCGATGCACAAGCCTAATGATGTATATGTATATAATATTGGAATTTAAATTCTGTCATTTTAATTAACTTGTGTAAATCTTAAATAGAGCTGCTGTGATTGATACAGTTGCAACTATTTCTTTTTGATAACATTCTAACTCCAAATGCAAATCTTAAATAGAGATGCTGTGATTAATACAGTTGCAAATATTTCTTTTTGATAACATTCTAACTCCAAATGCAAATGCTGGTAAATGATAGCGACGTCATGTCTGTGTATTGTAAGGGTTATACGTTGGTATGTATTTCTATGTCCATCGTTTAACGTAGTTAAACGTATTCAATGAATAAAAGGCTGCCAAATAATGGAATAGTAATGCAGTGTATGGAGGCCCTGTGCTTGTAGGCCCTATGTTTGTATGCCATGAGTTTGTAGGCCTTATGTTTGCAGGCCCAATATTTGTAGAACCTATGTTTGTAGGCCCTATGTTTGTAGGGCCAATGTTTGTAGGCCCTATATTTGTAGGCCCTATATTTGTAGTCCCTATATTTGTAGTCCCTATATCTGTAGACCATACGTTTGTAGGCCCTATGTTTGTAGGCCCTATGTTTGTAGGCCCTATGTTTGTAGGCCCTATATTTGTAGGCCCTATATTTGTAGGCCATATGTTTGTAGGCCCTATGTTTGTAGGCCCTTTATTGGTAGGCCCTATGTTTGTAGGCCCTATGTTTGTAGGCCCTATATTTGTAGGCCCTATATTTGTAGGCCCTATGTTTGTAGGCCCTATGTTTGTAGGCCCTATGTTTGTAGGCCCTATGTTTGTAGGCCCTATGTTTGTAGGCCCTATGTTTGTAGGCCTTATGTTTGTAGGCCCTATGTTTGAAGGCCCTATGTTTGTAGGTCCTATGTTGGTAGGCCTTATGTTAGTAGGCCCTATATTTGTAGGCCCTATATTTTAGGCCATATATTTGTAGGCCCTATATTTTAGGCCCTATGTTTGTAGGCCCTATGTTTGTAGGCCCTATGTTTGTAGGCCCTATGTTGGTAGGCCTTATGTTAGTAGGCCCTATATTTGTAGGCCCTATATTTTTAGGCCATATATTTGTAGGCCCTATATTTTAGGCCCTATGTTTGTAGGTCCTATGTTTGTAGGCCTTATGTTTGTAGGCTCTATATTTGAAGGCCCTATGTTTGTAGGCCCTATATTTTTAGGCCCTATATTGGTAGGCCCTATGTTTGTAGGCCATATATTTGTAGGCCCTATTTGTGGAAGCCCTATGTTTGGAGGGCCTATGTTTGTAGGACTATGTTCAGAAGTTCTATGTTTGTAGGCCTTATGTTTGTAGTGGAAGTAGGTCCTAGCATTCTGTTTGCATCTCATCCAACATATCATGAAGCAGTTCTATGGTGTTTGTGTTTCAAAATCAAACAATTGTCAAGATCTCTGCATGAGTAATGCAGGTACACAACATGTAATTACATCATTAGCACCTGATACTGTAAGTGTGATATGTGATATATGTTGATCTAAAAATTGGAAAGCAAAGACATTTCACTGTCACGTGATATCATTATCTAGATTTAGTTTGCACGATATGAATATCTGTTTATTGTTCCCTTCCTTCTGCAAATATTTGATATTAGTTATAAATATATTAAACGCAAAGACCGGGGAACAAACAATTAGTAAAACGATACATTTTTTTTTTGTTTACACAGTAAGTATTCTGCGATTTATATAGCAATATCACACATACTAGCATATGAGAAATTCACGGAATGAACAGACATAGTGTAATAAAAATAAGAACAAAATCAAGTGATTTCTTCCATGTCCTACAGGAAAATTCTTACAGCTATTTAAACAATAATTATCAAAATGAAGAGATATTTCAACAAGCTAAATACATTTTAAAAATGGAGATTCAATGGAAAACAGAGCTCTGCATCATGGTAAAATTCATTTCTCTAGATTGTAGTTTATTTCTGGCTATACATAGCCTATCATCATATATAATAATACTCATTTCCAGTGTGCGTTAAATCGAAAATAAAGAATTAATACAACAGTATTCCAGTTTAAAATACAACCATGAAAAAAATCGGATCGGCCCGAAACTAAAAAATAACCTAGCCTATCGATCAAGCCTAAGGGGATATAACTCTATGCAAAGGTTTTGCAGGGTACAGCTAGTATATATATAATTACTGTTTAGTTCAATAAGTTGACCAAGGCAATAAGCTACTACACGTTGTTTACAATAAACGAGAATATGTAGTTGACACTATAACAATTTTGATTGAAAAATAAAATACATTTTTTAACACTTTCGGTTGCATTAGTTTAAAATAGTCACACAACAAAGTTAGGTCATGCGTTTGGCTTTGCGTGCAATGTTTAGTATTGGTCTGTTTCTCTCTCTCTCTCTCTCTCTCTCTCTCTCTCTCTCTCTCTCTCTCTCTCTCTCTTTATACTAGCTGCTAAAATACCCCCCCCCCCAAACACACACATACATATTCATTGAGCTATTTTCAACCTTTTTGTTGTTCTTACTTGCAAATCACGTTGTTAGGATCTGTCAGAAGAGATTGATACAAGAAAAAGGCTGCAAATAAAACGTTAATCTAATTATCAAAAGTATGGTAGAACGCCGCTAGATGAAATATCAATCATAACTTCCTGAAATATTATAACGGCAGATGTAAGTTAGTTGGCTACTATAGTGAACATTGGAAGTTATGGCTTTGTGATACTCACCCACACACACGCACACACACACACACACTGTTTATGTTACAAAGTCCGTAAATAAACAAAAATAATCAACATTGTATGAAGGGATACAGGAATGAATGAATTGAAAAAAAACATAATAGTTAGCGAATCACGTCTGAGGCCCAGGGATTGTAAACTGAATACGTGTTGGCCAGCTGTGCCCCAAGTCTATGAGTTAAATATTCTCAAGTGGTTCCCTTTAGAGACATTTTACCTGGGCCCCATAACAATGACTTGACTACGACCCATAATGTACCTTTGTCTAGTGCCCCTCCCCCCAATAGCTGCTATGGATATACTTAAGTCTTCTTATACATCTTAGTCAAATACCTCTTAGTCAAATACATCTTAGATACATCTTAGTCAGATTCAGTGGCGAAACCAGCAAAAAAATGCTAGGTGGGGGGGGGGGGCTCACATTATGAAAAAAGACAGTTTGACAGTCTTTTTTGTAACTTTATAACATTAATTATGTATTGATGATTTGGCCTAGGCGGGCTCAAGCCCCTTCCAGCCGCCCCCCCCCCTTGTTGCGCCACTGGTCCGATACATCTTAGTCCGATACATCTTAGTCCGATACATCTTAGTCAAATACATCTTTGTGAAAATAAAGCTTAATCAAATACATCTTAGTCAAATATATCTTAGTCAAATACATCTTAGTCAAATACATCTTAATCAAATACACCTTAGTCAAATACATCTTAGTCAAATACATCTTAATCAAATACATCTTAGTCAAATACATCTTAGTCAAATACATTTTAGTCAAATACATCTTAGTCAAATACATTTAGTCAAATACTTCTTGGTCAAAAACATCTTAGCCAGATACATCCTTATCTATATATCAACGATGGGAAAAAAAATAATTCTTTCTATTTCATCAGAAAACCAGACTCACATGTCAACAATGTGTTTTTCTTGACCATTGTTTTGATGCAATCATTTAAATAAAAACAAGAACATACAAGACAATTTCAAAGAAGGGAAGTAACTCTTCATTCGTTGAAAATTTAAAAAAAAGTATTTCAGCGTTAACCTCTTGGTAATACCACGAACCAACAACAAAGTTCGCCCAATGTCGTCAACAACTTAAAAGAGAAAAAAAATTTGTTCTTAGAAAAAACGATTGTTGTCATTGTCGAAAGTCTGATTAGCTTTTTTAAAATATGTAAGAAGATTATATAACTAAACAGAGCAACAATCGTGGTTTGTGTCCTGGACTGTTGTAAGAAGGACACATAAGGTTCCAAGTCTGTATAAGAACATCCAGAGAGATGTATCCTGGACTGTTGTAAGATGGACACATATGGTTCCAAGTCTGTATAAGAACATCCAGAGAAGTGTGTCCTGGAATGTTGTAAGATGGACACATAAGGTTCCAAGTCTGTATAAGAACATCCAGAGAGATGTATCCTGGACTGTTGTATGATGGACACGTATGGTTCCAAGTCTGTATAAGAACATCCAGAAAAATGTGTCCTGGAATGTTGTAAGATGGACACATATGGTTCCAAGTCTGTATAAGAACATCCAGAGAAGTGTGTCCTGGAATGTTGTAAGATGGACACATAAGGTTCCAAGTCTGTATAAGAACATCCAGAGAGATGTATCCTGGACTGTTGTAAGATGGACACGTATGGTTCCAAGTCTGTATAAGAACATCCAGAGAAGTGTGTCCTGGAATGTTGTAAGATGGACACATATGGTTCCAAGTCTGTATAAGAACATCCAGAGAAGTGTGTCCTGGAATGTTGTAAGATGGCCACATAAGGTTCCAAGTCTGTATAAGAACATCCAGAGAGATGTATCCTGGACTGTTGTAAGATGGACACGTATGGTTCCAAGTCTGTATAAGAACATCCAGAGAAGTGTGTCCTGGAATGTTGTAAGATGGACACATATGGTTCCAAGTCTGTATAAGAACATCCAGAGAAGTGTGTCCTGGAATGTTGTAAGATGGCCACATAAGGTTCCAAGTCTGTATAAGAACATCCAGAGAGATGTATCCTGGACTGTTGTAAGATGGACACGTATGGTTCCAAGTCTGTATAAGAACATCCAGAAAAATGTTTCCTGGAATGTTGTAAGATGGACACATATGGTTCCAAGTCTGTATAAGAACATCCAGAGAAGTGTGTCCTGGAATGTTGTAAAATGGACACATATGGTTCCAAGTCTGTATAAGAACATCCAGAGAAGTGTGTCCTGGAATGTTGTAAAATGGACACATATGGTTCCAAGTCTGTATAAGAACATCCATTGAGAAGTGTGTCCTGGAATGTTGTAAGAAGGGCACATATGGTTCCAAGTCAGTATAAGAACATCCATTGAAAAGTGTGTCCTGGACTGTTGTAAAATTGACACATATGATTCCAAGTTTATTATATAGTGACCAAAGATTTCTTTCTAAGAAAACATTGTGCATCATTTTAAAAATCATTTTCATTAAATGTATATGGCTAAATAAAGGATCCCAAAATAAACACACAGAACAAAGCTCTAAAAAAAAGGGGGGTCCATGTTACAAAAGTTTGGGACCTCCATGATATGGTAAAAATTATAGAAAAAAAAAACTGCAATATGAACCTGTTTTTTATTTATTCGATCATGTTTTGTTAAAAAAAGTTAAAAAAAGCACCAGAAAGGGTAACTCTTGTATGTGAGAAATTTGTATGTAATCTCATTTATGATTGGTCCAAATGTCCATCGTCTTATACAGAAAAAAAAGAGAATACAAAATAAAATAAAACATCACTGGTTGAGAAAGAGGACACACACGTGTTAAATGACCAACAATTTGATGTCCACAGCCAGCCGACCACAAGTGACAATTTGTTGTCCAAGCTGTTATTACCACGTGTGGCATTACGCTGTTTTCGTCCATTTTTTTTAGATAAGGCACGTAACTTCTCTGGGTCAATAGGTGAATGTTAAAAAAAATGGAGTTAACTTCTCTTGATCACAGCAGTAACAATCAACGAACCTAAATGGACTACAACTTCTACTTCGTTTGTGAACAAGAAAGAGAAAAAAAATTGTAAAACAGTGTGATTTCTACATTTTTTTTATAGATAAAAGGTGAAAACAATAAATTTCGGTCGCCGATTGGTTTCTGACATTTTTATAAATAAACAAGTAAACAGGTCATAAGCATGAAAAAAAACAATAACGAATTCTAGATAGCTATTTATTAAAATGTTTTTAAATAAAATTTTATGTTATTTATTAAAATGTTATTTATTCAAATGTTATTTATTAAAATGTTTTTTTATTAAAATGTTATGTTATTTAGTAAAATGTTATTTATTCAAATGTTATTTATTTAAATCTTATGTTATTTATTAAAATGTTATTTATTAAAATGTTATTTATTCAAATGTTTTTTTATTAAAATGTTATGTTATTAATTTAAATGTTATTTATTCAAAAGGTTATTTATTCAAATGTTATTTATTCAAATGTTATTTATTTAAATGTTATTTATTCAAATGTTATTTATTCAAATGTTGTTTATTCAAATGTTTTTATTAAAAGGTTATTTATTAAAATGTTATGTTATGTATTCAAATGTTATTTAATCAAATGTTATTTATTAAAATTCAATTTATTAAAATGTTTTGTATAAAATCTCTTTGCTTTATGCGAAGATCCGAAAAAATTCAAGGAAAACTTATCGTCTTATTTAATATTTCTTTCTATCATTTAAGTTTATTATAGAATAAAATAAAAGATAGTTAACTTAACTACGTAAATATGATTTCTTTTTTTAATACTCTAGCTATTTTGATACTGCCTTGCCCAAGTCAATAAAAACTAAAGTCTGAAGTAAATATTGAACAATTTTATAAGATACGATTTAAACTTTAAAAACTTAAAAAATCACAAAATTTATTATTCAGTGCATAAAAAAAAACTGGAGTAAAAAGTACAAAAAAAAGTGAAAATATTCAATATGATTGAAATCCTCTTCCCAAACAAATAAACACAGACAAACACACAGACACACACACACACAGACTCACACAGAGTCACATACACAGACAGACACATGATGAGAGAGAGAGAGAGAGAGAGAGAGAGAGACGAGTAGAAACTATACAATTCTTAAGGATTCGATTGAAGACTTAGAACATACAATATGCCGCTTAGTAACAGAAACAACAAAAAAAATATTTCAATTTCTCCCCCAGTTTCATGTTACAGAAAATTGAACCGTTTATTTTTCAACATAAGCTCCAAACAAAAATCTATTTTGTGGTTTTTTTTTTGCGTGTGGAGAATTGGTAAACAATGTCAAGAACTTACATCATCATAAACATGAATATATCAACACAATTTATCGTGAATATATACATATATATATATATAATATATATATATATATATATATATATAAGCGATTTGCGTTCTGCGTTAAATCGAAAGTAAAGAATGAATACAACAGTACTCCAGTTTAAAATACAATCATGAAAATATCGGATCTGCCCGAAACCAAAATAAAACCTAGTCTACCGATCAAGTCTTAGGGGTTATAACTCTATGCAAAGGTTTTGCAGGGTACAGCTAGTATATATATATATATATATATATATATATATATATATATATATATATATATATGTGGTTGAACAAATACTGTCGTCGTAGTAATTCACCTACAATGCATCCGGTATGGTAAAGACAGAAGGGGAAAGCCGCAGAATGTCTGTCAGCTATATTGCTCCCCATCAGGAATGGCTTTAGCATAAGCGGGGGCTAGGGTGATTGTCATTAGCCCGACCTATGTTGATTGTTAGTTGCGAGCTTAGTGTGATTGTCATTAGCAAGGCAAGCAGCAAACGTGTAAGGTAACAAACACAAAGTCCAATCGAGTGACATTCAGACCATCACCATTGGCCGCTTTTTTTTTCTGCAAACTTTTACTAATCAAAATATAGTATTTCCTTAATTCACAAAAAAATTAGCATATAGATGCTACTAACTCCTTCATTTACAGCTTAACTAATATATGAGATGAAAAATGTCATCGTGCCAGAAACTGGCCTAAGTATTCTGACAAATGAGTCAAACTGTTCACTGATCGGCATGAAGCGACTAGAAAACTAAAATTACATTCATAGTACTTCTCTCTTCTTCATTCTACGGGAGCCCATTAAAATATATATAAAAAAAAACAGATGACGATGACGTCATCAGCGGTCCGTGTTTCCATCCCAGCATGCTCCCCTATACAGATATCTGTGAGGGATGACAAACTTCTTCCGGTCTGTGTCGTCCTGATTCTCATATTTCACAAAAAAGAATGAGCAATGAGATGTGATTTATACAAGAATAAAAGGGTGTTTTTTTACGATTCGGTTTCACTCTGTATTTATTCGACAAGTTAAAACGCAAATACTTGTTCGAGCTGGTCTTCAGGTACATCCTATCACTTTGTTTACTAGGCGAGTTTATTATTATTTTTTTTAAGAGGTAAAATAGGACACATCTTGTATTGCACTTTCTTTGAGTTACATTGTGGCTGACTGTGCTTAAACCCAAACTGTGCGGTCATTGATAAAAAGTTCAAACCCAGACGACTCTATGGTCCAAATGGTTATCGCTTATTAACATTAAAATGCAGTTTACTGCACATTTATAGGGATTACGAATTTAATGGTCTGTGGTAAGCCTGTGTGACATAGCCCCCGTCGATGCTGGCATGTCTATTATCACCACACATACACGCGTCTATTATCACCCACACATACACACGGTCCATTATCACCCACACATACGCACGGTCCATTATCACCACACATACACACGTCCATTATCACCCACACATACACACGTCCATTATCACCCACAGATACACACGTTCATTATCACCCACACATACGCACGTCCATTATCACCCACACATACACACGTCTATTATCACCACACATACACACGTCTATTATCACCACACATACACACGGTCTATTATCACCACACATACACACGGTCTATTATCACCACACATACACACGGTCTATTATCACCACACATACACACGGTCCATTATCACCACACATACACACGGTCCATTATCACCACACATACACACGGTCTATTATCACCCACACATAACACGTCTATTATTACCCACACATACACACGGTCTATTATCACCACACATACACACGGTCTATTATCACCACACATACACACGTCTATTATTACCACACATACACACGTCTATTATCACCACACATACACACGTTCTATTATCACCCACACATACACACGGTCTATTATCACCCACACATACACACGTCTATTATCACCACACATACACACGTCCATTATCACCCACACATACACACGGTCCATTATCACCCACACATACACACGGTCCATTATCACCCACTTATACACACGGTCCATTATCACACACACATACACACGTCTATTATCACCACACATACACACGTCCATTATCACCCACACATACACACGGTCTATTATCACCACACATACACACGGTCCATTATCACCCACACATACACACGTCTATTATCACCACACATACACACGTCTATTATCACCACACATACACACGGTCTATTATCACCACACATACACACGGTGTATTATCACCCACACATACACACGTCTATTATCACCACACATACACACGGTCTATTATCACTACACATACACACGTCTATTATCACCCACACATACACACGGTCTATTATCACCACACATACACACGGTCTATTGTCACCACACATACACACGGTCTATTGTCACCACACATACACACGTCTTTTATCACCACACATACACACGTCTATTATCACCACACATACACACGGTCTATTATCACCACACATACACACGGTCTATTATCTTCCGATGCTAATGAACAAAGTAAACTATAAATCTTTATAAATACAATCTCGCACTTTATCCGGCTTCACGAATTACACACGAATGTATACAAATTCTGTAAGTAAATTCATCAATTTTATGTAGGATGAAAATGAATCATTCGTACTGAGCATTTAAATTACAAGCCTTATACATTTCAAAAACCTAGTAATGAGTGATATTTAATTATAACATGATAATTTTATTTATATTTCAGTATTTGTTGGTTTATTGTTGATGTGTCATCAGGGTTTTATTTTTATAAAAAATAGAACACATCTGGAAAAAAAAATTATAATTTCTGAATAGCAATATTAATTCTACTTAAATACTGAATGTATGTGTACAATGTATTGTTTTGTAGAAATATTATGTGTAAATTGTATTTGTGTGTAGAAGTATTATGTGTAAATTGTATTAGTGTATAGAAGTATTATATTGTAAATTGTATTTGTGTGTGGAAGTATTATGTGTTAATTGTATTTGTGTGTAGAAGTATCATGTGTAGATCGTATTTAATGTTTATTAATATGTGTGTACATATTGTTTTATGTGTATGTGTGTATGTGTGTGTGTGTGTGCGTGTTTGTGTATAAGTAGATGTTACAGAATGGCAGCTAATTTTTTTTTTTAATTTGAAATGTATGGAAGCACTAATAGCAGAAAACATTTTGCATTGGCTCATATTGCTAATCGCTGAATGTGTTGCCTCGCTGTTGGGTCTACAGCGGTGGAGTAGAAGGTAAGCGGAAGAAGATAATTGTAGAAGCAACCTGAGGACAGTACATAAAATAACAACAAACAGCACACAGAGTGCAACATCTCTCAGTATCTTCTCCGCTCATAACAATATCACGTGATGTCCAGTGTCATCCACTTGAGAGAGTGGGTGAGTCGGAAAAAAAAAAGGAGAAATCCGGTTTAACAGGGGAGGGGGGGGAGTAGATTGGGGATAGGGTGGGGGGTGGAAGGGAAGGGCAGAAACTAAAACCGGTTCTAGAATTACACATATGATTTAGTTTTGACATAGTTGAGAGTTTATGTCTGGATGGAATTCACATAACACTGAGAAGTGAAGGAATATTGTCTTCTATATACATCACTGCTATTATAATATTTGACTTCATTGGATTGTCTTCTGAATACTTCACTACTATTATAATATTTTACTTTGTTGTATTTTCCTATATGTTCTTCACTGCTTAGATAATATTATACTTATACTTGTATTGTCTTCTATATACCTCACTTCAATGAATTTGATGGTATTATACTTAATTGTATTATAATATTACAATGTAGAAGAACGTATCTAAAAAAAAAATTATATATATTGTTTTCCACTCATGAACAAATTTGTACAAATTACAGGAAAAGGTAACATTTATAAATCTCTCATCAATGAAACCCATCCCAGTTGACCTACATTGTGTTCTCCGTATTATTTCAATCAACCTGAGTTAAGACTAGCAGCACGTCAAATTGATTTTATTGCACTTCTTAAATAAATTAAAAAAAAAAAGCTGAAAATTATATTCCATTCTACTTTTTATATTTTGTATAAAAGACCAGGCATAATTTACAATGATGAAGTCAAATATAATTAGATAATTAAAGCAGGTTTTTCAAAAAAAAAAGAGCATTAACAGAAACAGTTTTCTACAATCGGTTCTAACAAAAAATGTGTTACTACAACATACAATAAAAGCTCTCACACTAATGCTGACCATTAAATATAGAGTCTTCCCTATTTGAAATAAAAATAAATAAAAAATAATAAACTACAAAACAAATCTAAACAGTGCAATAAAATCTTTTGTAATACGAGATTTTGTTTTTCCGTGTGAGATAAAAAATTTGAATTAAAAACACGAAATAAAAATCGCTGATAATTGAATAATAATAATAAAAAAATTAAGTTTATCAACTGTATTTCTTTATTTTGTTTTGCTCATTTTTATGTCTTAGTTTTTTTCGATGTTACAGTAAAGCTTTGAATAGACAATTGTCTAGATTTCTTTGTGTGTGTGTGTGATGTGTGTGTGAGATATTTGTTGATTGACTTAAATGCACTAACGATGAAGTAAATTATAATCGCACTTACATTATGAAGTTTGCCTTTACATTTTGAAGTTTGTCTCAATGCAAACAAATTGAATTTAATACGTTACAATGGCAACGATGTAAACAACGTCAACAAGAAACTTCTTATTTTGTGTGTCAAGGGTTGAAGAGTGACAGTCTATTGATCCTCTTGTTTTTTATTTAGTAAAAAAAAATATTATTGTTCGAAATAGATTTACATAAATTAAAAAAGTCAAATGAGATAACAATCGACAATTATAGTCAAGATAAATCAAATCAACAAAACAAAACACACTCTCTAAGTAGAGTCTCCTCAAAGTATTTCCTTCCCCGGGCAAGTTTTCGGGCGGGTACCCCGAGTATATATGCCCCCCTCCCCCCACATGGAAAAGTTTCGACTCAATATATTTCATTATTTTGTGAGGTGGTCGTAGGTGGAATGTGTGTGGTGGGCGAGGTAGCACACACACTCGATGTCGATACGAGTCCTGACACTGACTTAGCGTAAAAAAATGATGATTAAACAAAAAGTGTCTTTTTGATTGAAATGTTCTTTAATGTTCTGAAAGTGCTCAACGATCGTACTTTAACATTTAAAATGGTTTGTTCTGTGTTTTTTTTTAAAGTTCAACTCATCTTTCGAGTTCCTTTGAAGCTTACAGAACGATCACACGGATAAACAACATAGCATCACACAACTAAACGAAATGTGTGATGACTACACAAGGCAATGAGTACATCGTTTTAAAGGTTTGTATCTACAGATATATAACTCATGCATAAAGAGATTGCTTATTAGTTGAGTGTTAAGTCGTAGGAATCCAGCGACGCAGAAAACTGAGGACAGTTGACATTTATACACTGGGGAGAGAGGGTGTGTGTGTGTGTGCACTATTTAAACTGTTTCCAATGGATCGAAATGATCAGGATCTTAAACATTGCCACATGATTTGAAATTTACAAACATAACTTTATGTATATAACAAACTGTTTGTTGTTATTTGGTCAGATTAAATTAGATCAAAATATATTATTATTATTATCTGTCTTTCTCTCTCTGAACTCTCTTAGTTTATCTGCACTTTGAGACTTTAGTCTCTTATAGCCCGTGAAATCATACTTGTTGTGTTCCTCAACATCTGGGGGAACTGCCAAATAGGCTAATGGTACGCAGGCTATCCATCTAATCCATCCTGTGGCACACTCGCATAGCACATGTTCCACGGTTTCCTCAACTTATTTGATGTGGCGGCAAAAAAAAAGATTCTACATCGGGCCTCAACCTCCGAAAGTACGCACCGATAGGACAATGCCCAGATTGGAGCTGGATAATTAGTACCTGCTCGACTCTCCTAAGCTTCCGCCATGGGTCAGTCTTGGACTTATCTTCTGATATAACATCCATTATACAAAATTACTCTTTTATTTACAACCAGCTGATAGTACACGTGCTATATTACGAGATGAATATGGTAAATAAATGTGTTGCAATGTATTGCAGTATTGCCTGATGGACTCTTAGGTGCCCCACGAGAAACTACTCCAGGAAATTAAAAAAAGAAAGATGACATGGCTCGGGCACAGTTCCTTGAACGATATTGTAACACAGGATACCCATTAAGGGGAGGGGAAGAGAGGCCGCCATTAAAGGAATAGGATTGCGAACATTAAAGAATGCACTGGCCATTTTTTTTTGAAACATATAAAACATAAAAGTCCCAATTTGCTTGTATTATACCGTATTATATTGTGCATTAATACATACAGTTGTATGTTAACATTTATGTACACAATTTTTTTGTAGATCTAAACAACGTTCTGTATAAGTATTATTTCTACGTGTTTCTAAAGCCTAACAGTGGATACAATCTGTATATACACCATACAGTATTACGTACACCAGACAGTATTACGTACACCAGACAGTATTACGTACACCAGACAGTATTACGTACACCAGAGGGTATTACGTACATCAGACAGTATTACGGACACCAGACAGTATTACGGACACCAGACAGTATTACGTAAACCAGACAGTATTACGTAAACCAGACAGTATTATGTACACCAGACAGTATTACGTACACCAGACAGTATTACGTACACCAGACAGTATTACGTACACCAGACAGTATTACGTAAACCAGACAGTATTACGTAAGTCAGACAGTATTACGTAAGTCAGACAGTATTACGTACGCCAGACAGTATTACGTAAACCAGACAGTATTATATACACCAGACAATATTATGTACACCAGACAGTATTATGTACACCAGACAATATTATGTACACCAGACAGTATTACCTAAACCAGACAGTATTATGTACACCAGACAGTATTACGTACACCAGACAGTATTACGTACACCAGACAGTATTACGTACACCAGACAGTATTATATACACCAGACAATATTATGTACACCAGACAGTATTATGTACACCAGACAATATTATGTACACCAGACAGTATTACGTACACCAGACGGTATTACGTACACCAGATGGTATTATATACACCAGACAATATTATGTACACCAGACAGTATTATGTACACCAGACAATATTATGTACACCAGACAGTATTACGTACACCAGACAGTATTACGTACACCAGACAGTATTACGTACACCAGACAGTATTATGTACACCAGACAGTATTATGCACACCAGACAGTATTATGTGCACAAGTATGCAACGAGCCCAGCCGACCGACATACTTCTAGGACATAACATATTATGATGACCAATTAAATCACTGGAAATTTCCCGCGTGCGACCTACGTTGTAACTCAAGGTCTAATCCAATCAGGAGCAAGATAACATTGAAAGACATCGAGCAGCATTAATGGCGTCTGACCGCCATAATACTCCCCCCCCCCCAACGCTCCTTCTCCTCCCACCCCTCAGGGGCCACCACACCCCATTTTATATTATCACTACATGAAGCGAAAAAATATTGTAGCCTTACTCCAAAGAAAACAATACCAATAATGAAAAAATAATATACGAAGAAATCTTTGAATGAGAGCGCTAGTCTAGTAATTGCCGGTAATGGGTGGAATGTCTTCATTTTACAGCCTCGCTCAAATGTGAGAACGTTTGATTAACTAAACACAATATGTCAGTATTTGTTGCTGAATTGTTGATGGCTACATATGTGTTAATATATGCATCATGTGTGTGAATGTTTGTGATTTGTGACTACAACCAAAACATACGTGTTTAGGTACTTATGGATGCTTGAACTCAGCTTCATAGTAAATCTATGGATTTATTTATATGATAATCTAAACTTAATGTTTATATGTATGTCTCCATATATATATATATATACACGTAATTATGTATTACGTTTGTTTGTATATGATTTTGCAGTAAGGTTTAATGCGTGGGGTGTAGGGGCACATGACGTGGGGCGTATAGGTACTGGGCGTGGGGCGTAGAACGACTGGACGTGGGACTTATGGGCACTGGAGTTGTGGGGCGTACGGACATTGGACGTATGGGAACTGGACATTGGTCGTATGGGCACTGGACATAGGGTGTATGGGCACTGGACATATGGTTTATGAGCACTGGACATATGGTGTATGGGCACTGGACATATGGTTTATGGGCACTGGACATAGGGTGTATGGGCACTGGACATATGGTTTATGGGCACTGGACATATGGTGTATGGGCACTGGACATGGGGCGTATCGCATGGGTACTGGGCTTGGGGCATATTGTATGGGCACTGGACGTGGGGCGTATCGGCACCAGACGTGCGGTCAAAGTCGGACGTTGCTGTATGGTGAATATAACATCAAAACTCTTCTATCGAATGGCTTTCCCCACCGGGGTCGTTAGTCCCATACGCTTATTTTTTTGTATATCTGAATAATTTCAATGATGAATCTATTTTTAGCATCATAATGTGCATTTGTCAGCGTATTATTTAATTCAAACCGTCTAGTTTTTTAAAATACACGTACATTTTTTTGTTATCTTCCGATGCTAATGAACAAAGTAAACTATAAATCTTTATTAATACAATCTCGCTCTTTATCCGGCTTCAATATAAATTCCAACAACAAGAGCCACTAGATAACGTAGTGGTAACAAATAGCTGAATGTGTAATGAGTTGATTTGTTTTCAGACAGGATTTCGTTATTGCATTGTTTTAGGCCGTAAATAAAATTATTTTAGGGAGTAAATAGCACAGTTTTAGGCAGTAAACAGCATTGTTTTAGGCAGTAAATAAAATTATTTAGGCAGTAAATAAAATTATTTTAGGCAGTAAATAGCATTGTTTGAAGCAGTAAATAACACTATTTTAGGCAGTAAATAGCATGTTTTAGACAGTAAATAACATTGTTTTAGGCAGTAAATAACACTATTTTAGGCAGTAAATAACACTATTTTAGGCAGTAAATAACACTATTTTAGGCAGTAAATAGCATTGTTTTAGGCAGTAAATAGCATTGTTTTAGGCAGTAAATAGCATTGTTTTAGGCAGTAAATAGCATTGCTTTAGGCAGTAAATAATTGTTTTAGGAAGTAAAATGCATTATTTTAGGCAGTAAATAGCATTGTTTTAGGCAGTAAAATGCATTGTTTTAGGCAGTAAAATGCATTGTTTTAGGCAGCAAATAACATTATTTTAGGCAGTAATTAACATTGTTTTAGGCAGTAAATAGCATTGTTTTAGGCAGTAAATAGCATTGTTTTAGGCAATAAAACAAACCATTGTTTTAGGCAGTAATCAATATTATTGTTGTTTTACTTTGCGTTTCATGTTATTTCGTGGGATGTTTTTGGAAAGTTACAGTACCGAATTAGCGTTAAGTGTGGAACTAGTAATGTGGGGGAGGCAGGGAGTGTTGTCTAGACAATGTTCAGGACTAATTGTATTTAGACGATTGTTTACTGTTTATAAGAATTTACTGCTTTTCTTTATCTAGTTTCCTCTGTTTTTTATTTTCGTTTCTATGGTTAGCTAAAAGCTTACATTTTTTTTGTTATTGATCTGTGCATACGCCTTTTGTGAAAAATTTCAGTCTGTGTGAATAAAATAGATAATGTATACTTTAATCTTATAATATATATATATAAGCGATTTAAGCTCTGCGTTAAATCGAAAGTAAAGAATTAATACAACAGTATTCCAGTTTAAAATACAATCATAAAAAAATCGGATCTGCCCCAAACCAAAAAAAAATAATCTAGCCTACCGATCAAGCCTAAGGGGATTTAACTCTATTTAAAGGTTTTGCAGGGTACAGCTAGTTATATATATATATATATATACATATATATATATATATATATATATATATATATATATATATATAAACATGCCACATTATTGGTTTAAAAATAAGCAAAGTTTTAAATTAAGTAAAAATATTACTACATATTATTTTTAACTAAAATTATATTATTTCTACGTATTAAAAATTCCCATGAATTTAATTTTTTTTAAAATTTTAATTGCCTTTTTAATTCAGCCAGAGGAGGGTACCTATAATGTAAAAATAAAAAAAATATTCCCCATGTATGCAATAGTGACTTCATACTGAAAGGGAGTTTATCTAGGTTTGACAAAGTTCTTATCCACCAGGGTTATTGCTCCTCGCTTTTTAACGAAAGCCATATTGAAGATACTCAACAGTACAAACATCATCAACAAATTAATGATAGCGACCACACAATTTTTTTTTCAAACCTCTTTCCAAAGAATTATTCGTTAAAACGAATATTTTTTCTTGTATGACTTTGTTCCTTTGTGGTAATGATACGTAACATCAAGTGCCAACAAAATGGTTCAAACTATTCAATGTTATCAGATTCCAACACGAGCTCGGCAATTTAACGGTGGGGGGGGGGGGGAACCAACCCGCCAACCCAAATTAGTTTTTTCGACCTTTCCATTCATAAATTTGTCTATATAGATGTCGCTCAAGTATTCGATTACGATTTAACCTCATTCTCAATTTTATAGCATCGATCTCTTGTATTCAAAATAGATTCGCATTTCGTTTCTCCCCTGCAAGGTAATTTGATCAATTTAATTACAGCGGAGTCCATTTCATTTGGGCGATTTTTCTAAACATGGTCATAAATCAATTGAACTTCACATAATTGATGTTTTGTTTCTTTCGAAAAAAAAAAAGAAGAAAAAAAAAAAGGAAGCAAAAGATTAAAAAACCCAAAAAAAACTTTTCCTTGCATTAAAAAAAAAAATGGAAAAGAAATCGCTAGCAGTAAATATTCCTGGTCTGTAATCGATTCCTCGAGCAATGTTTCAATCACCGCGTCGGCTAATTTATATTGTTGTTTTACTTTTTTTTTTATAAAACAAAATTATGATGAAAAAAAATTAATCTCATCTCTTTAAATTAATTCCATTCTTGTTTTTTTATATTTCCCACTAATTTAATGATTCGCTTTTTTTCATTACAGGGAAAAAAATACCTACCCCCCATCCTTCCCTGAAACCGAAACTAATAAAAACGACATAATATATCTTATTTTCTCATGTTTTTTTTTAAGGAACCGAACAGACCTTTGCAAATTTGTCTTTTGTGGAAGAATTTCATTTTTTTCAATATATTTTTTTTTGGAGTATGTCTTTTTTTGTAGTATGATCTTATTTAAGGTATTCATTATCTTATTCTTTCCTTCAGTCTTTTAAAATTTCTAAAAAAAAAAAAAATCAAAAAAATCTATGAAATCGTCTCAAAAGAAAAAAATATGAATTGAGGGATGGAAAGCCGAGAAGTGTAGATCGCTTGACTGTTGACCTGAGAGTCCCTGGTTCGATCCTCTAAATGGGTACTTGACTTAAGTTGTGGGAAGTAAATGCGCCTGTGAATGGTGCTAAGTACACAGCGGCCTAGGTTATACACATCGTCTGCTCCTATGGCCCTAACGGAACTGTAATTTTACAATATTTTTTGCTTAGCAGCTAGTTTGTCATATTATATTTGTCTTTGGTGCATTATTTATAAGCAACGTTTTCAATTAGGGAAAACGTCGCTAACCAATAAAATCTCGTAATTAACATTTATCTATTAGTTAAAACCTTGATGACAAGAGGCACATTGCAGGTTTTTTCATTGTAATCTTTGATAGCATAGTTCATATAATTTGTCCTCCTTAAATTAACGCGCTAATCTTAATGAACATTTATTTTCGTCATAATAACCGATGCTAGTAATTATTTTCTAAATTATAGGAAGTTTATGTTTTAAAGGGAGTTAACCAGAAGCAAAAGTGGTATAGTAATTAATATTTTGAAAGGAAAAAAATTGGAAGTTGGAAGCCTAAATTAATGGGATCGAAATAGCTTTTGAGCTAAGTTTGAAAATTAACACAGGATCCATGATATAATCAAATCAGGAATAAAACCGTTTGCAAAATTTGGGAAAATGTAAGTAATTGACTTGTGTGTGTATAATTAAATAAGATATAATTAAGACCTCCCTACTGCATTTTTATCAACGGTGTTTGAGATGGATGAACCATATAAACCAGTCTTCACCAGCCCTCGGGCCGCGGACCGGTACCGGTACCGTGGATCAAATGGTACAGGGCCTCTCAATCAAACATTAAATCACTCAGGATAGTGCGACTTTCCATGGATTAGAGGTAGGTTAACCGGGAGCTGAACGGCTGTTAGCGACAGTGGCATTGCAAATGAAAACAATCTAAAATAGAAATAATCAACGTTCATCCTATCTCCACCCCCTCCCCCAAGGGGCCGCGATGAAATTATCAACCGTCGCCCGGCTCGTGACCAGAGAAAAGTTTGGGGACCACTGATATAAACCATATTGACTTGAACTCCGCCGATGTGAAGATGTGTAATAATGACTGGATGTTAGGGGACATAGACTGGAACTGAGAATAGATGAAGTTAAGAACATAGATTGGAACTGAAATCCCCAAACTAGTCTCTGTCAAATATTCACAACACGTTTTGTGACTGCAGAATCGAATCTAACTCTCAGGGGATCGATTCGATGAAAGTAAATTGTTTATCAGAAGATTTCAAGTGCAACACTGTATACAATCAGACACGGTAGACAATTTGATTGCATATCCGAATACTGAGATGGTAGACAATTTTATTGCATGTCTGATTACTGACATGGTTGACGATAAGATTGCATGTTTCGTTTAATGGCATGGTAGACAATTTGATTGCATGTCCGTTTAATGGCATGGTAGACAATTTGATTGCATGTCCGTTAAATGGCATGGTAGACAATTTGATTTCATGTCCGTTTAATGGCATGGTAGACAATTTTATTGCATGTCCGTTAAATGGCATGGTAGACAATTTGATTGCATGTCCGTTTAATGGCATGGTAGGCAATTTAATTGCATGTCCGTTTAATGGCATTTTAGACAATTCGATTGCATGTCCGTTAAATGACATGGTAGACAATTTGATTGCATGTCCGTTTAATGGCATGGTAGACTATTTGATTGCATGTCCGAATACTCTTTTTTGTGTTTTAAAATCGAAAACTTAAAATAACAAGCATTACTCACATAAACTATTTATAGTAAAATGTAATGGGATAAAAAAAATAATCGTAAAATTGTTGGATATTTGGCACACTAAATGATACTAGAAGCGCCACCTATTTTGCAAATAGTTTTAGTTTGTGTGGAATATTATAGAGTTCTAAATCAAACAACAGAGTGGCTTTCAAATGAACAAGTCATGTTTTTTTTTTATTTCAGTGTGACTAATTATAAAATTGTATGATAAAAGAGAACATTGAGAATTTCGTCACAAAATGCGAGATTTTTACAAGAAAATTGTGGTTAAATATGAATATTGATATCATACATTGTGAGCAGATCATTGTTTATGAGGTTATAATGACGTATTCGTATGTGCTTGTTGATTTACGTAACGTTCGTATCAAGTGATTGTCAGGTATTTCATCACTCACATCACGTCAACGAAAGGCAAAGTAGAATAAATCCGAAAAAAAAATGGACTAGAAATGTACTTTCCTTGTATTAACATCAAAATCCACATTATACATTGATTTTTATTTTCTGAGAACCGAGATGTCACTAAGAAGTCAAAACACAAATAAAAACAACTTAAATGACTACTTATAATACTAATAAAACACAAGACAAATCCTAAACTCACTAAAAGTGAAAATATAACAAAACGTAAAAGACTACTCGTAGTGCACACTACAAACGTAAATCATTACAATGTACTAGTAAAACAAATGACAAAAACATAAAACACCCTACTACTAGAACATGTGACAAAACTAAAACACATAATAAAATATTTTATATTTATATAATCTTAACGGCGCTTGATTTATAAACTACAACAAAGTGCTAGTTTGATCACTCCAGTGTTAGCTGAGTTAAGTCACTCAAATAGGCACCACTAGACAGACCTAATATATATATATTACATAAGTACGCATATTAAAATTGTACATATAGTTTTAACCAGTGCTCGATTTAAGAAAATCCAGTGCCGGGGATGAAGAAAAATTTCTGCATAGCTGGGGATAAATGTCTATGATTTCATCCTCGGCTGGGATATATTAGCTTCTTCTTCTTTGTTCTCGATATATGATTATGGAGGATTATATATTAGCTAAAGCATATTAAAACTGTACATATAGTTTCAACCAGTGCTCGATTTAAGAAAATTCAGTGCCGGGGATGAACAAAAATTTCTGCATAGCTGGGGATATATGTCTATGATTTTATCCCCGGCTGGAATATATTAGCTAAATCAGAGCCGTGGATGACAGGTCTCAGTGCCAGGGATATCCCCAGCATCCCCGGCGGTAAATCGAGCCCTGGTTTCAACTCACACTGATATAATATTAAGAGAATGTCAACTTCAATATTTCACACAATTTAAAGTTCAAAAGTTTAAATCCCGAAAATGTTCTAGCAATTAACCCCGTTAATTATGCATATTTATTTCATTAATTTTATTAAGGCCGATTCCAGAGAAAACCGTTTAACATTACAACAACAAAGAATGGAGACCATTTATTAACATGCTAAATTCCCATGAAGTCCTGTACATGTATTTTATGTGTGAGACGACGGGAAATTTAACGGTCGGTGAAGAAGAATTACTCTGCACGGAACTCGATCAGAAGACGGTATTTCCGGAACCTGTCACCTGATCTGGACGACGTCTGCAAGATATTATAGGTCGACGGTGCAGAACCGATACATCTGGGAAATTGAAAACTTTCTTGCATTGTTCCATTTTTCTTTTTTTTTGCTTTTTTTCTTTCAATTTTTAAATGTAGACGATGCTACATTGATATGGAGCAATTTATTTATAGGTCCAAATGAAAAGTAATATACATGTTTTCAATATACATGTTTTCAATATACATGTTTTCAATATACATGTTTTCAATACACATGTTTTCAATATACATGTTTTCAATATACATGTTTTCAATATACATGATTTCAATATACATGTTTTCAATATACATGTTTTCAATATACATGTTTTCAATATAAATGTTTTCAATTGTTATGCTAAATTTCTGAAAATAAACAATAAAGGTTATTTTGAACAGTATCACGCTTTTTCATTTTTAATGTCAACATTGCCATCTGAAGTAACTTTTTTTAAACACGCTGTCCTATATTATTTTTAAATTTATTTCTGAATTAATTTTTAACATTGAAGTTTACTTTAATATATTCTTATTCACCAAACATTTTAGGCCTCTTTTTCTTGCAATTGGTTTTACTTTTAAAAATCTAGGCTTGAAAAGGGCGTTGTTTATGTACTGACTCATGTGGATTGTACTTAAATAGTGATATGGTGATAGTCCGATCAGTAGGGTCTACTATATTGATGAGTACATAGACGGCCCTTAGTCTTACGAGGAAGCGTACTTATAGATAATAGGACTAGGTGGCTACAATTACGGGGCCCCCTACAATTCTCTTAGACCGGGGTCAAAATGATTTAGGGGCTGTCAGAGTGGGCCTATATTTAAAGACCTTAAGTAGGCGCCCAATAGTGGCAAGTAGCGGCATTAACAGGCATATTTCCGGATGGTGGCCTTATATTTAGATAGGGCTTCTAAATGCACATTTGACTAGTGCCCTCAAAATGTTTCTTTGCTTGTGGCCCAGAAAAACGTTATAACATCTTTGATCTTACTTCTTGTTTTTATTTAAATCCAGTATAGAAAGAGATGTTCCTTACTTGATGCTGCACATCACTGTTAGGACTGTTTTTTTTTTTACTCAACCATCTCATCAATACCCAGAGATGGGGTACTTGGTACTTGTTTTACCAACTACCTGACCTTTAGTAGTGACTCGGATTTTGTTTTTTTTGAATTACTTTGTACCTTGCATAATTTTGTACTCATAGACTTACCGGTCATTTAAAAAAAACGTCTGCCCTTATTTGTGTACTAGTGCTTGCATGGTCACTCGGAACATCTCTGCCAACACACTAAACAAGTGTGCAATGGCTTATGGAGGCAGTACTGAAGATATACGTATGTGTGTGAGCTTGATTGGGTTCAAACCCTGCAGCCTACAGTATGCAGATTGAGCTTACAATCGAAATGCCACATAATTGACCATATTAATTTATTTGTGAAAAAACTAATTCTGTTTTCCATTGGGGTAGAATCTCAGTTCAATATTTAAACAAAATCTCCAAAATGTTCGGCATGCGTTGGGGAGTGGTAGGGGTGGGAAATGAGGGTGGCGGGGGGGGGGTAGGTATCGACACGTGATCTCAAGTGCTTTGGTCAAGTAAATTAAAAAAAATAAACACCTATTTTTAGCCTGCTTGACCGACAGTAGGATGACAGCTGTCGCCCCCAACACCCCCAGCCTCCCTCCCCTCCCCCCCCCCCTTAGTAGACTGGACAGCTCAAGAGGTGTTTGGTTGGCTGTAGGAGTTTTATCACTTTTTTTTTTTTAATACTTACAGCCGGGATCTTTTGAAGTGATCACCCTGTGACGTCATCATCTCCATACCTCTCACATACACCCCACCCCTCTTTCCCCTCCCCCCCTACCAAACCACTCAACATCATCCTGGCTATTTCTGGATTATCCGGAGGCCTATTCTAATAAAGCGGACCAGAGTTTAGAAGGCAAAGAGATAAAAAAAAATGGCCGACTAGTTGAAAATTACCAATTACCGTCTGGTAACATTATTGTAGCAATTATATCGACACTAGCTCACATGTAATGGTTCGCATTGCACACTCACTTTAGCTGCTTTGTAAACATTTCAGGCGCATATTATTGAGGAGGATATATAGATAGAAACAAGGGGTGGTCTGGTCGTACGGCAAGACTCTCGACTGTCGATCTAAGGGTCTGAGGTTCGATCTACAGTAAGAACCAATGGATTTTTTAGGTCACGGTTATAGTTCCCGCTAAATTTTCCCTTAGTGTCTCCATGACCATTGCACTATCGGATACGGTGAGGCTGAAAGAAGTGGTTTATAGGATTTAAGAAATTTTATATCTTTCTTTCAGGGCCTTCAAGCACATAGATAGAAGAAAGAAATGAGCAACACGTCGAATACAACAAGTCGTCGTGTCATTTGTGGCAAAATGTCAGTTATCAAAGAACTTTTAGGAAAAAAAATCTGTTTAAGGATATCACTGTCTCGCTCTTTACCCCTCTCCCCACCCACAGCTATATTGCTAGTAATATTTTTTTTTTGTATCGCAACAAAACACTTTTTTTTTCTGCAAAGATTAAAAAATTAAAAATTAACTTCTCCATGGTTTGAGTAAAGAAAATTAAAACAAATAAAATTTAAAAAGTGCGACTCCTAATTTTAATCTTACAGAGAAAGAAACAAAAAAAAATATTATTTACAAAAACTAATAAAAATTCGGCTACACCTTTTTTTTCAAATATTTTTATATAACAAATTTTAACTTCGTGCTTATCATCGATAGTAAGAAGAAGTTAGCAATGAAGCTGTACAATAACAAAAGAAATGAGCTGAACAATGAAGTTGTACAATATCAGACGAAATGAACTGAACAATCAAGTTGTATAATAACAGACGAAATGAACTGAACAATGAAGTTGTACAATAACAGACGAAATGAACTAAACAATGAAGTTGTACAATATCAGAAGAAATGAACTGAACAATCAAGTTGTATAATAACAGACGAAATGAACTGAACAATGAAGTTGTACAATAACAAACGAAATAAGCTGAACAATGATGTTGTACAATAACAAACGAAATGAACTGAACAATGAAGTTGTACAGTAACAAACGAAATGAACTGAACAATGAAAGTCAACAATAATAAAAAAAAATAATAACCTATCTTGAAATTAAACACATCGTGTCATTTGTCGTAAAACTGTCATTTATGGATGACATTTAGATACCAAATGGAAATCTCGATGCTATCTACAGCAGCAGGTTGAAAAAATATGGTTTTTAAATTATAAGATTTCCATTTTTGATTTCGGTCAAGCCAATAAAGATATTTGAGTTACAAGTACAAGTAAAGGAAGAGGGTATGCAGTGACCACTTGCGTATGACCCAGCGTGTGGACTAAGATGAAACGAGGCCTGGCAGTCGAAACCGCCCCCCCCCCCACGATTCACCCCTCTTACCTCTGCAACCCCCGTTCTTTCACTATTCTAATCTATCAATCTCTAAAGTACTCCTAATTGTCCAAAAAGACCGTCCCAGCTGTGGTCCCAGACTTCTACTCACATGACAGACCTCTAGTTCTGAGTGTAAACAACTGGCTTGTCAAATTCATGGTGGAAGTGGGAAGGGGGGAGGGTGGAGATGGCACTCATGTTATAGGGTACACGACATTTTTTTTTCTTCTAGATATTGAATAAGTTCAGATGAAATTATCAAAGCGAAGACAAAAAACAAAGAGCTAATTTAATGTATGAATAATATAATGTAGGAAATATATAATATATGAAAAAAATAATGTATGAAATATATAACATATGATATATAAAGGTGCAGTTTTTCTTAACTTTGTATGCAAATTAATGTACCACAATTTGATATGTTCGTGTGCGCAGTTGCTTCAGAGACCAAAGGAGACAAGAATTAATGTTCGTCTTGCACAAGTTCTCCAGGGAGATTAAGAATAAAAAAAAAGTTAAGTTTATCAAAGGAGCCGGAGCCGAGGAGCCGGGAGTCGCTACTTTTTGCTGGAGCCGGAGCCGGAGCCGAAAAAATCTGGCGGCTCCACGGCTCCCAGATGTTTTTTTTTTTTACAGCAGAATTTTTTTTTTAGCTTTAAAATTACAAATTTGTTTGATTGTTTGCCTCCTACAATTTGTAATAGACTAAAAACAAAATGGTAGCTTTCTGTATTTAACAATTTTATTATAAACAGAATATCTGAAACAGAGCAGATACATTTATAAGGCTGTGGCTATTCGGACCCGGGTCCCAATAAAATTCGATTGTTATTCGGACCCGTGGCAAATATGCACTTAGCTTAGCTATACATAAACTTTATTAGACGGAACCCGAAAAAATAATAATACAGAGTCCGCTTAGTGAAACCCTAGACACTGAGTAACGATTAAATCATACAATTCAAACAATTATAAAAAAATAAACAAAAAACAATAATAAAGTTTATGTATAGCTAAGCTAAGTGCATATTTGCCACGGGTCCAAATAACAATCGGAGTTTATTGGAACGGGGTCCGAATAAAAATCGGAGTTTATTGGTACCCGGGTCCAGGCCCGTAGCCAGAGGGGGCTAGAGGGCTGACTCCCCCCCGTTCATGACCTGAGTCTCCCCCCCTCCCCCCCGTGCATGATTTGAGCTTTTTGACAAAATTTTAATAATAAAGGCTATAAAACATCAATCATTTTGTTCAATTTTGTTTTAGGGGCCCGGACTGAGCTGGCCAATCAACTTTTGAAAAATATTAATATCAGCACGGGGGCCCGTTTCACCCCTGCCCAGGGACCGAAATGTCTGTCGGTGGGCCCTTTTCGTAACCTTGTAATAGTTTTATATATTGATATCTTCTGAGGACAACTAGCAACTTATTTAAGTTAATAAAATAATATTGACTTCTGACTTCACTTTTATACATATGTATAATATAATAATAAAGTACAAACTCCGTGATTTCTGAGTGATGTTATTTATTTTGCAAATTTACTTTTTAGCAGAATTAATTTTATTTTAAATTGAATAATTGCGACTGGTCATTTGTTGTTGATAGATCTGTTCTTTGTTTTCAATATTTTATAAGAAATATCACACAAATAGCTAAGCTATATTCGTGCATCTTTGTCGTTCTTCCCGGGTTGTACGTTTAACCAACAGTATAATGATATAAATCAGGTATCTATTATGTAACAATTGTGTAGCAGAACAAATGGTCAATATATTTATAACAGGAATCAGAAATTGCTCAGCCTCAATAAATTTTTGTCATTAAAACTCTTTACTATTTAAATTATTTTTAACAAAACTGCAACATGCATGCACTATTGAAACGTAGTTAAAATTATATATTTCTAATTAATAGCTAAACAATCGGTACTAAAATGCACCATTCCAGATATGGAACTGCAAAAAATTTCTTGGGGAAGGGACTCACTGAGGTCCCCTCCCAAAACCCCTCCTCTCCGTTCGCAAGCTTTCGGCGCTTCGCACCTCCATCTTCGCCCCCCCCCGAACATTTCTTCTACCCCCACCAGGGGCGGAATTATGGGGAGGGGCCGGGGGGGCATGTCCCCCCCCCCGGTTATCGCAAGTTTAGGTAATACATCATTAAATTATCGAAATATTTTTTGTTCAAAGACCAATTTTCAACACTGAAAACAGTTTCGCCCCGCCCCCCGGGGGTCAAAGTTTTGCCCCCCCGTCAAAGTTGTCTAGATCCGCCGCTGTACCCCAGAATCAGTTCTTCGGCACGCCCCCCCCCCGGCCGAAAAAAATTCTCCCCCCCCAATGCAATAATCCTGGCTACGGGCCTGCCCGGGTCCGAATAGTCACTTCGAATTAATCAATAATAAATATAAATACTGAAGTCTTTAAAATATTTTAAATAATGTATCATTTTACTATTTGCTAATTTGATCATTGAAATAACTTTTTATTACTTTTGAAAATGGCGACTAGAGAAACCTCGATGGAAAATAATGATATAATTCTGGATGCACTGAAATGGTTTGTTTTTAGTAAAACCGACAATGGACAATGCGTATATTTTTCAAGTTCCTGACTCTGGGGGTGAACGCGGCAAAATTTGCATAACTTTTTATCAGCTGGATGTTAGCGTGGAGCAATTATACAATTTTTTGTCTCGTGTGTTACTATCTTAATAGGGAGCCGGAGCCGGAGCCGTCAAAATTTGTGGGAGCCGGAGCCGGAGCCGAAAAAAAATATGGCGGCTCCGCAAGCCTGTCACTATCACATTCTAGTACTGGCTAAAGTAATCATTTTTTCAAGACATAATACAAATAAATAAAACGAAATTATGTTACAGATTTATTTATTTTTTTTAAATGCGAAAATATAACCAATGAACCAATGTAAGACAAAGCTGCTAGCAGAGATGATTGTTCTAAAGTTAAGAACTTGCAGATATATTGTCTCCTTCCATTGCACGCACCTGAGACGTGAGCTTAAACTAGTTCGGACATAGAGATGTAACAAGCGTAATTGTATTTTGATTAAGTTTTGTGGGCAGAGGTTTCTATGGTTGCCACAAACCAAATAAAACTACACGCATAAAAAGATCATTAAGGACGGCCTGAAATACACCTGCGCCGGGCCCCACCTAGGATGGCCTGAAATACACCTGCGCAGGGCCGCACCAAGGATGGCCTGAAATACACCTGCGCAGGGCCGCACCTAGGATGGCCTGAAATACACCTGCGCAGGGCCGCACCTAAACTATCTGCCGCCCCTGATCATTTAGTATTTTTCCGAACCCTTTCCCTTGATTTGAATTTTTTTTTTCATTAGTTCTAAATTCTGCCTCCTATTGTAAGAATTTGACAACCCTGATAGGGCTGTCACCCTTGGGCGTATTCATGGGGCATTTGCTCCCCCCCCCTTACATTTAAAAAAAAAAGTCATAAAGTTGTTATTTGCCCGCCACCCCCCCTGGAAAATTTTTGCCCCCCCCCCCCCTGGAAAAATTCCTAGCGACGCCCATGCTGTCACCCGTGTGTTTTAAACCCCTTGGCTAGGCGCGGCTCTGCTAGTGCCATGTGTAAGCCACAGCTAGTCTAATTCAAAGTGGGCCCCCCCTTGCACAGGGGTAAAACTTGCGGGGTCCCCCCCGGGCGGTTGTTTTTAATTGATGAAAATCGATTTTTGCAGCATCATAGAGTCACTCCAAGTCAACAATATTTCCAGCCCCATTGCGCAAAGCCCCTTACTTGGTAACATCTACAAAGAGGCAGGCTAACAGGTGGATTATAAATAGGCCCTTTTATAAAATGGGATCTTTACTTACTGACGACGAAACGAACCTGACACAGAAAGGCCGTATTATACAGAATATAAAAATGGTGCCGAAAGATTCCAGACATAAATCCCTATGTCCAGCGCTATCTGTGACCGGCGCAGCGCTGATGTTGGATCAGCAGAATCTAGTACAGCGGAATAACGAGACAAGTAGAGGGAGATAAACTGTATGTCCTGACAGTCTCAGGGGCAGTTAATCAGGCCGGGACGTCTGTCCAGCGAAAACAAAACAAAATAAAATAAATCGAACGTTTGAGTAAACAAGTCTGTGAGGACGGGGGATGGGAAGGAAGGGGTAGAGATACTGGACTTTATAGTGTAATTGCTATGGACCATGTTGATACAATATTTACATTGTTTATTAAAAGCTGAGCTCGTGTATGGTTGATACCTTTCATAAAAGCTGAACGCGAGGTGTTACACTCTGGTTTATCGTCACAACGAATAATTTTTTTGTTGCGATGGTGGTGGTACTGTGGTCAATGAGGACTATCCGAGATCGCAGTATTCACAGCTGGCGGTCATGACGGATGTGGTCGGCACACAACACCCTTCCACGCTGTCCCAATCAAGCACACCTGCGTAGCCTGCCATTTCGGGCTGAGGGTACAGGCACACTACACCCTCCCCTCTGTCCGAGTGGCAGGAAAAACCCCTTTCCTTGCAATTCTGGCCGATCGGCAGTACACACACCCTGCTGATCTGGCCAGTTTAGGCAAGGAGTAAAACCCATCTTTCTGCCATCCCGGCAGATGATAGCGGGCAAACTCACCCCGCCGCCCTGTAGGCATGTCAGACACGCATCAGCGCCGCCAGTAGTGCTGGTGTGGCAGGCACACTACACCCTACCATGCTGGCAATGGCGGCGTTTAGAAAAAAAGTGTTACAAATAATTCTAAGTCTTGGTCTATTAAGAATCACATAATTTATATGTTATTCAATGTTAAGAAGTAAAAAAAAAATAGGAGATAACACAGTCAGTTAATTTTAGTCAGCTCGTGTTAATAAAGATGAAAAGAAACAAAACATAACTTTAGTTTACTATGTAATAATTTTCAATTCTTCTACTCATAAGAAAAAATATAAAGTGGGTGTGTGCACTGCACCGGGCTAAGAACATCTGATAAACTTGCTCGACTAAAGCAAAACCAATGAAATGACGGGAAACCAGGACCGTAAAGCAATATGCAATTTTTTAATTTTTTTATTTAACTAGGTGTACTCGGTATTATGGTGTTATAAAACGGGGTACAAAGCTGTCGAAAGCTTGGGAAACACTGATCAGGGAACTAATATTTTAAAAGATAAGGTAAACATGGCTTTGAACTACACCTTTGAAATGTTAATCTGATTCAGAACATGATCGCCATCTTCACAGAGTTGATAGCTGCTAATGGACTACTTCGCAGATAACCTACACTGTTATGGAGCTTGCGTCATCTGTGAAAACATGTCGACCTTCATGTAAGTCGATGCCTAGTAAATACATTACATTAATTAGTCCAATATTTCACATAATGAAGTATTTACAGAAGAAAGACGTACTTTACAGAAGAATGACGCACGTTACATAAGAATGACGTACTTTACAGAAAAAATACGTAATTCACAGAGGAATGACGTACTTACAGAAGAAAGACGTATTTACAAAGACGTATTTACAGAAGAATGACGTACTTTACAGAAGAATGACGTACTTACAGAAGAAAGACGTATTTACAAAGACGTATTTACAGAAGAAAAACGTACTTTACAGAAGAATGACGTACTTACAGAAGAAAGACGTATTTACAGAAGAAAGACGTACTTTCCAGAAGAATGAGGTACTTTACAAAACAAACACAAAGTTATAAAAATAAACAAAATAACATAAAATTAGAAAATTAAAATAGCTAATGTTGGGAATATATTCACAAAGGCAGCAATTTTTTTTTTCTAAACGAAGGTATTTAAGTTCAGATAACATGAATTAAATGTTTTTATTTTAATCAACTTTGTCCTTTTTAAAAAAAAAAACAAATCAAAAACAACATGAGCTTTTTGAAATTTTGTGTGACGTACATTTGTTATTTAATTCATTACTGTTTTTCTATTGTAGTATATCAGAGGAAACACAGAATAATTAAACCAGCCCTGGTGTTGCCGCTAGATATTTTGTTCTATTCAGAACCATGCACCGGAACTTTTACATCCGTGTAGCTTAACGAAGAAAAAATAAATACATCTGACATGTATTACCATTGAATTAATATAAAAAATGCTTCAGCATCAGACATATTTCTTTTCATTGTGCAGGAAGGAAGTATTAGCTTTGAAATTCTAATTAACATATACAAAGGAATTCTCTTTCGCAATAACAATGCAAAGTAAAATAACGACGTCGGTAAAACAAAATGTCAAAAAGCAGGAAATGAATAAAAATATTCAGGTTCGGATGTCTCTTGACATGTTACTAGTTTCTTTAATAATTGAGAGATGCAGTGGGAATGATCTGAAAACAGTTAATCGATTTATTTGCTAGACACTTATCGATACACTTGATTTTGTTTATCAAATGACGGTATGGAAAGTTATTTCGTATCTCACCCACTCTCCTTTTTGCATTGTTGTCCTGTCCGAGCGTATAGCAGGTAAACTAATATATATATATATATATATATATATATATATATATATATATATATAAATATCATAGCAGTGTGGGTTCTGCGTTCAATCGAAAGTAAAGAATTAATACAACAATATTCCAGTTTAATATACAATCATGAAAAAAAAATCGGATCTGCCCGAAACCAAAAATAACCTAGCCTACCGATCAAGACTAAGGGGATATAACTCTATGCAAAGGTTTTGCAGGGTACATCTAGTACTATTGTATTATTAATGATAAGAATATTCCATCTTAATTATTTATACTCGTAGCCTGATGCCATGTTATGCAGACTGCTTCATGAGCTGTATTGATTTCTCTGATACTAGTTAATATTAAATGACATTCACTAATTAATATAATTAAACTAAAGAAAAAAAAATATGATACAAAAAATTACACATAAAATAATGTTTTTCAATAAATTTCAATTGCAATGAATGATATTTTGTATAATTTGTTTTTATAAAAAGCCATATTGCATTGATCATAATAACTCATGTATATACGTCTGTATCATAGATAAAAGAATTCTCCCACGCAAACAGGTTATGAAATATATATTCAGCTTGTAATATCATTTTCTGACCATGATTTTCAGTTTTTATTAAATTAAAAAAAAAACCTGATCTGCTACAAACTTAATTTGTTTTAAGTCTATAAATATTACCAAAAGATAAACATTACGTCACGTAATAATAAATGAATAGAAAAAATGAAATTAAGATCAAAGCGATCCTATATTCATATCATAATTTTACTAGCTGTACCCTTCAAAACCTTTGCATAGAGTTATATCCCTTTAGGGTAAGTTATTTTCGGTTTCGGGCAGATCCGATTTTTTCATAATTGTATTTTAAACTGGAATACTGTTGTAGTAATTCTTCACTTTCGATTTTATTACGCAGAACCCAAAATCGCTATTATATTATTAGATTTTTTTACTTTTCTTCCCACCATCTTAGATGTTTACCAAATCTCTACAGATGTTTACCAAGCTCTATGTCATTAACTATCTAATGGAATGATGATTGCTAGTGTTGTGTTTTGAATACAAATAAGAATGGGTTTACTAACATAGATGATGCCATTGTGGGCCCATTTCGATAGGGATACTGTAAAAGTTGGAGTTGGTCAACGTTGTTAACTTTATTTTACGAAGAATTTTAAGTTATGGTTGTGAAATACCTTTACAGTAAAATATATATACAGTAAAATATCTATATAGTAAAATATATATTAAGTAAAATATCTATATAGACACATGTCTGTATAGTCAAATATCTGTATAGTCAAATATCTGTATAGTCTAATCGGTATATCTAACTAATAAAACAACCACTAAATCCAGATCAATTAATTTTATAACATTTTGGTTTAATACCTAGATAACGCAATCAGCGGTGTAGCGTGGGTATCGGCCGCCCAGGGCGGAAGACGATTTTGCCGCCCTCTCATTTAGGTATTTCAATTTAATCTATACATTTTTTCCCACCCCTAAAAAGTAATAAAAAGTGCCGCCCGGTGCGGACCGCACCCACCGCCCCCCCCCCCCAGTACGCCACTGGACGCAATACATATTCTGGTTATTATAAATTATAAATTATAAATTCCGGCAGGCATCTACTGGGGTGAGTAAAAATTGGATAAAGACTTCCTGCTCTGTGTGATATCTTTGTCAATATATTATTATGTATACTAGCCCCCAAAGTAATGTAGAATAGCTGTTGTGTTTTTAATCTGAAATAGTATATCCAAGTGTACTATTCCATATGCAACATTAGGGCTGTGGACAGTGTGTGTGTGTGGGGGGGGGTATAATGAGGATGTTATATCGTCCAGCTATAGCTAAACAAAAAAGTTTGTTTAAGGACAAAGTTGGAGGGTTAAACATATCCCAGAGTTAATAGAGTAACTAAACATTGGAAATTTTAGATTTGTGTTCAATGTCTGAATCAAACAAAGGATCACATTCAAAGGATCACTCACAAACACATATTGCAGTACTTTTTTTACAAGTAACAACAGCACCACCATCACACAAGTACCTGCTTACATCACCACCACCACACAAGTACCTGTTTACAGCACCACCATCACACAAGTACCTGTTTACAGCCCCACCATCACACAAGTACCTGTTTACAGCACCACCATCACACAAGTACCTGTTTACAGCACCACCATCACACGAGTACCTGTTTACAGCACCACCATCATATGAGTACCTGTTTACAGCACCACCATCATACGAGTACCTGTTTACAGCACCACTATCACACAAGTACCTGTTTACAGCACCACCATCACACAAGTACCTGTTTACAGCCCCACCATCACACAAGTACCGTTTTACAGCACCACCATCACACAAGTACCTGTTTACAGCCCCACCATCACACAAGTACCTGTTTACAGCACCACCATCACACAAGTACCTGTTTACAGCACCACCATCATACGAGTACCTGTTTACAGCACCACCATCATACGAGTACCTGTTTACAGCACCACCATCATACGAGTACCTGTTTACAGCACCACTATCACACAAGTACCTGTTTACAGCCCCACCATCACACAAGTACCTGTTTACAGCCCCACCATCACACAAGTACCGTTTTACAGCACCACCATCACACAAGTACCTGTTTACAGCCCCACCATCACACAAGTACCTGTTTACAGCACCACCATCACACAAGTACCTGTTTACTCTAGTATCGGATTTAACAAGGGAATAACACGCATGAACTCGGTGATAACAGTGTTCCATGTTTTTCGAATGTTTTTTTTTTACCTTTTTAAAGATGACAAAAATACTAACTACACGGAGCAAAAATGACCCAGTGTTGATCCACATGTGGCTCTTTGTTAAGCTGAGTACTGCTCTCTATGAATTTGTTTATTTATTTGACTTAATTAGTTATAAAGTCTACTATTTCACGTCTCTATAAAGAATTTATACTCTATAAGAAACCGGAATGTGTTGGTCGTGAAACCAATCCGAAGTTTCCCCGTATATATATATATATATATATATATATATATATATATATATATATAGCGCTACGTTTATGCGCCTCGGCCATATTGCTTTCTAAAATCGTATTTATAGTTGTTATTTAGTGCATAACTTGCTGTCTATAATATTATGAGGCGTAAGAATTCTGAAAACATACAATAACCTTCATGTAGCCTCGAAAATTTACTAATCTAAATTAACGTAAAGAAAACTGTAATTGAACAACCAAAAAAAAAAAAGAGATGAAAAAAAATCAATTTGTCAATTCGACTGGGAAGGGGAGAGAATCAATAAAGACAACTGAGTTATTGCCCTTCCTTCATCATATGGCGCTATTCGTACAGGGGTGAGAATTGCAACACTTCACATTTGGATGTAATTACTGTGGTCAGTTTGTATTAATTGTCTTCTCCCGTCGTGTGCCCTCAACACAGCAACTATTTCCTGATGAGTTATTTTTACTTGTTTGTTTTTCTCTATTTTTTAAATGCCAGGGAGCAGATAACTGTGGTGCTATCTCGTATCACGTTTAAATAAACACACAGTTTTAACTGCATGTCACCTACATACTAACGTCAGACAAGAGTTGTGTTTCTTACATTGATTTGTACATGCAGTGAATGTATGTTTTTTTTTTTGAAAACCAACATGACGTCATTCTGTTGACAAGCAGTTGACTTTCTTTCATGCGTCATCAGCAATTTTGTTTTAAATTCCGTAAAATAACCATGTGTGACCATTACTAGATCTGGATCCCTGAAGGGGGTGCAGGATCTCACAGTCACGTAACCAACCAATAGATGGAGACTCAGTGACGTCGGTCACGTGACATCTACAAGTTTGACTCGTTTATGTTTAAATGTTTACATTGTAATACAAAAAAAAACAAGTCACGGCGTAGACACAGGTCAGCTGACGACCTAACCCTTGTATGTGTACATGAAGGTGCCAATTGGACTGTTTGTGTGTGTACATGTAGGTGCCAATTGGACTGTTTGTATGTGTACATGTAGGTGCCAATTGGACTGTTTGTGTGTGTACATGTAGGTGCCAATTGGACTGTTTGTGTGTGTACATGTAGGTGCCAATTGGACTGTTTGTGTGTGTACATGTAGGTGCCAATTGGACTGTTTGTATGTGTACATGTAGGTGCCAATTGGACTGTTTGTATGTGTACATGTAGGTGCCAATTGGACTGTTTGTATGTGTACATGTAGGTGCCAATTGGACTGTTTGTATGTGTACATGTAGGTGCCAATTGGACTGTTTGTATGTGTACATGTAGGTGCCAATTGGACTGTTTGTATGTGTACATGTAGGTGCCAATTGGACTGTTTGTATGTGTACATGTAGGTGCTAATTGGACTGTTTGTATGTGTACATGTAGGTGCCAATTGGACTGTTTGTGTGTGTACATGTAGGTGCCAATTGGACTGTTTGTGTGTGTACATGTATGTGCCAATTGGACTGTTTGTGTGTGTACATGTAGGTGCCAATTGGACTGTTTGTGTGTGTCAGTGTGTGTGTGTGTATGTGCATAATCATGTTGTTCATAAGTGTATGGATATATGACTGTGTGATCATATTAACTGTGTGCGTATGTGTGTGCGTGTATATGCAAAGGCAGATTTAAAGTACGGGCGCACAACCTAGGCTGCGAGCTTTGAGGGGGCCCCACATAAGAAGTATAAAAGGGCTTTTTTTAAGAAACGCCATATTTTATTCTGCACCAAGAGCTTCAACTTATGTAGTGCGCATCTGTTTATGTGTGTGATTGCATGCTGATGTTGTTTACAGTGAGTATAAGATTGTTTGTGATCAAATTGCCTACGTGTGTGTATGTGTGATTTTATGAACATGTTGTCTACGTGTGTGTAAGTGTGATTTTATGAATATGTTGTCTACGTGTGTGTATGTGTGATTTTATGAACATATTGTCTACGTGCGTGTATGTGTGATTTTAGGAACACGCTGCCTACGTGCGTGTATGTGTGATTTTATGAACATGTTGTCTACGTGCGTGTATGTGTGATTTTACGAACACGTTGTCTACGTGTGTGTATGTGTGATTTATGAAAATGTTGTCTACGTGTGTGTATGTGTGATTTTATGAACATGTTGCCTACGTGTGTGTATGTGTGACTTTATGAACATGTTGTCTACGTGTGTGTATGTGTGAGTGTATGATAATGTTGTCTACATGTGTGTATGTGTGAGTGTATGAACATGTTGTCTACGTGTGTGTATTTTCAGTGATTGAAGATGTTGTTTACGTGTATGTATGTGTCAGTGATTGAAGATGTTGTTTACGTGTATGTATGATTACATTGTCTACGTGTGTGTATGTCTGAGTGTACGATTACATTACCTACGTGAGTGTATGATTACACTGTCTACGTGTGTGTATGTTTAAGTCTACGATCATATTTTCAACGTCTCCGACACAATGTCATTTCGGCCAGTGACAGACAAGGGTTTTGTTCACATTCTTTGATTCTTTAATGACTAGTCACTCCTTATTCGTCTGCCTGTCTGTCTGTGTCTTACACAGTCTGTTTCTCTGACCGCAGACCAACTGCCGCCCCCATCCGGTCGTCCACTACAAATCTGACGACGCTGAGGCTAATGTAGGACGTCATTGAAATTTCTCTGCTTTGTTGGTCGTCTTCTTCTTGATTCATAATTTTTTTCCCCCTCTCCTTATGATTTTATTTTTTCATAACTCTCATTCCAGAGGACAATAACACGAGTGACACGTTACTGTAATAGGGTAATATTGATGTATAATAAAGTACATGCTTAACAGTTATATTATACAACTAGCTGTACCCTGCAAAACCTTCGCATAGAGTTATATCCCCTTAGGCCTGATCGGTAGACTAGGTTATTTTTTTGGTTTCGGGCAGATCCGATATTTTCATGATTGTATTTTAAACTGGAATACTGTTGTATTAATTCTTTACTTTCGATTTAACGCAGATCCCAAATATATATATATATATATATATATATATATGTATATATATATATATATATATATATATATATATATATATAAATTATTTACGGCATTGTTTTAAAGGAAAAAAGATGTTTTAAGCTAGCGTTTTGACTCCATTATCGCATCTTTTAAATAATTCTCTTTAGCTCCTTAGAGCTGAGGTTCTCAAACTTTTTTCGAGACTGTACCCAAAAAGGGCGCGAAAATATGTCCGCCGGTACATTTCGCCTATTAAGTTCTTCAAACTATTGGATATTTTAAACGAAATTTATATGTCGCAACACCTTTGCCGTACCCCTTTGGGGTTGAGAATCGCGGTCTTAGAGGATGACCCTTTTAGTAGCTCGACCCATCTTGCACCCTGCTCCACTCATAGAAGCAAGAGAGTCTCAGCACCACCTCCAGAAACGTATTAACAGTATCTTAGTTTAGACAGTCCAGGGCTACATTAGGGTTCGGCCTTTATGTCATCGAACTACCTCAAATCACCAAAGAATTTGACGTTTAGTCCACCTGTCCGTCTTAATATCTACAAGTACGTTTGTTGTTGCTTTATTTCATTGTAATGGCGCCCATATCTGATGCAGTTAGAGCCATACAATTTAAACAATGGTTTCCTGAATTGTTTTTTTGTAACTATGTGATTGGCATTTCTCCCATTAAAGCCCATTTGACTATAATTGAATAAAAAAAAGTATCTGACATCTATATTTAAGACATCTATATATGGGGTAAATATTCAATCTTTTTAACCATAGTACCATGAAAATCACAGTTCACAATACCTGTTTAAAGAACTAGATATCGCTAAAGAATTGAAGGTAAAAACAATACTGATATGCATAATCTGAAATGTTATAATATATATAATCCACGCATTTAATATAGCTAACAACTTGGTGGGACACTATAAATGTTTAAGGCTGATCGTATTCAAAAAAAACAAAAGGACGCATGAAGTTTTTTTCCATCTGAAATTATTTGAATTTTGTATTCAAAATGCAATATTTCAATACACATAATGTTCACATTCTGAGAGCTATTAAATAACAACGACAAAAAAAATGAGCTAATAACTGTGACCCTACCCTAACTAATTAAAAATTACACTGTAATAAAAGTCGATACCCGATGTCAGACTTGTAAATTATTGACACTTAAATACGTCACAGGAATAAGCAGTAACATTTTTGTCCATATGATCTTCATTAATCATTAAAGGAAACATTTTCCTCAATCTCAACATGGTGTCAGTAGTAGTTTTATCCATGTGGGTGTTGGCTGTGGGGGAAATGGAAGGTTCCGCCGGTCAAGAAAGACAGTCCAAGTGAAGTGAACTTTATAGGGAACATCCCTTCGCACTGATGTTGTCAGGTCTCATGTAAAGTACATCTTTCACATATCCGGAACTCGACTCCAGTCAAACTCTGGAAATACAGCAGAGTAAGGTCAAAAATGTTGGACCCAAACAGTTGACTATAGAACATGATATGAGTCAGGACACGTAGGCGTTTATAGAAGGTATCACATGTAGAATGTTGATGAGTTACCTCGCTGCAGCTTGTTGATGGGTTACCTCGCTGCAGCTTGTTGATGGGTTACCTTACTGCAGCTTGTTGATGGGTTACCTTACTGCAGCTTGTTGATGGGTTACCTTACTGCAGCTTGTTGGATGGGTTACCTAACTACAGCTTGTTGATGGGTTACACCTCGCTGCGGTTTGTTGATTAAATGAAAGGTAAGGACAAGACATGACCCAATCCTGACCCTAGGTCAACTCTGACATTTCTGAATGCGAGACTGACACCGGAAGTACAAGCTAGACGTTTTCCTGTCTGTATTATTATAAATCACAAGTAAGAATAAAAATATTTACTTAAGAAAGTTGGCAAGTTAGGTTGGTTGTCAAACTGTTACTACCCTTGGATTACCATGCACTGACTGTAGTATCATTTGATATATCAAACTTGAAATACCTTTTACTGGATATGTTCTATTTTGATTTTATTTGAAGTATACAACTGTCATGTTATATGTTAAATTTAACTTATTGTTTACATATAAGTACTTTGAATAATTACTTGGATCTAAAGAAGGTGAGATGAGAGAAGAATGTAAGTTATAGCCAACATTACAAAGAAATAAAATCCCATAACGGAATTCACATTTATTCGATTGTTTAACTTCTGGCAAAATGTAAACATTGTCAATACATAGTAGTTCTATTTCCATTAATATTACACTTTGTCAATACATAGTAGTTCTATTTCCATTATGTACACATTTTTCAATACATAGTAGTTCTATTTCCTTATTGTGTACACATTGTCAACTACATAGTAGTTCTATTTCCATTGTGTACACATTTTCAATACATAGTAGTTCTATTTCCATTGCGTACACATTGTCAATACATCGTAGTTCTAGTTCCATTGTGTACATTGTCAATACATAGTAGTTCTATTTCCATTGTGTACACAATGTCAATACTATAGTAGTTCTATTTCCATTGTACAAGTACAACATTGTCAATACATATTAGTTCTATTTCCATTGTGTACACAATGTCAATACATAGTAGTTCTATTTCCATTTTGTACTTTGTCCACATGGCATAGTAGTTTTAATTTCCATTGTGTACACATTGTCAATACAGAGTAATTCTAGTTTTTCATTAATGTAAACATTGTTAATAAATAATAAGTCTATTATCCATCCGTTCTAATTACAAGGTTAAAATATTGGAACAAACAATTTAACTGATCCAGATAAGAGCTTTGTTGGATAGTGTTAATACTTTAGTAAAAATATTTTTTTTTATATTTCTTTTTCCAACTCACCATTATTCTTGTTGAAGACTAGAGTACAACAGGGTTTATGTTTCATGTATTTATCTGAAGTATGGGGTACTTGGGTATGGTGGTACTAGTATGGTGGTACTTCTAGCATATTATCAAGTATTTAAAATCAATTATATGTCATCGTTTGAAAATAAACTATCACCATGTCTAGTGTCAATCTTTATATTTCAACAGATCATGGGGTCATCAGGTCTTCATAATATTAATATCAACAACGGGGATAACCAGTTTCATTAAAATTGTTCAAGAATGATATATGTTCGAGGATTGATAGAAACGGGGCCCTGGTAAAAAGTGGATTTTTGTGTGACAGAAAAAACAAATAAAGGCCTCAAGGATGAAATCTAAATAGAACCTATCAATTGATTGGTGCCTTCGTGGCATATAATATAATTTCAATAAGAAAACTGAAATTTCTGGATGTTTAAAACAAACGACGATTCAGAATATACCTCCTTGAAGAAGTGATCCACAAACCAATAAATACAACTTAGTCCTCTAGATGAATCCATAAAGAATCAATCAATTGGTCTGAAGTCCATAGGCAACTTGACCAAGAACCAATCAATAGAATAAACCACCAAAAAAGATATATACAAAATAAAAGGGGCTGCCTGAATTTTTGGTCATGCCATTCGCCAGAACAGCACATTATTTAAATAAACCCTAAGAGTGTACGTGTATAAAAAGAGAGAGATTTATCAGCAGACGCTCCAAAACGCCGGGAACTTCAGAACACAATAACCCCCAACCATCTTACGATTCTTTGAATCTGTGAACTTTGTAGAGAAAAATAATAACAAAATTGAAAACAAACAATAGTAAAAAAAAAAAATTGAACATGAGAAACCACGTATCACATTTAGAATACAGAAATCCAATTTCAGGACAACTATATTTCGCACAGCCTAGTTTAAAGTACAATTTGTGCTGTGATATAATTTTTTTTTTTTTCTCATTGTAAGAATGTATCTTATTGCAAGTAGATTAGTCATGATTTGTTTTTAAAAAGCCTCATATGATTTCGGTTTTTTTTCTTCAGTTTTAGACAATTAGACAAATGTCAATGTTAATAATGGAAAAGTTCACATTACATAGATCTTTTTTTTTCTTTAAAATCTGATCGATAAATAAACATGAAGTTTTTAATAAAATAAAATTTCAAGCACATTTGATTCCACGCTATTTATTGCGCCCCCCCTTCCACCACTGTAAGATTTGAATTTTGACGGCCCTCCTCCTTCCAATCTGTAAAAGGGCGAATACATTTAATCAGCATTAGTTCGCGACCCTTCTAGTTCGGGGCCCTTGGTAAGGTCAGTGACCCTTTCTTAGTTCGGCGACCCTTCTTTAGTTCGAGGCCCTTGCTTGGTTCAACGAATCCTTCTTAGTTCAGCGACCCTTCTTAGTTCGGAGCCCTTGTTAGTTTGGCGACCCTTCTTAGCTTCGGACCCTTCTTAGTTCGGGGCCCTTGTTTAGTTCTTGCACCTTCTTAGTTCAGCGACCCTTCTTAGTTCAGCGACCCTTCTTAGTTCGGCGACCCTTCTTGGTTCGGCGACCCTTGTAGTTCAAAGACCCTTCTTAGTTCAGGGCCCTTGCTTAGTTCGACGCCCTATGTGGACACGATAACTGCAGCCCATTGCTACGATACTGATGTCAGGGAGTAAACACAACTATAATTCCTTTACTCCTTTTAATACAAACAGTCTAATTTCATGATAGAAGAAGGGTATCACATCTTCACATGAAACTAACCTTGGAAGACTGTTATTGCAAAAGGGCTACACATTTAGAAAAAAAAATAACGAAAACGTCATTTATGTGAGAGTGACCTTTAGCTACTGTCTGGTCAATAAGGAACATATTGTCTGAGGAACTAGTATTATTGTCTTGTTTTGCCTAATGGTTAATGAATCGGACCTGCCTGGAAGTTAAGTGACAATGGCTGTCTACATAACTCGAGGGTAAAACCACAACATTTTTTATTGTTGTGCAAAACTATTAAACATTAATTGACAACGGTATCAATAATGGAGAAATTTACGTTTTTTTTTATTAAAAAATTATGAATCATCCCCCCCACCACATAAATATTTATTAAGGAAAAAAAAGGTAATGCAAAATTAAGATATTATGGAAAAAAATCTACATTTTGACATAAGAGATTAAGTTTTCACCCATGAAGTGTAAATTATGAACTTTCCAAAAGTAATGCAAGATATGATCCAAAGACGGAGCAATTGTATTAAACTGTGGCATTAAAATTTTTTCTATTGTCAGATTGACAAGAATCTGTTAGTTGTCGAACAGACCTGTTTTTTTATCTCTATGTCAATATAACGTGACCAATAATGCAAAAAAATGCAAAGATATTCTTCGAAACCAATAGCCGGGAGTGCAAGCCGTGGTGCATGTCGTCCTAGCCTTTCACACTAATAGGATGTTTTCTATCGTCGATGGAAAAGTACTCATGGTAGATATATAAGAAATAACAAACAGTCAAATATAACGGAAAAATGAACAAATAGAAACAATACGATCACAAGTTAGGAAAACACGAAAATGTGCAGCATTGGTCAATCATACATATACATGTGGTTTTTTCAACCAATCATACATATTATGTGTATTAACCAATCAGTCATACATATCTCTGTGTTTTAAATCTCTTCCAATGAATTAATAGAGATACAGGCACCAACCCCAATATACACGATAATCATCAGTGAAATTCACATGGATTTGGGAAATCAATATTGAACGGAATGTATTGGAGCCAATAAGTTAACCTCCCTTAATACTTTGTCTGACAAATAGTCTTCTCTGGCTTATGTGAACTCTTTCGATCTATTTACTCGTATTTTTTTTTTAAAACCGTTTGCACTTCTCGGAGGCTGACGAAATCTGCAACATTATTGGGAAGGGAGAGGGCTGGGCGCAGTTCCAAGTAGGTATATGGAGATGTGTAACACCGGGCGTCGTAAACACCCTGCAACAAAGTGATTCTCAACGGGAGGTGTATAATCCATAGGTAGTTCGCCGATATTAGTAATAACCACTCAACCAAGAAAATTCAACAAGTGATTTTGACCATGTCGCCCCTCTTCTCTTGAGGGCCTTTTTCTTTTCTTATATAATGATAGGTCGCAAACAATGTAGTGATTGACTAGTGCATTAGGTGTCAGGTTGTAAATAATAAAAGTTTAGAGAATCATATCTCTAAAATATTTATCTCTATTGATATTGAAAAAACATGAACATAGATAAAAAATCAACATCTTTGAACAATTGAAAAAAATATTGGTAAAAATATATTTATTCAAGTAATATTACTAATGTATTAGCGGACTTTTTACTTGGGCAACATTACTAATGTATTAGCTGATTTTTACTTTAAGTAAGGATTACTAATGTATTAGTTGACCTTTATCTTTAAGTAAGACATTGCTAATGTGGTTGATGACTTTTACTTTAAGTAGCATTACTAATGTATTAGTTGACTTAGTTACTTTAGGCAACATTACCAATGGATTAGTCGACTTTTACTTTTAGTAACATTCAATGTATCAGATGGATTCTTTACTTAGTAAGGATAACCAATAGCATTGGTTAACTTTCACTTTTAGTAACATTACCAATGTATTAGTTGACTTTTACTTTTAAGTAACATTTTCCAATGTATTAGTTGACTCTTACTTTAAGTAGCACTACCAATGTTTAGTTGACTTTTTTACTTTAAGTACCATTACTAACTGTATTAGTTGATCTTTTCCTCAAACAGTTTTGTTTTTATATAGAGCTGTTGAACTTGACCGACCTAACGTTTTGGTCTCCAGTTTTACTAGTTGTTTCAAACAGGTCAATAATCAAAGTGGGAAATTGTTACGTAATTGAACTTGAAGTAAATTTACATAATCATAGAGCAGCATTCAAAAATAGACAACAGAAATGAATGGGTCGAATTTTCTACTTGACTAAAAGCCTGTATCTGTCAGATTTGCCAGTCAGTTTATCTACTCATGCATCTACATAACTCCTAACTTCAGAATAGCCATGCATAATGCTTTTTTTGCATACTTGTATACTTGATTTGGAATCTTTTATACATTTTCTGGACGGGACTTCGGTATCAAACGGTTATTGTGGCCGTGAGAGTGTTAGTCTTAACCCTCCCCCCCCAATAACTTACAATCTTTGACTCTACATCAATTTGCAGTCCTATTGAGGTACTTTTTGTCACATTCTATGCCTTGAATCGCTGCACCCTTTCCGTTATACTTCAATTCCCTCAATTAGAGAAACGGTTGTAGCATTTTATATTTAAAGTTATATTTTTAAAAAAAACACACCTATAAAGTACTAAAACAATATAATAGTCTACTGTGCTGAAGACAGTGAAGAGAATATATCTGGGTAAATGAGGCCAGTAGCCATTATAAAGAGCAGAAACACCACCAATTGCAAATACAGACTTATACATTTTTTAACCCGCATTTTTCTATTTGCCTAAATAAGGGTTCCCTTTTTTTATTTTTTGCTTTTTAATCTCATTAAAAATGTTATAAAAGTGCAACACTGTGTTTTTTGCTGATAACAATTTAAACCTGATATTCGGTTTCATAACCCATTCTCTTATTTCTATTACTAATAAGATTTTTTTCTAATGTGTAAAATAAGTGATTTAGCGATACATACCATAATTAGATAGATAGATAGATAGATATATAGATAGATAGATAGATAGATAGATAGATAGATAGATATTTCCTTTTTGCTGATATTTTAAGGCTATAAATAACTTTTGGCTTCTCCGGTGCTTTAATTTGATTGGACGAGATGTCAAAGAGTTGTCTTTTATATTTATTGCCTAGTGATTGGTTCCAAGCGCGGGTTTTTTTTTCCGGATGGACGAGTGCATAGACTCACGTGATTGGATGCCCCACTGAACTGTCTGTCGGGATATGGTCTAAGTTTTTTATATATGTATTTCTCGGTATTATTTATAACTGTAAGGTCCACGCTATAATCGATGATTAATGATACCTCAATGTTTATTGGTAAACATCAACAACAGGAAGTGATCCTCAGGAAATTTTTCCTCCAGACAGCGAAGGAGTGTCAGGTTTATTGTTTAAGTTCAATCAAATGTTTTCAGTTGGAAACCATTTGTCAGATAGGAACGTTTGGTTCGAAATAAATGATAAAAAAGGCTTGATTAAACCAATTCGCTGATCTGAGTTTTTGGTGATTAAACCAATTCGCTAATCTGAGTTTTTGGTGATTAAACCAATTCGCTGATCTGAGTTTTTGGTGATTAAACCAATTCGCTGATCTGAGTTTTTGGGTGATTAAACCAATTCGCTAATCTGAGTTTTTGGTGATTTAAACCAATTCGCTTTGATCTGAGTTTTGGTGATTAAACCAATTCGCTAATCTGAGTTTTTGGTGATTAAACCAGACTCAAGATCTGAGTTTTAGGTGACTAAACCAATTCACTGATCTTAGTTTTTAGTGATTAAATCAATTCGCTAATCTGAGTTTTTTGGCTTTGAAAAAAGCGTTCATCAACATTTAGGACTGTTAGAGGTCTCTGTCTTAAACAGATGTCAATGTATTTCAATACTTTAACAATGAAGTGAAATACATTTAAAAAAGAAATGTCTTCTTAATTTAGAACATAATATAATATAAACTTTGTTTACTTAGTGAATGAAAACACCTTTTACACAAAGAGAGACAGGACTCTCTGTGGCAATTTAATAAAACACTTCACCGTCATGGTGTTTTAACATAATTTTTAACATATTATTAATATAATAAGCTGTACCATGCGTAACCTTTGCATGTAGAGTTATATCCCCTTAGGCTTGATCGGTAGGCTAGTTGATTTTTTGGTTTCGGGCAGATCCGATTTTTTCATGATTGTATTTTAAACTGGAATACGGTTGTATTGAATTCTTTACTTTCGATTTAACGGCATAACTGAATACCGCTATAATTTGATTAGATGTGATGTACCAATAAGGGGCACTTTTCACCTTTTAATACTAAACGTGCCTTGTAATCACCATTGAAACCATTACTGGTCATCTTGTGTAGAGTTTATTTATTTAAACATGTTTTATAAGACGTTTCATTGAAAGAGGAGTGGAGGTAAAGAGAGGGTATATACGCTCTGCAACGTACCTTAGGATACTCAAACTAGGCCGAGAGAGAAACTGATAGGATTCACAAATATATATATATATTATATAGATATATATAGATATATATATATATATATATAGAGAGAGAGAGAGAGAGAGAGAGGGAAGACAACTTATACACATTAGAGATTTCTCTGAACATTGGCAACATTCAGTACTAACTTGCATCATAGTTAGTTCATACTTGACACTAACATATTTATACACAGGAACAAATTAGAAGAGTTGTTCAATATCAAAAAATGAAAAATAAAACTTCTTTGATTTTTCCTAAGGGGTGAATAAATTTGGGAACTCGCCAGATGTAAATAAATTGACAGTCCAATTGTAAAAAAAAATGCATGTTAACATTAGATTGAACTGTTTAAATAATTTTGCCCATTTTACAGGTGGATAGTATAGTTGTTGATCTCATGCCTAAACTGATGACACAATGAATAGAGAGACAAAGTGAAAGAAATTGTCATCTAAGTTAATCATTATCGCCTAACAGAGATAGAGCTAGTCTTTCTACCTTTTTTTCAACTGGGTCATCAATAAAAGGTGAAGATCCATATTCAGCATTCTTTATATTAGTCTACTGTGCCACCTAAACAATACTAGAAATACGCCTGTAGAACTAATAGGAATTCTGGCAAACATGATTAGGCTAATGTTACTTTGTCTATGCATTTTATTTCACATCCAACAATTTTTCCTATTTACCTTGATCTGACAGCTTGGATAGCTGAAAGATATTTAAACAGAATATGTTGAAAAAGATTTGTATACATCATGAAACTGTTTTTTAATACCACAAAATCGTTTTTTGAACACCAGTAAACTGTTTTTAACATAGGAAAACCATTTTATCACTACAAAACTGTTTTTTAACACCAGAAACTGCTTTTTAACATCACAAATTTAAGAAAATCGTTTTGGAACTGAAAATTCCGGAGGTAATATCATTATTTTTTCATTTTAGAAATTAAAGTTAGAAAGGAGAAGCATTGAGATGATAAACATTATATTATAAATATAAACATTTTCGCAAGCTTTTTGACGTTGGAAACTTTATTTCAGTTTTAAAGTCTACCATCTATAATTATATAGCAAAAAAAAATTTCTTTTAAATGTTGTTTTAGTAATAAGTTTTCTGTGTACATACACTTTTGTCTAGGTAGCCCTTCTAAGCTAAGGGCACAAGTGGCTCGTAGAGTCGCTTAGGGCAGGGGTGTCTCCTAGAGTCGCTGAGGGCAGGGGTGTCTCCTAAGAGTCGCTTAGAGCAGGGGTGGTCCTTGAGTCGCTGACGGCAGGGGTGGCCCCTGGAGCCGCTTAGGGCAGGGTGGTCCTAGAGCCGCTGAGGGCAGGGTGTCTCCTAGAGTCGCTGAGGGCAGGGTGGCTCCTAGAGCCGCTTAGGGCAGGAGGTGGCCCCTAGAATCCGCTTAGGGCAGGGGGAAGTCTCCTTGAGTCTCTTAGGGCAGGGGGTAGCTCCTAGAGTCAAATAGGGGAGAGAATGGCTCCTAGAGTCACCTATAGCTCTTTGAGACATTTTTAACGCGCCTCCAAATGCAAAGGAGGCGCTTCCATTTTTACTCTTCCACTAAATTAAAGTAGTTTTGACTTTATGATTAACCAGCAATGTCATATCTTAAGAACCTCTGGAAGGTCTCTGCCAACCCCTGGCCTAGAAGTTTTAAAAAAAAATACATTACAATAGTTGTGGTACTTAAGTGTAACTAATGATAGCTTTTTACTTACTTATTCAAGAAAAAACAACTTTTTTTAGTTAATTGTGACTAAGGAAATCAGAATGTAAACTCGACGCCCTAGGCAGACTTGACAGTTAATGGACGAGCGTTGAACATCAATTGAACTATTTACGTGTCTGCGAACTGGGTGAAGAAAGGAAGCCAACCGTTGATAATTGAATCAAGATCTTCAACCAGGACATTATAATGAGCGTTTGAAAAATAAATAAAACAAAAAAAAAAAACACACACACACACACACACACTGACTGACCAATCGTGAGAGTTTTGGCTGTTACAAAATGATCGTCGGTGAAGTCATGTGCTAAATTTAAATCGACCAATACAAAAAAAAAAGAAACACGAAAACCTTGGCTTTTTTGGATCACCGTACTTATTTTGAACAGTAAAAAGAAAAGACAATAGGAATACACTTTGTTTTATTTGTGAATATTTTCAATAACAAATGGAACAAATTGGAGAATGGTTTTTTATGATCTCATATTTTGTAATCTTTTTGGCGTTTCTAAAATCGTATCTATGTAATGTATGTATGTAATGTATATATGTATCTATGTAATGTATGTATGTATCTATGTAATGTATGTATGTATCTATGTAATGTATATATGTAATTATGTAATGTATGTATGTATCTATGTAATGTATGTATGTAATGTATGTATGTATGTATCTATGTAATGTATGTATGTATTATGTAATGTATGTATCTATTATGCAATGTATGTAATGTATGTATGTATGTATCCATGTAATGTATGTATGTATCTATGTAATGTACGTATATGTAAGCATGTATGTATCTATGTAATGTATGTATGTATCTATGTAATGCATAATATGTATCTATGCATGTAATGTATGTAATGCACATTAGGTATTCATGTATATGTATGCAAGGCATGTCATGTATGTAAGTATGTATCTGTGTAATGTATGTATGTATGTATGTAATAATGTACATTTGTATGTATGTAATGTACTATAATGTATGTATGTATGATATGCAATAGTATGATATGTACTGCATGATAATCCATGTATGTATAATATTTATCTATGTAATGTAATGTATGTATGTAATGTCTGTATCATGTATGTATTATGGTATGTATGCATGTATGTAATGTATGAATGTATCTATGTAATGTATGTATGTATGTGTGTAATTTGTATCCGTATGTAAAATGTATGTATGTATGTATGTATTTATATATGTATGTAATATATGTATGTAATAGTGTATGACATGTTATATGGTAATGTATGTATGTAGGCAGGTAAGTGTATGTATCTATATAATGTATGTATACGCATGCATATATGTAATGTATATATGTATGTATGTATGTATGTATGTATGTATGCAATGTATGGTATGTATATATGTAATGTATGTATGATATTTATGTAATGTATGTATGTATGTATGTATGTATGTGTGTATGCAATGTATGCATAGATGTAATATATGTATTTATCTATGTAATGGATGTATGTATGTATGGAATGTGTGTATGCAATGTATGTATGTATGTAATGTATGTATGTATGTAATGAATGTATGTAATGTATGTATGTATCTATATAATGCATGTATGTATGTATCTATGTAATATATGTATGTATGTATCTATGTAATGTATGTATGTATGTATGTATCTATGCAATGTATGTATGTATGTATGTATGTATGTAATGTATGTATGTATGCAGGCAAATGGTGTGTATTTATGATTTATTTTTTAGCATTAAAAAATCTGCTTTATGTGAATACACTTATGTAATTCTATATGTGTAAATTGTGTTATACCTTGTATGCATGTCCTGTATGTTTATGTCAACTCATTAGTTGTATAGCATACAACAGTGGAGTCCTAGTGCGAATCATGGAGATCTTTATTGAGTTTACTTCCGCTGATTCAGTTTTTTTATCTTTCTTTCTATAACTGAATCTTCTTTAAATCTAAGTTGTGGCTATTTATAAGATTTTTTTCTAATATTTAAAAAAAAACAATATGGCACTCTGGTCGACCTCATGTGTGGCCGTCTTTATTTATCTCAACTCCACCAGCTAAAGACGAGCACACCTCTTTATCGTTCTGCAACATCTAATGTTCTCTACGAGTTGTGCTCTATTTCTACACTAACCCTCCCCCTCTCTCCCTCCACAGACAACCACACATGAAGCCACCGAGAAACACAGAAAGAAACAAGGGCAAACACTGATTTGCAAATGAACAGATCTTGGAAACCACACAAAAGTAATAGCATGGTGTTTGTTATATGACTTATCAACTTTGAAGTCCATAGTTCACTTCATAATACAGCAGTAATAAAATATACTAATAAATAAATTAATACTCGCTATGTTTCCATTCACACATACACACACATATATATATATACATATATATATATATATATATATATATATATATATATATATATACACCGTTATAGTTCTTGTCTTGATCTACTGTAGTACTTACTATCTATACCAAATAGACCATTTTAAAAAGAAAACCAGAATGAAACTTTTAAAAAAAATGTCTTTTCGTCAATTTAAATTCTGAAATGTTTATTTATGTCTTATTTTAAAACATGAACTTGTTGAGAAATTGAATTATTTTCTATCACTTTGTCGTTATTTTCTTCTTTAAATACAAATATATTTTTTTAATAAAGTTGTAACATTTAAAAAAATTTAAAAAGCAAAGCAAACCAGAACAGATTCATATAAATTCGTAAACTAAAGAGAGAAAAAAAAATTGAAACTAAAAGCTTCAGAAAACATGAAAGAAAAAAAGGTCATTCTTACATTCAGACCCGTAGCGTGAAAATTTTACAGCAGGGGCCAGGCATTCTACAGCAGGGGCCGGGGCAACTGCAGGGGGGGGGCAGGAAATACTTTTACTAAGTGAGCAAATAAGCAGGGGGGCAGATAAAAACCGCAGGGGCGGCCCCTAAGCCCCTCCCGCACGCTACGGGCGTAGCTTACATTTCAATCTATTAATAAATAATGTTACAACATACCGCTTAATGTAAAATATAAAAAATGAAGACATTTTTAAATGATATCTTTATGTGACATTAGAGAGAGATGAAAATTGAATACAATAGAAATGCTGTTGCATAGATAGTGGTTTTATTTATCCGACTTGAGCTTTTAAAGCTTTCTCAAATCAAAGCTGAGAAAAGCGTTCCGCTGCGCTACTTTTGCAAAATGGAGATTTTTCAATGCGCGAAAAAGCCCTGCTACACCTAAGCGAAGCGAACGTATGCCAGCCGACCGGATATAATGATTTTTTTAATTTTATTTTTGTTTAGTTTGAAAAACGTCGGCAGACATTTTCTTCTCATGATATTTTCCTACAGTATTTTACAAATAAAAAGTGAAAAAAACACTTACTTTTTTGGTATAATCTGATATAATTCAAGTTGCTATATATAAATGTAAGTCTTATTTGTTAATTTTAAGACATTTACATCAATTTTAACCCATGATTTTCATTTGAGTCGATGTTTCTAGGCAGCCATTTTGGATTGTTTACACTCGTGAAAACGCGAAAAAACTCTGAAAGAAGTGATGCCGCGAAATTTCTCTGACACCGCCGCGGAATTCTTACGCGGTTTGAGCATCTCCATATAAATACATTGCCGCAGAAAGAGAGGCGAATTTCGCGAGTTACCTAGGATACGCGAAATTCGCTTCGGTTAGAGGATACCTTAAAGCGTCATTGAGCTGGGGGGAGAGGGGTGGGGGCAGGGGGTCATTGCATGAGTTTTTCTTTTTTTCTTTCAAAGGAAAAAAATCTTGTTTTTAAATTTACAACACTGAAAACCGCGCGCTGATCTGTATTTTCACTGTAGCCACATACTGATAATTGCAGTGATACAGCTGACTCAATAGATTTTTTGCCGCGAATAGTCCTGGTTAGAAAGACACTATATACAGATGTTCAAATAATATTAACGACAGAACATTTCCTCCATACGATGTATGTTAATGATAGTATTTTGGGTGCTATAGATAATGAACGAGACATACAGACAGGCAGATAGAAAGAACAGACAGAAAAGTCAGACAGACAGACATATAGACAGACAGTCAGACAGACAGTCAGACAGACAGACATAGATAGATAGACAGACATACAGACAGACATTGGGATAGCCAGACAGATAGATAGATAGACAGACAAAACACATATGTATATATATATATATATATATACATATAGTTAGATTATATAGATAGATAGATACATAGATAGATAGATATATAGATAGATATAGATAGATAGATAGATAGATAGATAGATAAATAGATAAGATATCAAAAAAAGCTCAAATCTTCCTTGATTTAAACACAACTGTTACTGGTCAGAGAAGTATTTTGACTTCAGCCAAACAAACCAGCAGATCGATAGGGTAACTTAATTATATAATACTGAAATATTGTCACCAGATAAATAAACAAGAGTTTATTGAGTTAGGTCCATAAACCTGCAGATAACCCACAAATACAAACGCTGATCCCATCGGTTCATTTGTACAAATTTTCATTATTAGGGTAGAAACATGTATGTACTATTCAACACAAACAAATCTTAGATTAATGTAAAGTACAAACAAAAAACTGCACTAATAGAAAGGTTCCCTCCTTAGCCCTAACGGACGCTTACGGGGCAGATGAAGTGTAGAATTCATCTGTTTCTATAACCTCGCCTTTACTTCCCCAACTTAAAGTCAAGTACCCATTTAAAGCTTGGTGGACTTGTGGGACGAGTTTGCACCTAATTTCACCTGGAAAAAATTCCATGGGCCTCACCGAGGATCGAACCCAGAATTCTCAGGTCGACAGTCAAGTATCTACACCACTCGGCCATCCGTTTCATACAAATAGAAAGGTTTAAGGGAAAAAAACATGAGTCATTTTGACAGAAAGAAATTCGTTGCATAATAGTTATGATTATAAAGCGATATAACTTTAGTAAACTTGAGCTGAAATTGTCTTCTCTTGAATTCGTATTTTTTTTTAAATCGTTTAAGTTTTTTTCTGTGTTTGCTGTTAAGTAGGTCAAGAAGCACTGGACTGTAAGACAAGAACAGGACTGAAGGTCAAGGTTTTGCCATTATAATGTCCACTTTACATGTCTAAAATAGTTTGTTCTCCCATTTTAAACTTCGTTTACAATTTCTTCCTTCACTCTCTATCCCTACAATCTCTAATTATCCTTCCCCTCACTCTCTATCCCTACCATCTCTCTTTATCCTTCCCCTCACTCTCTATCCCTACAATCTCTATTTATCCTTCCCCTCACTCTCTATCCCTACCATCTCTCTTTATCCTTCCCCTCAATCTCTATCCCAACAATCTCTATTTATCCTTCCCCTCACTCTGTATACCTACCATCTCTTTATCCCATCTGACCCTCTATCCCTACCATCTCTCTTTATCCTTCCCCTCACTCTGTATACCTACCATCTCTTTATACCACCTGACCCTCTATCCCTACCATCTCTTTATCCTTCCCCTCACTCTCTAACCCTACCATCTCTCTTTATCCTTCCCTCACTCTCTATCCCTACCATCTCTCTTTATCCTTCCCCTTACTCTCTATCCCTACCATCTCTCTCTCTCTCTCTCTCTCTCTATCCTTTCCCTCTCACAAACAGACATATTTCACTTTCCTCCCATACAATATCCATTCGGACACTGGTAATACATTATAGTGAACAAAATTTATGAGGTTAAAGGTTATAGTGTAAAAAAAAATGCCGGGGGGGGGGGTGAGACTGTTATCTCTCATAGCAGTTCCCATTGTAACTACCAATAAAGCCTTGCCGGAGGACGTCTGTACAAAGAACGGTTCTCGGCGTACAAAGAACGCATTTGTCTGACCACCGTCTGGGAGGTACTTGACCAAATGAAATGCAAACAGGCATCTATATCTGCCGGTCAGTCTGAGGATGTATTGCGTCCGAGTTGTGCGTCTATGGGTGTCTACTGCTGAGTACATGGCGTTGTGTCCTGATATGACAGATACTTTATACTTTACACTTTATCACTATACATCCCGGTGCAATCGTAAATCTTTAAGTAAGTCATGTATACACATTTATTGCGCCGAATTTTCTTGTTTGTGAATTCCATGTAAGATTTAGAGGAAATCCTATAAACCACGTATGGGACTGTTGTTCTATAGTGCACTTCTTTCATCCCCACCATAGCCGAAAGTGCAATTGCCATGGAGACATAAAGTGACTTAATCCATGGCCCGAAATATCCATCGGCCATCACCGAAGATCGAACCAATGACCCTCTGGTCGAGCGCTTTATCGCACGTTCATCCCTTCATATGTTGAGTAGGTCCAATCATATGTTTATCATTGCGACTTAATGAGAATTTCTTAAAAGGTTTTGTAGACGTGGCTAAAGATACATGTGAAATCTACTTCACCTGACCAAGTAGATCTGTATAGGCTACATATCGGAATCTTTGCTTTTTTTTAGAGCATTTTCCGTTTTGTCTGTCTGTCTGTCTGTCTGTCCGTCATCACCCTAGATCTCAACAATCATAAGTCCTAGACCCATGATGTATGTATCATTTTGTATGTATCATTTTTGGCCTGCCATGTGTGCAGCAAAAGTCCTTTTCGCGATCTGACCTCCCAGGGCCAAAATATAAGAGTTTCTTATGTATTGTTTTTGCTTATATTTTAAATATAAGTAATAAAAGCTAATAAAAGGGGCGTAATCATTATTTATTTTTGTAACTGTTATTCAACATGATTATTTCCCTCTCATTAAAAATGCTCTAAAATGTCCTTTGTCCGAAACGGAAAAGACTTAAATTGCTTGTTTAAAATATGCATTTGAAATCGTTACATTCATTTACACTGTAATACCCAGTTAGCACCAGAAAATCTCAGGCCCCAGACAAACTCAGACAACTGGGGCCCCTACATAATCAGAATACAGGGACGCCTGCAAATCAAACTAAAGGGGCCAAGAAAAAATCAGACAGCCGGGGCCATTACACAATAAGACAACAGGGCCCCAGACAAACTCAGACAACTGGGGCCATTACACAATAAGACAACAGGGCCCCAGACAAACTCAGACTACTGGGGCCACTACACAATCAGACTACAGGGCCCCAGACAACTCAAGACAACTGGGGCCACTACAAAATAAGACAACAGGGCCCCAGACAAACTCAGACAACTGGGCCCACTACAAAATCAGACTACAGGGCCCCAGACAAACTCAGACAATTGGGGCCACTACACAATAAGACAACAGGGCCCCAGACAAACTCAGACAACTGGGGCCATTACACAGTCCTCAAAATCACTAGGTTCCTCACTGCTTGTTCTACCATGGAACGCAGTACTGTAGCCAGGATTTTTTTTTTGGGGGGGGGGGACTGTTCCAAGATTTTAAAGGCAAATTTGTATCAATTTTTAATGTATTACTATCAGCAGCCCCCCAGCCCCCCCCCCCACCCGGCTACGGCCTTGATGAAACGTACAAATAAAACAGACTGAACTTGGAGACATGCATTTAATATTACACAGACAGGAGTGAAGAGTGGTTTCAAGACTTTTACACCTCGCGACACACACTCAGCGAATAACTGTCCTATTTCATGTCAGGTGACTTAATAATTATAAAGTTATGAGTCTGGTTATCGCTGCAAACAATTCAAGATGAAGACCACCATGTGACTTTGACATTTTAATTTCCTTTTTAACGATATTTAATTAGATTCTTGAAATATCTTAGTTTTCAAACATTTTCTAAAAAAAAACAACATAAAAATCTATTTAATTAGATTTTTTAAATATCTTACAAACCTATTAAAAAAGAAAACAATTAAACAATTAAAATCGTGTTAAAATATGACAGGTCAAATTATGTTTAGTAAACGTAAACGATTTTAAAAATTTGAGCAGTTTTAAACTTTTTAAAATCACTTTATGTATTTAACATAAGTTAAAACCTGAAATAGATTAATGGAATAAAATACTTTTACAAACATCGTGTTTTTACATTTCATAATATCCAGTCTACGAGACAATAAAACACTCAATGAAATATGCTTCGATTGAAAACTAATTATCTGAGGTTACATGAATGTAAATCTTTCTTTGTTATATATATATATATATATATATATATATATATATATATATATATATATATATATATAAATTAACAGTATAATCTTTTCTATCAATTTTATGATGTCACTTTAGAGGCACTTTACTTAAATGCTGAGGTTCATTTTTACAATAATGGCGAAGGTAGAAACACAACCTTTCAATTAATGACAAAAAGCCAGTTAAAAAAAAGTAAGATATTCTTGCAATAGCTCACGTAAGATATGGCTTCATATAATAGATAACAGATTTAGTATAATCTCTCTCGTATAAACGTTCATCACCTCTGAGTTTCATCACCTCGAGGGTTTTATCAACTCTGAGTTTCATCACTTATTCAGCTTCTAAGTTGTTTTTTTTATCATCAACCGATATGAATCAGTGAGACATCACACAGACTTAACATTTGACATTTACCTCGATAAAACTGCAGTAGATCTCCCAATAGATGTATCAGACGCCACAAGTTATTCAACAAACTAGAGATCAACGGCTGATATATCAGACGCCAAACGTTCTTTTTTTTTAACGCCGCCTTTGCCAGCATGGTAGGGTGTAGTGTGCCTACCACACCAGCATTGTTGGCGGCGCTGATGCACGTCTGCGATGCCTACAGAGCGGCGGGGTAATTGTGCCCGCTATCATCTGCAGGGATGGCAGAAAGATGGGTTTTAATCCTTGCCCAAACTGGCCAGACCAGCAGGGTGTGTGTGTGTACTGCCGATCGGCCAGAATGGCAAGGAACGGGGTTTTTCCTGCCACACGGACAGAGGGAAGGGTGTAGTGTGCCTGTACCCTCAGCCCGAAATGGCAGGCTGCGCAGGTGTGCTTGAGTGGGACGGAGTGGAAGGGTGTTGTGTGCCGACCACATCCGTCACCACCATCAGCTGTTTTCAACAAACTATGCAGGGACGAGATGTGAGTATTGCCGATCATAGTCATATTTATAGAAAATGCTTTATAATTGTATTGTGCTTATTGAATATACAGTGGCGTAGCTAGGGTGGGGGAGGGTGGTCCAATTTTGAACGTCCCCCCGAACGATTTTCCAATTTTTTTTATATTAACACTACAAAACGGAAAAAGTGTGCTACAGAAAGACGAGAGGCTGCAAAATCAAGGAAAATTTGAAGGGTTTTTTAAGAAGAAACTTGATAATAGCATTGAAAACAAAGAAGACCATGAACATGGCGAAGATAAGTATCACCATTCAGATAATTCATATAAAGATACAGCAGGGTAGCAACAGCTGTCAAGTACTTAGCAAAAATCAACTCAAGCTTACTTGGCCATAAAGAACAACTAGATTCTCCAAGTCCTAGAATCTTTGAAATTTCTTGCAGAATTTGATGAAGTTACGTAACATCACTTGAATAATTCAACATGAGTTCATAAGCTTGATGGGCAATAAAGATAGGGAATCAATTGTTGGGAAAGTCAAGCAAGTTTGTTACCTTTTTCTGATGATTGATTCCACTCCAGATGTTTCTCACAAAGAACAAGTATCCCTTAAAGTTCGTAACTTGGGTGTCGAGAATTTTGAAATAAAAGAGTCATTCCTTGGTTATTTTGAAATTGTGAAGCCAGATGCACAACATTATGAATAACTTGTTCTGAAAACTCTTTAAGACATTGAATTAGACTTTAATCTGTGCACAGATCAAACCTATGATAACGCAGCCACAATGAGTGGCAGTCGGTCTGGCCGGCAGAAACGTCTCTTAGACATAAATCCAAACGTAACATCTCTGAACTGTGATAATCACTCTCTCAACTTGGTGGCAGCTCTTCATTCTGCTGAGATAGATATAGCAATTATCACCTTTTTTCATGAATTGCTCAACCTTTTTTCCAATTCACCCCAGAGACCAAACTGAAAGAAACTGAACCGGGAAACTAAAAAAGGAGAGTAGTAGGCCTACATGGTGGTACTCAAGAGAAGAAGCTACGTCGTCACTTTCCTTGCATCTTGACAAAGATGCTGGAGAGATTAAGACCCTTTCATGCTTTCTGCAAAATGATGAGTAACAGACGAAACTGATCTACCAATCCATCGAAAGAGCAAAAGAAGGAATTGAATGCTATGGATTTCCTGTAGGCAAAACAGCCAGAAGACAGAAAAGACTTGATGGGGAGTTGAGTTCTAATGTAGGACTGTAAATAGAACTGCAATTCAAAAGTGTTGCGACAGAAGTGCTTGACAGACTTCATATGGAGATGAAGGATAGATTCCAAAGGTTGCAAAACCATGTGGGGACCTTTGGGATTCTTCTTAAACCAATACACCTCTTGAATTCTATGGATGATTACACACTGATAAAAACTGTTATTTTTCCTGTTTGTATGATGGCATACTGGCAAATCACTTTTTCAATGGTGTCATTGATGCAGGAGCACATTCATCAACAAACCAGTACCACAATCACCAACTGACTTATTGAGGAAGGTGGCTTCATTTGATAATGATGTTTGCTCAAACCTTGCAACCTCCATCCGAATACTGCTAACTCAGGCCACTTCCATTGCATCATGTGAGAGATTATTCTCAAAACACAAAGTCAATCAAAAACTATATCAGGAGTACAATGACGCAAGAAAGGCTTAGCAGCATGGCTTTAATGTAAGTGAAGTCAAAAATAGTAGACAACATTGACTTAGATGATGTTATAAATGCCTTTACTGCACAGAAAGCACAACGTGAGGCAAAATGAATTGAGATTTGTCACTTGTGCATTTTCTCGTCACTAAACAATGGAATTATTCATTAAAAGAGTTTTAATGATTATTTTTTTTTAATTTTATTGATATACTGTACTATTTTAAATTTAGACATACATTTATTAAGTACGTTATCTCATGACATGATATCGTATGTCAAATCTGCAGGGGCCCCCAAAAAGGCCAAGCCCCCCGGGCCCCCAACCCCCTAGGGACGCCTCTGTGAATATAGATGGCATAATCATTCATAATAAAATGACTACATGTTTAAATATTTATAACATTCAGTTATATAAATCATAGTCTAATAATTTATACAAATATATAGATCTTTGTTCGTTTGTGCTTTGTATATAGCATAAAAACATCGATATTTTTTTTCTCCAAGAGTTATGACCGGCAGCACTCACGCCTCGTACCTGAAACTGTGCATAGCTGGTAGATACAATCAGACGCCATAAGTTATTCAACAAACACAACATCTCTAAACAGAAAAGTTAAATATAGAACCAACATCTATGTGCATCATTCTTTAAGAGTTATGTGAATCAAATCGTATGTGATAATTAATCAAATTCAAGTCAACAATTTAGACGCATAATCTACTTATGCTGCAGTAAATCCTAGTATATGGATGGAAGATTCAATGCATTTTATAACGTGTTATGTCAGCACCATGATAGTTTGCAACAATATTTGATTAAGGGGGAAGTTGTCAGACAATGAATATATTTTTCTTGGAACCGAAATAGAGTGAAAAAATATTGTGTAAATATTTCGAGACTGTTACCTGTCATTTGTATGAAATAGTAAAATGAAGTTCATACATTATAAATTCCATATTAGCTATCCGCAAGCATTTTTATGATTTGATGTGTCACAAGTGAAACGTGGCGTCTGCGCAGATCATTGTGAGAACAAAAGGTTTAAAAATCACGATATATTTATACAAATTAATCCTAACCCTAACCTTTTTTGTTTTTGTTGAAAGTAAGCTTAAATCATGATTTAAGAGACAATTATAATAAAAATTATAAATTCTAACGAAACAATTATTGCTCAGATAGTAATTTAGCATAATAACAATATAATTTTACTGCAGGGTTCTTAATTCATTATATATATTTGAGCATTATTACATATTTTAGGCAGACAATTTATAAAATAACTTATACTAGTACACTTTAATAGATGTTTGTACTTTTGGAGCGATGTGTGAGAAATGTTGTTGTCAACGTCAGCCATGTTGTTTACATTAACAACAGGAGATGAGTAGTGAGTCTTCCTCCCTTGTACCCATTTTGAAACACCTTGCTCTCAGCGCTGTCTTAATGGGAGCTAATCCATTTCATCTCGTCCCAAGTAACAAGAGTTATTCTTCTTGCGCCCGCAATATTGGCATCGCGCCGAAGCTGTGTGTGCCCGCCCGTAAATTTCTCCGCAATAAACGTGGCTTTGATATGTGCTGAAAACTGGCCAGCTGAAATACGACTGTCTGTCTGGCCATCAAGATCCATCTATATATCTATTTCTACGTATACGTGGAATGCATGCCTGGAACATCGGATAGAAAGGAGGTGTGAATGATAGACAGAGAAAGATAGAAGAGACAGAGACATGTTTGTCAATTGCAACTATGCATAAATCCGTTGAGCCAGAGAAAAAAAAAAAGAAAAAAAAAATGACATGGTGAGTAAAAAGAAGTTGTGAGAGGTTGTGAGCAGAGAAATGTGGCCGGTTTGGATAATTTGTGTGGCCAAATCTTTCCCCCAAAGATGAATTGGAAGGGACGGGGGTAAGCATAGATTACATCAGTGGCACTCAAATTTTGTCAAATTGCGGCCCATTAGAAAATAGGATCCTTATTTTTAGACCCACGCTTAAAGAACGAAAAATTGATAACGGAAAGACAAATTAATTGGATATATTATCAATAATTATAATTATTGATAACCTTTGGCGATTCACTTTAAATCAGCTCCCGATCCAATTCAAATCACACACTGTGAACCTCTGTATGACAAGGATTGTAATAGAGGAATCGGATCAAGGGACTGAACTGTCAGGCAAGCAGGGAAGATAGAAAAAGAGATTATATGTTCAGATTTCAAGGTGATTCGATTATAGATGATGTTTGTATTGGGCTAATTTATGCGTGCTATTCTTACATGTACAACACGATTGAAATAATTTTAAGGCTCAGTTTGGTGGATTGCTTTTGCTATATTTATTTTGGCCATTGAAGACATGCAAGAGCTGTTAATGATTTTTTTTAAAAAATATAATGAAAACTTAAATTAATAATATTGTGCTATCATTAACAGAAAACGACTTAAGTCAGCGGATTGTTTTGGTATCTATTTTTTTTTTTAGATATTTTTATATTAATAAATTTAAATGTTTCTCAGTCGTCAAGACACGCAAGCCCGCAATGTAGCAATACAAGTCTAAGGATTCTAATCCCAACGATATGAAATGAAAATCAAAATTATTAATGGACGGTGCAATCATTGGTGGATGTGTAAAAATGGAACAATTAACTGACTAATCATGATTAGAGATTATTTATACGATTAGGATACGTTAGTTAATTAAAAACGAATATCGTTGGGTGAACAAGACTACACATTATTTCGAAAGTTCATGATTAAATAGATATTCAGACACACACACACATTTAAAAAGTTCAAAGATTTGTCGCGAATATTTAACTTTTCTTCTAGAATCAATTCATCTTTTCCAGAGCATAGACATCTGAATGTAATTGTTAATTTTTCTCTCTCAACTGGATTAGCTAATTTTTATTACCTTGTTTGACCGTGGTGCCTCCATGGTCACTGCACTTCCTGTTAAAGATCTAGAAATCGTACCAAATAAAAACAAAAACTGTCCCATATGTATTTTCAGTAATGGCTTCTCAAAGGATCAAGTAATTTTTGCTCTTAGTCTTTTTAAGAGTTGTGTGTGTGTATGTGTGTGTATGTATTACTTCTAGGACTACTTAGAAAATTATAATGACATACAACCTAACGACATTCCGATTTGAAAGTTTCCTAACAGAAGGTCATTTCAGTTCATTGTGTAAATGATAAGTCATTTCATCCGACATAATTCACTTTGTTTCAAGATATATATATATATATATATATATATATATATATATATATATATATATATATGTGTGTGTGTGTGTGTGTGTGAGTGTAACATTATAACTTTTTTTAATTTCTCAAATCTAACAGAAAAGAGTCAGCTGGTAATGCGACCGACCGATCTTTCAACTCACTTGCCTCACCCAGTACTACACTTGTCCCCTGAGGTCTAGTAGCAAAGTTGAACTATATTCTGTGATTAATGGTACAACCCACACAGGGAAAAGGGGACGGGGGAGGTGAGGACGGGAGGATTGTGTAAAATATATATCTGCAGTTTTCCCAAGCGGAAGTTTATGAACGTTATAAAAAAAAAATCTGTTAAATTTGGACTTGGTTCCAACGTTGCTGAATGTGTATAAAGGGTTCAAAATATTTCTTTGTGAGCCTAAATGGGTTAAAGCGATGATTGGGAAAGTTCAAGGTATTATTATTATTCTGTTTTATTATTTTAGTGTTATTTAGTTTTCTTTGGTACGATGGCATGGTGGAAATGAAGTTGTGGGGGGGGGGGCTATGAGAAGAAAAAAATCATGGATATTTATGATATGACTCATGAACATGATATTTATCATTGACTCATGAACATGATATTTATCATTGACTCATGAACATGATATTTATCATTGACTCATGAACATGATATTTATCATTGACTCATGAACATGATATTTATCATATGACTCATGAACATGATATTTATGATATGACTCATGAACATCGTATTTATGCTATGATTCATAAAACATGATATTTATGATATGACTCATAAAACATGATATTTATGATATTACTCATAAAACATGATATTTATGATATCGCTCATAAAACATGATATTTAGGATATGATTCATAAAACATGATATTTAGGATATGATTCATAAAACATGATATTTATTTTGTTGTGTTATTTTGTGTTTATTTCAAAATGACTTTACGCCATTTTGAAACGCTGTGGAATTTAGAAGTTGATTTTTTTTTTATGTGCGTGTATTTCTTTTTGTTTACGTAGAATGTGGAATGTCATCAAACTGGCATGTTTTTAAGGAAAACACGTGAATCAAGTTAACATTTTTTTTTGTTAAAAAATGAAATTTACTAAATATTAAACTTTTTTACTCTTTTTTTTTAAATTAAAGGTTCCTAATTAAAGACAGGTAAATACAAAGGAGAAGAAGGCCTGATATGAAATTAATTTTTTTCAAACGATTCTATACTAAAACATATGTTCACTCATTCTTGGCTAGTATTTTGTTGGTTAATGGCATGCAACTTCAGAGAACCAGACACACATCTTTCCATATTGCATTTCGCTACATTACAGATTTCGTTTACATTATCTTACGCGTATATTGTTATTTTAATAGTTTCTATTGCTGTTTGTTTTTGTTAACTAGCGATTACATCCTCCATACCAAGCGTTTATTTCATGAATATTTAATGATACACTTGCATAATGTTGCTCACATTCAATTAGTGGGCCATTGTGCATAGGACACAATGAAATAATTTCTACTATGCACAGCGAGAAAGAAACGGAAAGCAGATTCTGAAGTCGTCATTGCTACATGTAACTATATTTTGTTAGATGTTTGTTTTTTCTTTGTTCATCTTCTGGTAATTAAATGCCATTAATGGCATATTTTAAATGATGGCATACTCAAGTAAATACCATTAATGGATATTTTGAATGGCGTTATACTGAAGTAACGGCATACTTTGAATGATACTATACTCTAAGTAATAAAAACTTGTACAATGGATGTACGACCCAGTAATGCTTGAGTAATTATTTTATAACTATTTAACTTAAAAAAAAAAAAACATTTGATGTTATTTTCGTTACGTATGTATGATTGAGTTATGTTAACATTTTGGTATATATATATATATATATATATATATATGTGTGTGTGTGTGTGTGTGTGTGTGTGTAATTTTTTTTTAAAAGTAAGCAGTCAATAAAACGATTTTCAGCAATATCGAATTCTTAATTAATGACATCCATTGATGAGATATTTATTCAGATAAAAAGTAATTCAAATACAGTAGAGTTAAATATTCTTTATTATTATTATTATTAATGGGGGAAAATAAAAAAAAAGTTTGATATTTTTAAAAGCTGCCAAAATCAATTTGTGATTCATCAAGAGCTAGAGACAAAAGATAAAATAAAAATAATGAAATATGGGTGAAATAGAGGTTAAAAATAATTTAGATCTAGAAAAAAACAGTTATCACGCTGTAAATAATAACCACAGAAGTTATCAGTACACCGCGTGGATTATAGGTTCGAATCCGATTGTATCCAATACAGAGATATCTTACGTCGCTGGATCTTGTAATTTGAGATTGAATTAAAAATTGGAGCATTGTACGGAGTAGAGAGTATGATCAAATGTCTTTTCCTAGATTATTTGTTCATTTCAAGAGTGAATTGCGTGATTGAATTATACGGGTGAGTTGTACGAGTGAATCACTCTGCGGGAAAAATAAAGGAATGCTTTCAAATCTCCTCCAGAACTCCCAATGGAATTACAGAAACTATATTGTAAATTGTTCTAAATAAAACTGGACGATCGTTAGACTAATTATAGTAGAAATATTTTTAAGTCTTAAATCTATTATTTTTAGCTGGAAAAGACTTTGCTAAAAACTAGATTATTTAAAATACATCTTTTTTAAATTTTTAAAATAACTTTTTATTCAGATATTATAAATGAGGACAAATTAAAAAAAAAAACAGCTTCGTACCAGTGAACATGTAGATTGCGACTTGATGACTGACTTACTATAACGAACGAATAAAACACCAACACATTTAACACTTTAATTACTGGACAGTTGTGAAGACTGCAGACTAGGGTGATAACTATTTTCATTATTTTTCGTAACGAAGCTGAAACCCCTTACATTCGAGGAACAATTGTATGCAGTTGACAGTAGTAACAATAATTTTTTTTTTAAATTAATATATATGCAAATTGCGGGGTCCCTGCCAGGCGCGGGGCCCAATCCGGAGGTAATTGGTCCAAATCGCTTAAAAGGCCGTCCCTGTCGCATCCCATTGTAAGCCGCAATTCTAAAAATTTGTCCATGATTGAGCACTAAGGTGTCCATTGGCAAGTAGTCCCAGGCGGATAAGGCGTCCATTGGCAAGTAGTCCCAGGCGGGATGGGTTGGTTATTAGCACGTGATCCCGGACGGGATCACAGGTTTGTTGGCAAGTGTCAGGAGGATCACGGGTGTCCATTGGCCCAAGTAGTCCCAGGCGGATAAGGTGTCCGTTGGCAAGTAGTCCCAGGCGGATAAGGTGTCCATTGGCAAGTAGTCCCAGGCGGATAAGGTGTCTATTGGCAAGTAGTCCAGGCGGATAAGGTGTCCATTGGCAAGTAGTCCCAGGCGGATAAGGTGTCCATTGGCAAGTAGTCCCAGGCGGATAAGGTGTCCATTGGCAAGTAGACCCAGGCGGATAAGGTGTCCATTGGCAAAGTAGTCCCAGGCGGATAAGGTGTCTATTGGCAAGTAGTCCCAGGCGGATAAGGCGTCCATTGGCAAGTAGTCCCAGGCGGATAAGGTGTACATTTGGCAAGTAGTCCCAGGCGGATAAGGTGTACATTGGCAAGTAGTCCCAGGCGGATAAGGTGTCCATTGGCAAGTAGTCCCAGGCGGATAAGGTGTCTATTGGCAAGTAGTCCCAGGCGGATAAGGTGTCCATTGGCAAGTAGTCCCAGGCGGATAAGGTGTCCGATGGCAAGTAGTCCCAGGCGGATAAGGTGTCCATTGGCAAGTAATTCCCAGGCGGATAAGGTGTCCATTGGCAAGTAGTCCCAGGCGGATAAGGTGTCCATTGGCAAGTAGTCCCAGGCGGATAAGGCGTCCATTGGCGAAGTAGTCCCAGGCGGATAAGGTGTACATTGGCAAGTAGTCCCAGGCGGATAAGGTGTACATTGGCAAGTAGTCCCAGCCCGGATAAGGTGTCCATTGGCAAGTAGTCCCAGGCCGTTAAGGTGTCCGTTGGCAAGTAGTCCCAGGCGGATAAGGTGTCCATTGGCAAGTAGTCCCAGGCGGATAAGGTGTCTATTGGCAAGTAGTCCCAGGCGGATAAGGTGTCCGGTAGTAGTAGTCCCAGGCGGATAAGGTGTCCATTGGCAAGTAGTCCCAGGCGGATAAAGGTGTCTATTGGCAAGTAGTCCCAGGCGGATAAGGTGTCCATTGGCAAGAAGTCCCAGGCGGATAAGGTGTCCATTGGCAAGTAGTCCCAGGCGGATAAAGGTGTCTTTTGGCAGGTAGTCCCAGGCGGATAAGGTGTCCATTGGCAAGTAGTCCCAGGCGGATAAGGTGTCCATTGGCAAGTAGTCCCAGGCGGATAAGATTGTCCATTGGCAAGTGGTCCCAGGCGGATAAGGGTGTCCATTGGCAAGTAGTCCCAGGCGGATTAGTTCAAATAAAACAAAATGCTCGATTGAAGTATTTTTAGATTCTTTCTTTCAGATCCTAGTAAAGGTGAGATAATTTTCTGTCTTACATTCTAACGAACCACTCGAGGTTTTCTAAGTGCCATTCTTTCATCACCCAACCCGGGGGGGGGGGGTGGGGGGGGTAGCAATGTCTAGGAATGCACTACTGAAGATATAGGTAGGTGACTAGCGCAATGGTAGGCGAGCTTCGACTCCGCCCCCCCTTTCTAATAGCATAAACCTTTTTTTTTTAAGATGGTAGGGGGGGTCGTCTCTAAATGGGAATCGAACCAGGGACCTTCCTTTGATACCATAAGTCAACCGTGATCCTTATATCAGACATTGCGATTCATTCGTTCCTTCTTAAATGTACAGCCCAAGTATGTCACGTGTACATCCCAGTTGGTCATGTGTACAGCCAAATATGTCACGTGTATAGCCCAGTCTATTACTACACAGTGCAATATGTCACTATACGGCCAGTATGTCATGTGTACAGCCCAGTATGGCACGTGTACAGCCCAGTTTGTCGTTTTTGTAGTTTGACGTTTTCAGCCCAGTTTGACACGTGTACAGCCCGGTATGTCACGTGTACAGCCCAGTATGTCACGTGTACAGCCCAGTATGTCACGTGTACAGCCCAAGTATGTCCACGTGTACAGCCCAGTTTGGCACGTGTACAGCCCAGTATGTCACGTGTACAGCCCAGTATGTCACGTGTACAGCCCAGTATGTCACATATAAGCCCAGTATGTCACGTGTACAGCCCAGTATGTCACGTGTACAGCCCAGTATGTCACGTGTACAGCCCAGTTCGTTACGTCTAGAGCACATTAAGCTTAATTAAATCTCTAATTTAGATTGTAGTGTAGGGATTTTGCGTCACGTGTTTATATATATATATGTACTATGGTGGTCCAAAATAACTTTTTGTCATATTTTGTTGGAGCATTTTTTTGTGTGTGTTTCCTTTGACTTCAAAACAGAACAGAAAAAAAAAAATTTCATGAATATATGACTTTATTTAGTACTGCCTCATCGACACTGAATTTTTAAATCATTATGAATGAATTTTGAATGTGAGTATGTATATATAAAGCACACAGAAAATGTTAGAAGGTTCTGGAAAGCTTTAGAAAAATCTACACAATTCTAGAAGGTTCTATGAAATCTTTAGAAAGTTTTAGAACTTCTAGAGAAACGTGGACTTGATAAGGCTCCGGGAAATTCTAGAAATCTCTAGAGATTTGATTTTTTTTTTTTTTTCATATAAAAAGCCAGCTTCACCAGTGCATTTCAATTTAGTTATAAAAATCAAGTGTTATAAGATCAAATGTTGCGGCTATATAAATATCATTTTTTTAGTTATGACTACTAGGTCAAGTGTTGTTCATTTAACTGGCATAGAAGTTGACACAACTCCTGTTTATTGAGCTAGGTACTTCCCCTTATTTAGACTACTGACCAATGGTATGTTTACAAACACAGCCGTCTGGCAGTTGGTACAATTTTTTCATGACCTATTTCTTTCCTTGTATACTGTCAGTGAACATGCCAATATTTATTGAGCTAGGTACTTTCCCTAATTGAGCCTACTGGCCAATGGTATGTTTACAAACACAGCCGTCTGGCAGTTAGTTGGTACAATTTTTTCACGACCTATTTCTTCCTTGTATACAGCCCAGTGAACATGCCAATGTTTATTGAGCTAGGTACTTCCCCCTAATTGAGCATACTGGCCAATGGTATGTTTTACAAACACAGCCGTCTTCAATAAGACGGGTAGTACATTTTGGGGTAGTACAAATGAACAGGGTGCTGCTATTCAAGTGCTTTAAGACGTTTTGGCCAAAAATAGGACAGGCAGAATTTAGTATATGACACGATGTTCGACTGGAGCGAAATCTCAAGCCATTCAAAAGAAGAAGTCATCACATTTTGTTCAAATATCTTCAAATGAAAGCAACTCAAGATATTTGCTTACGTGAAGATTACAAAGAACTTCTGACTCTGAATCTTATCTTCTGGAAGGAATCCCCCAGCAAGGGTGCGTTTTCATGTGTTCCAGGAGCTTATCACCGTAAAGGTGGATGTCTAAAATAATCTACATCATGAATTTATCTCTACCGTCATCAACTCAAGCTGACCAAGCATGAACATATATCAATTGCAGAATTTGGTATCTTTGCATCCTTGGTTTACATTAAAGCAATTTAGTAATCCCCATTTTAGCAGACGCACATCTGAATGATCTGGATTTCATCAAGCTTCTTATTGATTATAAGAATGTTTCTCCTTTCATTTCTCAGACTGCATTGAAAACGATTGGCCGACATCTCTGGTACAGATGGTGCAAGAACACATCTTCTGGTTCCTCTTTTCTCAAGTGTCTCAGTGGATGGGAAAAACAGCCTTGCTGCTTGAGGCAATTCATAGAGAAATATTCCGATGATCAGAAGAAGAAAGGTGCATCCGCAGCACAAATGATCCTTCAGCACTTCATAATGTGACATTAAAGGATTTTGTGACCACTTCTAAACTCCAAGTCCAAAATTATGGATCCGTGAAACACCAGCTTATTGGCTGTCTTGACCAGAGGCTTTCTAGCTCAAGGGATTCACGACCTACTTAGAAACATTTTAACTTATGTCGACCTACTTGAAAGCCATTTAACTGTTGTCGACCTACTTAGAAACTTTTGAACTTTTGTCGACGTACTTTTGACGTAAAGAAAAAAATCACAATAAAAAAAAAGCTTAAATTATTTCTTCTTTATTTACTTTTTTTGGCGGCCCGCTTGGAAATCAGCTCGCGATCCACCTATCAAAGAATTACTGCTCTATAGACTTCTAGTAGCCCTGAAGTCACATTTCCTTTCTACAGCCCTCCACGGTTGTCTGCACTCTCTTCTTAAATTAAATATCACTTCTCCCCTTTAGTTAACCATCTTATCTCCCCTTAAATTAGCTATCACTTCTCTCCCTGTTAATTAACCATCTTAATCCCTTTATTTAACTATAACTTCTCTTCCCTTTAATTAACTATCATTTCTCTCCTCTTTAAATTAAAACTATCACTTCTCTTCCTTTTAATTAACTATCACTTCCTTCCCCCTTTATTTAGTTATCACTTCTCTAGTAACTTCTCCTTTTCATTCATAATATCACCCCCTATCATTATTTATTAAATGCGAGCCTATATCGTGAACAGGTCAAGACTGACCACAGTCCAATTAATTTTGACATGGTCAAAGTACGTAACTCCAGTTTATTAACGCCGCTGGCTGGACAAACAAATCAAAGAGTCTAGATGGGACTATTGCTTTAGACTGGACATAGAATTGACCAGGCCATATGAGGTTATTCTCTTTTTTATAAGATCGGTCTGTTTGGTGTGACCTCTGGCCTTATTGGATTCATTACTAAGAAGTCGGGCTAACAAGAGAAGACAGAAGTTCTAAAGTTGGTATGCTTTGTATGTCTGTATTCGGCATATCTATCTATCTATCTATCTATCTATCTATCTATCTATCCTCCTATCTATCTATCTATCTATCTATCTATCTATCTATCTATCTATCTATCTATCTATCTATCCTATCTATCTATCTATCTATCTATCTATCTATCTGTCATCTGTCTGTCTATCTATCTATCTATCTATCTATCTATCCATTCAGCCATCCATTAAAAGTTCACCGATTCACAAATCAATAAATCAAAAATGTATTTCAAAGAATCGATTCACCCATCAGACCATCAGCATTTATAAACAAACCAAGAGATCCATCTATGTGTCTATAGTCTAAATATCTAACTCATGGTCTGTCTTTCAGCTGGTGTCTGTCTTACGTAGGTATGATTCATGAATGGCGTACTAGCCGAATATAGACAGACAAACTGTTCTCGTCACTCGATACAATTATGATTGGAATTCCAGTCGGGTTGACATTAACACATGTCGCCTGACACGTAAGCTGTTAATAAACTCGCTGTGCCAGGAAAGTAGACCCACACGCTATTCTTTAGGGTACACACACAGAGCGCGCGCACACACTCACGCACACTTCTAAACAGGGGTGGGGGCATCAAGAGGGGTCAGAGGTCCTCCCTCCTATGGGTGGGGTAAGGTATCTGCTACAAAACGGCTTGGTAATTGATGTATTTCCGGTTTTCGGTGTCCAGATGATATAGAGCAGTGATCCTCAAATCTACGACGTAGTAATTGATGTGTTTCCGGTTTTCGGTGCCAGATGATATAAACAGTGGTTCCCCAACCTTTTTCTCTCCTTTAACTGTGGCCCGATGACGAGAGGAAGGGTAGGAGGAGGAAAGTTGATTGCTTATACTTTAGATTGTTTTTGATTTACAATGCCACTGCCGCTCACAGCCGCTCAGCTCCAGTTAACTTCTCGTCCACGGCCCCCCGCGGGGGGGTAGGGGGGCTGGGGGACCACTCATATAGAGCATAGTGAGGCCGAAGATTCGCTCAGTGGCAGCCCCTGCTCATCTAGCATAAACAGTCACAAATCTACATAAACACGCTCGGCGACAGTTAAACACGTCTACCAACATACGATTCAACAGCCACGCCCGCTGACATTTACGTAATCAATCAAAGCTGGTGTATTCCATTAGAAACATTGATCGAAATTAACTCACTTGATTTAAAAAAAAAATTATTAATCATAGTTAACTCAAAATCCTCTCTCCCCTCCCCTCCACCCCCACCCACACCCCCTCTCTCTCATTTTGCCCCCAAATCCCACTTCTAATAATATCACCATCACATCTACATCTCTCTCTCTCTCTCTCTCTCTCTCTCTATCTATCTATCTATCTATCTGTCTGTCTGTCTGTCTGTCTGTCTGTCTGTATGTCTATCTATCTTACTGTCTGTTTATCTGTCTGTCAGACTGACTGTCTGTCTGTCTCACTACTTCACATCCAACCCATCCATCTATCTTTCTGTCTATCTCCCTTACCCATCCATTAATTCTTCTACCTATTTATCAATCAATCAACCGATCTACCTGTCTATTAAAACAACTCAAATCAAATCCACTCATAATTAACTCACCTGTTGACTGAAATACTAAAAGCGGCAGACCTGCGCTTGACTTCAAACACTGAAATATAAATAAATAGTGAAATAAAATTAACCTGTTTTTTTTGCGGTCCCGCCTTCCCAAGTTCCGTAACTCTGAAAAGAATGTACGCCATCAGCCCATCGTTACGTGTTTCTATTTAATGAGACAACCCTTTCTTTTGTTTCTCGTTTTCCTTTATTTAAGGTAAAACTACACAAAGTTCACCATTTATTTCCACTTCCTTTATTTATTTTTTTCTTCACACACTCCAATTTGGCAAAGAACAAGTATGACGTCAATGTGCCAGGTGAAAGGCAACCATTTGATGCCAAAATAATAAAATACGAAAAAAAAAATAAAACGGCAAACTGTTTTGGCGTGAAATGATGCTGATGGGAGAATAGAGCGTCGGAAATATGGAGAAGTGATTGCTGTCGACAACGGTCCTCAAAATTTTAAGCTGGGAAAAAAATTTACAAAATTAAAAAAAAAATTAATACAATAAAAATAACACATTTACAAAAACAACTGCTCCAGTGAATTGTTTCAAATTCCACCAGCATGTTATTAAACTGTAGCTCGATTAATTTTTTTTTTTCTCGGTTCGCAATTCATTATGAAATTTTTTTTTTCTTTTTTCTAAATATTTTCCTTCATATTGAAAACGTGTGTTTGCAATTTCGTATTGATATTGATAGATAGGTAGATTGATATAGATATGAAATAGATAGATTGCTGCAGATATGTAGATGGATGGATGGGTGAATAGATGAAGGATGGATGGATGGATTAATTGTAAATGTACAAAATGAATAATAAATCTAAAGTAATTTTATTTTTAGTACATAACCAACTTTTGCGAAATGTATTCTTATATTTATGTGGTATACTTTACACACGCACACCTTTTTAAACACACATTCACACACACTCAAACAAACATCTAGTTATTTATCCATCAAGCAATGGATTCCATCCTTTGTGTCTCTGCGATCCATCAACTAATGGAGAAATGAATATTATATCACGACAATGAGTAAAGAAAATCTATCTATCTCTCTGTCTGTCTGCTTGTCTATTCTTCTGTCTGTCTATCCCTATATATCTGACTGTCTGTGTGTATTTATTGCCTGTCAGTCTGTCTGTCTGTCTATTTCTGTGTATTTCTCTCTGTCTGTTTGTCTGTCTTTAGGTCTGTCATGCCTGCTTGTCAGTCTGTCTTACTATCTCTCAGCCTTTCTGCCTGTCTGTCTGCCAAACTTCATGTCTACATATACTTTCTGTTAATCTGTCTGCCTGCCTGCCGTTCTGCCCGTCTGTTTTCTTACTCATTTCAGTTTAAGTCTGTCTGCCAATCTACTTGTCCTCTTTTATGTTGTTCTCTGTACACGGTTACCAAACTATTTTTTTTATTATCTCTAAAGCTTTTCTTTCTGTCTGTCTATCTTTCTGTTATATTTTATTTTTGTCTTCATGTACTTCTATCAAATATAGGACTCTTTATCTGCCACTCTATGTAACTATCCACATTAGTTATTATTATTATTGTTTTTTTTCCCTCGAAAAAAAACTACACAATCGTGAGAGAAAGATGGAGTTGGTAACATGCAAACAAAAACAAAATAAATAAATAAATAAAAACAAGAACAAAGATACATCCATCACTGGAGATATCCCTTACCCGACAATTATATTTGCGGGAATACCCAATATTCAGTAATTATATGCCGCTTCCTGTTTCGTGCTCCGAATTATTTTTCTGGACTGGTCGAACGGTTTGGAATGATTTGGCGCACCGGACATGTAAATTTTGACCGTCTTGGAGGAGGGTGGGGGGGGGAAAGGGGTGGCGCTGGCTAGGTCGGGGTGTTCATTGATCCACGACTTTTTACTTTCTCAGAAGAAGACCAGTGTCCACGGGGAGGAGGGGGGAGTAAAAATGACAATAATTAATGCATGGGTAAACATTGTGATTATGTTGAAGATGATCCAGTGGGTCAGATGACAAGGCTTGCCCCCTTCCCACCCATGCTCGCACGCCCCCCTATCTTGCCCTCATACAGGCAACCACTGACGTAAACTTCCAGCTATGGTCTTTTTTAAGTATGAGTTGAGTTCCCTAAGAGCAGACTCAATAAAGTTGACTTTTTATGTAACACTTTTCAGTAGGTTTTGGCCCTGTCAGTAGAGTATCTAGGAAGAGGGGGTGGCAGTGTAGTTCTACCCTTGGCACACACGCGTGTATATGTTTACGTGAACGTAGAGACCACTTCAAAAAGCTTATCAAGAGGAGACTAGTTTGTGTGTTTTGCGTCAGACCGAGACAGTGTGTGTGTGTGTGTGTGTCCCGGGTTCGAATTCCGGGTATAATTGTTTGTTATCTTTGAACCTTCATGACCGTTTTAGCCAGTGTCAGATCAAGTCATTTTGACCTAGGGTGGGCAGCAAACGTTTTGAGTCGCGGGATATATTTCCACATCTGCTCTGGGCGGATTTTTTGCAATGTCCCTCCGCAGTGCTTGATTTAAGAAAACACCAGTGCAGAGGATGAACAAAAAATTTTGAAGAGCCGAGGGGATAAATGTCTATGATTTCAACCCCGGCTGTTATATATTCTTCAAAGCAGAGCCGGGGATGACAGTTCTCAATGCCAAAGGATATCTCCGACGGTGATCGACTTCACTCCGCCTTGAAAATGAACGCTTAAATTTGTTCTTTGTTTTTTTTTTAATTGAATTTTAAAATCGGCTAGACTTTTAAATAGGTTTATAAATTCAGTTGGCAAGCCAGGGCCCTAAGTGGTTGGGGGAGGTGTAGAGACAATAGAAGAAGGAGAAGAAGAATTTCAACGATACTTATGGTTTTCAACATTATCTTTTTTAAATTGGGGGGAAAGTTTTGTTTTAACGGTCAGTTAGTTTTATGTCGGGGGACGGTTACAGATATAGGAAAAATGTGTTCGTGTTCTTTTTTTTCTAATAGTACTTAAAAATACCAAATCAACTAACCACCCGGATGTGTCTCAGTTTTCGTTGACTCAGTATCTGCTGGTTTAGGATTTCGTTGAAATTATTTTTTTTAACCCGAGAAATATTCGTTGATTACCCACACGCAGTTAGCGTGTTGTTCGGATCCTTCACACGGCTCGTGTATTTCGGGGATTCCCTTCTATGCAAATGATCTTTGCGCACGTCTCGTCATTCCAAGATGTAGACTTCAGAAAGTAAAATGGCTTTCATTGAACACATCAGTGTTTCCCGAAGTGTGGTAGGCATACCCCAGGGGCGCGCGCGGGGAGAGTTTTGGCGGGAGCACGCTCTGCCAGGGTGACGACGTCGGGGTAAACATGCACGGCTAAAGTGAAAACAGGGGTAAACAGATGTCGAAAGTTTGGGATCTGATAGCTTATTCATTTATTCATAAACAACACATTTATTCATTGTAAAAATATTTTTACTTTTACATGAGACGAATTAAACAATGAATAGAAAAGGAGTGGGCCAATCTTATGATTCGCGGGCCACAGAGAGTTAGTAAATTTTACAGAAGGGCCGCAGCAGATTAGACGTAATTAACTGACACTGTGCTACTTTCACTGAATTGGAGCAAAGGCCCGCAGTTTTACCCACCCCACCTCGTGAATAACGAATAAGCTTCACATTTAAATCAGAATATGACAATATTTGTTTTAGGTTTAAATCAGAATATGACAATATTTGTTTCAGGTTTAAATCAGAATATGACAATATTTGTTTCGGTTTAAATCAGAAAATGACAATATTTGTTTCGGTTTAAATCAGAATATGACAATATTTGTTTCGGTTTAAATCAGAATATGACAATATTTGTTTCGGTTTAAATCAGAATATGACAATATTTGTTTCGATTTTCTTCAATTGTTGCCAAACGGATCTAGTCGAAAACCAACGTCAGTCAGGCAGTCTGTCGTCATGCATGCTTGGACTGCAGTCAGTCAGACAGTCAGTCAGTCAGTTTAAGTCAGTCAGTCAGTCAGTCAGTTAATTAGTTAGTCAGTCAGTTAGTCAGTTAGTCAGTTAGTCAGTTAGTCAGTTAGTCAGTTAGTCAGGCAGGCAGTCAGTCAGTCAGTCAGGCAGGCAGTCAGGCAGTCAGTCAGACAGTCAGTCAGTCAGGCAGTCAGTAAGTTAGTCAGTCAGTCAGTTAGTTAGTCAGTCAGTCAGTTAGTCAGTCAGTCAGACCGTCAGTCAGTCAGTTAGTCAGTCAATCAGTCAGTCAGTCAGTCCAGACAGTCAGTGAGTCAGTGAGTCAGTGAGTCAGTCAGTCAGTCAGGCAGTCAGGCAATCAGGCAGTCAGTCAGTCGTTGAGCGGTCAGTCAGTCAGGCAGTCAGGCAGTCAGGCAATCAGGCAGTCAGTGAGTCCAGTCAGTCAGTCGGGCAGTCAGGCAGTCAGTCAGGCAGACAGGCATTCAGGCATTCAGGCAGTCAGTCAGGCAGTCAGGCAGTCAGTCAGACAGTCAGTGAGTCAGTCAGTCAGTCAGGCAGTCAGGCAGGCAGTCAGTCAGTCAGGCAGTCAGTCAGTCAGTCAGGCAGACAGGCATTCAGGCAGTCAGTCAGGCAGTCAGGCAGTCAGTCAGTCAGTCAGGCAGTCAGACCGTCAGTCAGTCAGTTAGTCAGTCAATCAGTCAGTCAGTCAGTCAGACAGTCAGTGAGTCAGTCAGTCAGTCAGGCAGTCAGGCAGTCAGGCAATCAGGCAGTCAGTCAGTCAGGCAGTCAGTCAGTTAGTCAGTCAGGCAGACAGGCATTCAGGCAGTCAGTCAGTCAGTCAGTCAGGCAGTCAGGCAGTCAGGCAGTCAGGCAGTCAGATAGACAGTCAGGCAGGCAGTCAGGCAGTCATTCAGACAGTAAGGCAGTCAGTCAGTCAGGCAGTCAGATAGACGGTCAGGCGGAGAGCAGTCGGCAGTCAGGCAGTCAGGCAGTCAGGCAGGCAGTCAGGCAGTCAGATAGACAGTCAGGCAGGCAGTCAGGCAGTCAGGCAATCATTCAGACAGTCAGGCAGTCAGGCAGTCAGGCAGTCAGATAGACAGTCAGGCAGGCAGTCAGGCAGTCTGGCAGTCATTCAGACAGTCAGTCAGTCAGTCAGTTAGGCAGTCAGTCAGTCAGTTTAGACAGTCAGTCATTTAGACAGTCAGTCAGTCAGTCAGGCAGGCAGTCATTCAGACAGTCAGTCAGTCAGTCAGGCAGTCATTCAGACAGTCAGTCAGTCAGGCAGTCATTCAGACAGTCAGTCAGTCAGGCAGTCAGGCAGTCATTTAGACAGTCATGCCTTCAGTCAGGCAGCCAGTCGTCATGCATGCTGGCTTGCTGCAAAAACTAAAAGTTAAAAAAAAATAAACCTTTTGTTTGTATATTAATGCTCATATGAGGGATAATGACGTAGCAATCAACGTACGACCTTTACACGTATAGACTTCAATCATTCTGTTAATTGTGTTTGACGGCCTTGTTAGTATTTCATCAGCACCATGTTACATTCTACACAGTCATTACTTGTCAATCTTAGTCAAATGCGGTTGGTTGATTAGTTAGCAGTCGTTTCACTCTACCGTGAAACGAAAGTTGCCCCTGGCGTGATTTATTTATTTAGTTATCTGTGCAGATTACTTTTCAGTGCTCGATTTAAGAAAAAAAAAACAGTGCCGGGGGATGCAACTAATTTTCTGTGAGAGCCAGAGATAAATGTCTATGATTTCATCCCCGGCTGGGATATATATTAGCAAAAGCAGAGCCAGGGATGACAGTTCTCAGCACCAGGGATATCCCCGGCGGTAAATCGAGCCCTGCTGTTAGGCCGATGAGATCCTATGTTTTAGGCTTACAAAATTGCACACACACAGTACAATATGGGCAAACTACGGGCAGAGACTCGTTTCAGCGTGTGGCAGCCATTTTTTTTTTTCTCTTATACTTTGACGTTTTGTACTTAATTTTTAGTTGATCATGTCAACAGTCCATCCATCTACCCAAGGGCGGATTTAGGGTGGGGGTGGGAGGGCCCATGTCCGCCCCCCCCCACGTTACCGCAAGTTTAGGTAAGACATCATTAAATTAACAGAAATACTTTTTGTTCTAAGACCAAACAGTTTGGCCCCTCCCCCGGGGGTCGAAGTTTGCCCCCTCCGCATCAGAGTTGTCTAGATCCGCCCCTGCATCTACCCTTAGTTCAGCCCGCCATCAAATGAAACCAAATGTGGCCGGCTACTCAGAAAAGTGTAACCCCTCCCCACCTTCCCTTTACTGTGAACAAGTATTTGTTTTATTAAATTGAAGCATGACGGGATTCCGTACTCTATCATTAGGTCAAAGTTTAATGAATTCATTTAACCTCAGCTGTTTTCCCGTTCTCTCACTGAATGCAAAAAATCAGTGACGTAGTGGCATCCATATTTGCTCTCAAGGTTAATGAATTCATTTGACCTCGGCTTGTTTTCCGTTCTCCACCGAATGCGAAATGAATGGCGTAGTGACAACCAACTAGCCGCCATGGTAATTTCTGCGTGTTCCTCGCAAGGTGATAATTTCATACCCCCAAAGGGATATTATTAGTCAAAATATGTGTAAGATCTTTCTTCGCTATTATTACATACTAATTATGTTATAAATAACATTAGTTTTCAAGAACATATGACACAACCCGGACATTATCACACGAAGCAGGGGGCTTCACCTGAAAATCTTGAGTCCCCCCGACAAACTCTTGACTAAATGAGTCCCCCTACCGAATAAATAAATAAAACGTAAATCATAATTATAAACAGCAAGAGTGTTGGGGGCCCTTCTGGACTTGGGGCCCCCTGAGATGTGTCATGTGTGTGTGTCCATCACTCTCATAGCAACGGCCCTGCTCAAATGGAGTTTTTTTTTCTTTTATAAAAAATCCAATAAGGGAGACTAGTTCGCCATGATGACTCTGGTTTTTTCCCCCGCCACTTATGTGATAATTACTTCCTTTGGTTGCTGTCCGTGGCTGAATTTCTGACACAACAATTATTCTCTTCTGTTCAGCCGTATTGCATCACAAAGTCCATTTTGTTAAACATTTGTAATGTATTTTTGTTATTGGCTTTTATTTAACCCTATTTTTATTGTTTGATTGTCCTGTTCAAACGTTTTTGTGTCTCTTTTCATTCAGTGGGATAAGAACGATTTTATTCGGAGCACGTTTTAAGACTACATTACATGACTTTGCTAAAGACAAAGAGCCGCAAAGTTAACATACTGTAATTTACAGATCTGCAGCAATGCAACCGATGCTCATATCACACGGTTATATATAGTTACTTTAATACAAACATTATAAAATTTTACTGGCATTCTGAACTTGTTCTCACTTTAAGTTCTGGCTGTTCGTAGGCCCTTGAAAAATTACATGACATTTTATTAACCTCTGAAGTTCGCTTGTGGCGAATCTGTTTGGGTCTGCGTGTCTAAAAACTCAATAAAATAAACAAACGAACAACTTATTTATAGCCAAGTGCCAGCACTCCGTTTAAAATTTAAGGAAGGATATTTTACTCATTGTCGACTGATGAGGCTCTGCTTGCCAACTGTGGCACGCCGAGTCATAGGTTCGCCATCTTTTGTTCCAAGTCTTGATATTTCTAGTCCATAAATTAACATTATTTAGTATTACATCTTGTAGTATTAACATCTTTTAGTATTACATTTTTACTCAAATAGAGTAGAAGAGTGATCACATCTGACTTGGATGAAAAATCTGGGCACATATTCCTGCTAATCAATTTCCTAATCTTGGCGTCCGTACGTGCAGAATGGAAAGCCCGTCGCTATAAATAAACTATGACGTCATTTCCCGGTTGTGGCTGCACATGTGGCAGAAATAAAAACAAATCTGCACTTGGGATATCCTCTATGACGTCATTCCCGATGGTATACTTTTTTTTTTTAATTATTTAAATTTATACTATTTGTAAAAAAAAAGCGCGACAAGTCATCAGCCAGTGGTAAATATTACATTGCTAACTACTATGTGCTTCTGGTCTTGATGCCGGTTTGCGTGTAGTTTTTAAAGCGATTATTCTCATAGTAAACATTGTATTGAGATAAAACGTTTAGTTGCGAATGGAGCGGGCAACTATACTAGTGTTCTATAACTAGACGTTTAAATTATATTCTGCAAGGTCAAGGCCGTCTCCCCCCCCCGAAGGCCGGGGCACATTTGAACTACATGATAGGATTTACTTAAGACCTCAACTGTTTACCCCCTTTTTTTTCCCCATTACAATGATTTCATAAAAGGCCCATTAAAATTAAAACTTTCAAAAAAAATATATAAAAAACTAATACAAAAGTTGAAATTCTTGTTTTCATACAGAAATAATATAATATTTTATTTAAAAGAATACGTTAACAATATTTTTTTGCTTATTGATATGATCAACTTAATTTATTCTTTAACCACTTATTATGTATTTAAAAAATAAAAATCTTTAATAATATTTAAATTAATACCATTTTTAGGTACGAAACAATTTGTGTCTTTTTTTAATCGATCAGTTGTTCTCTATGTATCCTTTTATTCACTCTCTAATTTCGGAGAGTATCACAAGAATATTTTGGCATGATATTTTGTGATCTCTCCTTCCTGGTCTGTAGAGACATACCATGATTCACGGGGGATGGATCATTGGGATTCTCAGTGGGAACAAAAACCCATTACTTGCGAAGGTGGTGGTACTGTGGTCAATGAGGACTATCCGAGACCGCAGTATTCACAGCTGGCGGTGGTGACACACAACACCCTTCCCTCCATCCCTCGACACCTGCGCAGCTTGCCATTTCCGGCTGAGGGGGTACAGGCACACTACACCCTCCCCTCTGTCCGAGTGGCAGGAAAAACCCCTTTCCTTGCCATTCTGGCCGGCCGGCAGTACACACCTGCTGGTCTGGCCGGTTGGGCAGGGTAAAACGCATCTTTCTGCTATCCCCGCAGATGATAGCGGGCACACTCCCCGCCGCTCTGTAGGCATGGTAGACGTGCATCAGCGCCGCCAACAATGTTGGTGTGGTGACACACTACACCCTACCATGCTGGCAATGGCTGACGTTAAAAAAATAAAAAAAAAAAATAATTAGAAAATAAAAATTCTAATTGTCACCGTGACACTGATATAGTTTAGCATTGAGACACCTCGAAAGATAAAGCATAAAGTTAACACCATTTTTAGGTACGAAACGATTTGTGTCTTTTTTTAATCGATCCGTTCTGTTCAGTATGTGTGAACTCTGTATTCCCTCTCTCCTAATTAGAAAATAAAAATTCTAATTGTCACCGTTACACTGATAAAGTTTAGCATTGAGACACCTCTAAAGATAAAGCATAAAAAAGATATAGCTACGTTGTGTTAATATTTGGTACAATGTAACCTTTGACAAAACCATTCAATTCTAGGGGGCTCCCGAGGTCATGTCATACACCCATGCAAAAAAAAAGGGGCCGCATGAGCTAAAACGCCCCTGAAGGCTCACAATGTGTAATCAAGACTACGTTACATTTCATATTGGTTTTTATTTTCAATATTGTTTGAACATTGTTATTTTTTTTGGTCTGCTCCACAATTATTACCTTCAGGAAGTATATACGGCCCTCTACTGCAACTGACGTCTGTTACCTCACAGGCGAAGCTAACCATGTGGACTTACGCTGTACTGGTCCTGGTGTCGTCGCTGGCAGTGGACCTGACCCGAGGTCAAGTCTGTAGCAACCTCACTGTCTGGGTCAGTGGTTTTTAAACAATAGAGGGTCAGATGAGAAAATCATAAAAATAGGACTGGCTAAGAATAGTCATACCTACATGTTTGTAATTGGTCATTGGTTTATATAAAAGAGGGATCAGAGAAACCATAAGAAAATGGGACTGGCTAGAACTGGCCAGAACTGGCTATTATTAATCATGTCTGCATGTTTTTGTATTTTAAATGTTTCCATATCTTTTAAAGTTTAATTTTATGGAAAGAAATTTTTTTTAAAAGACATTTAAAGTTATTTTTATAATGACCCGACACAAACAAATTATTCATCGATGATCAATATATTTTATAGATGATAATCATTTTTAATGAAATTATATGTGCTTACGTCCTCCTTCCATTTCGCTTTCTCAAATCTCAGTTCTTGATTGATTTACAATCTTGGCAAGTTTTGTTTTTAAATGTAGGAAAGTAACCCAGTGTTCTAAATTAACAAGTAAAAGAGGATTATTCCACTTTGTTTACAATTTGAACAGAAATATTTAACAACGACTTCTTGATGTTAACATTCGGTCTGATAAGCGAAAAAGAGTATGTTTATTTTTAAACTCGGCTGCTGATAGTGAGTACCTGTCTGTACATGTCGGTCTGTGCCTGTCTGTCTATACCTGTCTGTACATGTAATCTAATCATCAATTACATTTGTAAAGTGAATATTGTTATAAAAGGATGCATAATGTATTAAATGAACATTGTTATAACAGGAAGTAATTGTTAAATGAACATTGTTATATAATGGAACAATTCATACATGAACAATGTTATAAAAATGAAGCAATTCATAAATGAACATTGCCATTAAAGGATGCTATGTTTTTGAATTCTAAACTTTGAAATGTTATGACACATTTCGCGTGTCCTATTTTTATCCAGAGAAACAGTAACCAGACATGTCCGGCCAGAACGTCTGCCGCAGACGTCTTTGACACCGTCAGGGAACTGGTACGACGGACGGACTGCCCACCTGAGAAGAGGACGCTGCACAACTGCTTCTGTCAGTCAGGGGCGTGTCCGGTCGACAACGATGACCATCTGATGTTCGCCCTGCAGTTCACAGGTGAGGAGACTAGGATCAACTAGATCAAGTGCCCCGCTTTAAACATCATTAGGTTCACACCCTCTACATGGCTTCACCCCAGTGGCGTAGGGAGCATAACTCGCGCCCGGGACAGAGTCACCTTTTAGAGCCCCCCCTCCATTCGAAAACCATATAATACTGTATGTAATATACATGTATATCATTAGGCGCTACTTTGTGCCCCCTTGCCCCCCCTCTCGCTACACCATTGCCTCACCCAGAGGCGGATCTTACTACGGGAGCAAAGAGTGTGCACCCAGGGATCCAAGTTCCAGAGCTTAAGGCTGAATCCAAATATAAGCTTTATTTTCTTTATAAAGGGGCCCATTATTTTTGTATGCTTCCTGGGGCCTCCAAAAGCTTATTCAGCTTCTGATCATACCCCCCTCCCTTCTTTCATAGATAGGTTCATTGTCATAAGCGATGTCTTAAACGATGAATCGTATTACAGTTACTGATAAAAATTTCTTTGCGATTCTCCCCCCTCAAGAAATGGGCTCTTTAAGGGTTGGGGATATTGCATGGTCGGGGCCCCGGGGGCTCTCGCCTCAAATGCCACTCCCTCTCATGCCGCCAAAAAAGAATTGCCATTAAGATGTTTTATTTATTCACTGATATACAAGTCGTAACACCTGGTCTTACCGTCCAACAGAATCTACACCTGCGACCGGTCTGTCAACTCCGTGGTGCGGCAACATCGCGTCCACTTCCGCCACGGACCGGTTGCCTTCACGACGGAACAGCAGTCACCAGATTTTTACGGCTACACCTTTCACAGAGTAAGTAGATTTAAAATAAAGTTATATACTATAGATCGGTTATTTTTCTGGAAAATGAACACACAAAAAATTATGAATTATTTTTCAAAAGTTTTTTAATACACTCTTTAGCGATAGACACCGTGTTTTGTAAAGTATTTAAGTCTTTAAAAAAAATCAAATAAGATTATATTGCAATTTTCGTTTAGATTTTGTTAAAAAGATATGTTCTGTTTGTATAGCTGCTCTACAGCAGTATGTAAAGGTTAAAAACTCTTTCATTAGAACATACATTTGTGTGTCGATGACAAAAAAATTTCTCAAAAAAAAAATGTCAAAAATATCTCTAACTTTTTTATTTTAATTAAAGAGAACTTGAATGAATAGTAAGGTTAAACATTTCTCCCCCCCCACCCCACCCTGCCTCCTCCTCTCCCCCAAATGCTTTGAATGTACGTTATAACGCTAATACTGAAGTTAGATTAAATTTGATAATTTCTTGATACGTTAAAGTCTCCAGTGCTAATTAATTGCACCCTTTGATTATTCTCCTAACTTAGTCTCAACTTCTTCCCTTGATTCAGTTTTATCTGAGTGTACCACCTCTGGTTAAATCTCATTAAAACCCCACCCATATAATCAAGTCAAATTCTAGTCTACTTTAACCCACTTACCCTGCGCGGTTGGGCACAAATCAATTAGCTCCCCCCCCTCAACCTTCCCATTTTCACTTTGACGTTCCTTATTTAAGCCTCACCCTAAACCCATCGACAAGTCTAACCCTCATCTTCCCCCCTCACCTCTCCCGCGCACACACACACACACTTGATTAAAGAAGTAGACTGAAGATTCCCGGATGAAAGAACACGCAGGTCACCGAGTCCAGATGAAGTCAGGAGGTCAACACAGTTTCTGTAGGTCGTTGAGTGGTTTGACACTTAACGGCCAGTGATCAGTCAGTTACCTATACCAACAAAACCTCTGGAATCCCTCACCCCTTTCCCGTTTTGTCAGACTGAGGGACAGCGATCGTACCCAGAGTTGTGATCTCTTTCTCTACCACACTACAACGTCCTGTCGGTGGTCAGGCGCTCTAACACGCACTGCCCATCCAGCTCCATCAGAACACCAAGCCTTGTCGTGCGGCGTTTTTTAAATTTTATCATTTTTATTTTGTATCGGGAAGGGAGGGGCCCCCACCAATTGATCAGAATTGGTCAGGCCCTACCAACTCAATGGTCAGAATGAGTCAGAACTCCCCAACCTAATGGTCAGAATGAGTCATGGTCCCCATCCATTGGTCAGAATGAGTCTGGGCCCCACCTTTAATCATAATGAGTCAGACCCCCACTCCAATGGTCTGTTGAAGTCAGGCCCCCACCCTATATGTTTCTGTTGACGTCCTAGCCCCCTATAATCATATGGCGTGTTTGTAACTTCACAGGTGGATTGCCGGTGCCCCCGACACCACCGACCCAGCACAGCGGGAATGGGATCGCCCACCACTCCGTCAGGACGGTAGGCTGTACAACTTTCCAGGAACCACAACTACCAGACGAGGCACGCTTGTCGAAACTCGGCTGCTGATAGTGAGTACCTGTCTATACCTGTCTGTACCTGTCGGTCTGTGCCTGTCTATCTGTACATGTCCGTCTGTATAAATGTCTGTCTATACCTGTCTGTCTGTACATGTATGTGTACCTGTCTATATACATGCTCTGTCTGTAAATATAATGTGTACATGTCCTGTGTCTGTACCTCTCTGTCTGTACATGTCTGTCTGTACCTCTCTGTCTGTACATGTCTGTGTGTTATGTCTGTCTCACACATGTCTTTCTACACCTGTCCTCCAGACATGTCTGTAATTGTCTGTTTGTAACTGTCTATATGTACCTGACTGTCAGTACATGTCTGTCTATACCTGTCTGTACCTGTACATGTATGTCTGTACCCGTATGTCTGCATCTGTCTGTCTGTACCTGTCTATACATGTCTGTCTGTAAATATCTGTGTACATGTCTGTCTGTACCTCTCTGTCTGTACATGTCTGTGTCTGTACCTCCTCTGTCTGTACATGTCTGTCTGCACATGTCTATCTACACTACGTCACTCTGAACATGTCTGTAATTGTCTGTTTGTAACTGTCTATGTACCTGACTGTCAGTACATGTCTGTCTATACCTGTCTGTACCTGTACATGTATGTCTGTACCTGTATGTCTGTATCTGTCTGTCTGTACCTGTCCCTATACATGTCTGTCTGTAAATATCTGTCTGTACATGTCTGTCTGTACCTCTCTGTCTATACATGTCTGTCTGTACCTCTGTCTGTACATGTCTGTGTTATGTCTGTCTGCACATGTCTATCTACACCCGTCCACTCTGAACATGTCTGTAGTTGTCTGTTTGTAGCAGCCATCTGTGCCTGCAGTCTCAGTACATGTCTGTCTACATCTGTCTGCCCGGTACTTATGTCTGTAAGTATAACTCTGTGTGCGCACATCTTCAGTAAACGGACAGACAACATAATGCCTTAGGCTTTTGTCGGTGAGGGGGGGACATGTGTGAGAAACACACATTGTGAACCTCCGCTAATACCAGCGATTACACATCTCGTGCCCCCAATACAATCCGACAACTGGACTCCCTCTGATGCAACCCTCATAACTCCTTTCAATACTAAACCCATTTTAACCGAGTGGCGTCCGATCTCCATTCCCTTGTTTGAGGCTTGCCAGAATATGAATCTGTTACCCATAGAGTTTTATTTCAAACCAGTCAATACATTCTTGAGTAGTGAATTGGTTCAGACCTTTGTTGAGTTTGCACTTTTAGTTTGAAAAGTAAAATTTCCTTAAACCCTAAAGAGACATCGTTGCAGACGACGTGTAGAATTCAACTGTTTTCTATAACCTCGGGAATTGTGTGGTTAGCACAACGCCCCAACCGCCTCAACTTCCCCACTTAAAGTCAGGCTGACCCATTAAAAGCTGGTTGGACTTGTGGGACTTGAAACCAAATTTCACCAGTCATGGGCTCTCGAAGTCGACCCTCCCGAACAGTCAAGCGACTATTTCACTACTCGTAATTCATACATAACCTTATTATAATTACATTTATTGACTTAATACAAATAAAAGGCTACTAAGGGAAGGGATGGGTGGATTTGTAGTGGTGGGGTAGGGCCTCGACCAATCACCTAACAATAAGAGCGGCTTTCAATCATCCAATGTACCCTTAATGAAAATTATATATTTACATACAAATCAAACCAGGCATTTTGAATTTAATAAAACATAGACATTATATATAAATAATTGTTCGTTTACAAGATATATATATATTTTTTTAAATAAATGGATAAATCTATTTTTCACTTTTCCTTCGCAGGTCCAATCAGTGATCCATGTGCTGCAGCATAGACATCTGGCAGACACAGAAAAGGCGGGAAAAATTAATATGATGTAGATTCAACATAAAGATTGAAATAAATCAACACTTTAAAAACATTAAAACTTGGAAGAGAACATTTTTAAATAAAACTTGTTGATAACATCAGCTGTTATGTGTTACTCATGGTTCGGAAATTTCCGATACATTTTTTTTTTTCACTTCTGCTTCTGTTATGACATACCTTAAATTACTAAACACACACAAAAAAAACATGAGTAGATAATGATTTGCTTCCCCCTCCCCCCATCCTTTCCAGCCTCAAACGAACAGAAAATAATATTTATGGCACAGAGGTGAAAAACAAAAATGTGACTAGATATGAATGTGATTTACAGTAAGGTCACATTTGTTCTTGTATTCTTTTGAAAACTGAAAACAAAAAAAGAAAAGAAATTACGTTTGACAGAATTTAAAATACAACAAACAAGCAAACCCAGCTGCCAATAATAAAACACAATATCATATCATATAATAAATTCAGTTTTCCGCTGCTACGGCAATTATAAAAATCAATCAATATAAAAGGCTAAACATCTGGAACTAAAATGTTCATTTATTTTCTTCAATTTGTATTTCTAAAAAAAAAAAATGGATTCCACTAATTGAATTATTCGTTTCATTGCTGACTTTCATCGATGAACTTTCCCCCCCCTAGTTAATTCTTTTTTCGATTTCCCGTAGTTGTTAATCTTTAAGATCTTCTTAAATAAATAAATAATAAAAAAATTCATTGATTGTGTTGTATTGATTATTTCCTGTTAGTTACTGGAGATTAGTTTTGTAAACATGGAACTCAAAAATAAATTCAAAGTTTTTTACGATCACAAACTTTTGCGGGTTTTTTCTTCTTCTTCTTTCTTAAATAAAATCAGAGATTCACCTATATATATATAAATAGTGCCAGGGACATTATTTGGTTTTACTTGTGCCCCCGCACCCCAAGGCAGATCAGTGGCGGGGCCTCCAGCAATACGTGTAGTCTAGGGCTAATGTCATTTCCAGGCCTACGGCGAGTGTTGAATAGACCTGAAGCTCTAAACGCGGCCGTGAAAGCTCACGCGCGGTGCTTGGGACATTCCACCCCCCCCCCTCACACACACACAAGGCCGCTTCTGGAAAAAAATACTTCAACATCTATTTGCATACATCGCCAAAAGTTACCAACTGGAACATTTATGGCTTTAGGCTAGAGAGGAATGAGGGTAGGGGGGTCTTTTAAAAAGTAGTGCCATCATTAATACAATAGTACTTTGTGCCATCATTAATACAATAGTACTTTGTGCCATCATTAATACAATAGTACTTTGTGCCATCATTAATACAATAGTACTTTGTGCCATCATTAATACAATAGTACTTTGTGCCATCATTAATACAATAGTACTTTGTGCCATCATTAATACAATAGTACTTTGTGCCATCATTAATACAATAGTACTTTGTGCCATCATTAATACAATAGTACTTTGTGCCATCATTAATACAATAATACTTTGTGCCATCATTAATACAATAGTACTTTGTGCCATCATTAATACAATAGTACTTTGTGCCATCATTAATACAATAGTACTTTGTGCCATCATTAATACAATAGTACTTTGTGCCATCATTAATACAATAGTACTTTGTGCCATCATTAATACAATAGTACTTTGTGCCATCATTAATACAATAGTACTTTGTGCCATCATTAATACAATAGTACTTTGTGCCATCATTAATACAATAGTACTTTGTGCCATCATTAATACAATAGTACTTTGTGCCATCATTAATACAATAGTACTGTGCCATCATTAATACAATGGTACTTTGTGCCGGTAATTAATACAATAGTACTTTGTGCCATCATTAATACAATAGTACTTTGTGCCATCATTAATACAATAGTACTTTGTGCCATCATTAATGCAATAGTACTTTGTGCCATCATTAATACAATAGTACTTTGTGCCGGCATTAATGCAATAGTACTTTGTGCCATCATTAATACAATAGTACTTTGTGCCATCATTAATACAATAGTACTTTGTGCCATCATTAATACAATAGTACTTTGTGCCATCATTAATACAATAGTACTTTGTGCCATCATTAATACAATAGTACTTTGTGCCATCATTAATACAATAGTACTTTGTGCCATCAATAACAATAGTACTTTGTGCCATCATTAATACAATAGTACTTTGTGCCGGCATTAATGCAATAGTACTTTGTGCCATCATTAACACAATAGTACTTTGTGCCATCATTAATACAATAGTACTTTGTGCCATCATTAATACAATAGTACTTTGTGCCATCATTAATACAATAGTACTTTGTGCCATCATTAATACAATAGTACTTTGTGCCATCATTAATACAATAGTACTTTGTGCCATCATTAATACAATAGTACTTTGTGCCATCATTAATACAATAGTACTTTGTGCCATCATTAATACAATAGTACTTTGTGCCAGCATTAATGCAATAATAATAGTACTTTGTGCATCATTAACACAATAGTACTTTGTGCCATCATTAATATTAGTACTTTGTGCCATCATTAATACAATATTGTTACTTTGTTGCCATCGATATCTAATAGTGATACTTTGTGCCGGCATTAATACAATAGTACTTTGTGCCATCATTAATACAATAGTACTTTGTGCCATCATTAATACAATAGTACTTTGTGCCATCATTAATACAATAGTACTTTGTGCCATCATTAATACAATAGTACTTTATTGCCATCATTAATACAATAGTACTTTGTGTGCCATCATTAATACAATAGTACTTTGTGCCGGCATTAATACAATAGTACTTTGTGCCATCATTAATACAATAGTACTTTGTGCCATCATTAATACAATAGTACTTTGTGCCGGCGATAATACAATAGTACTTTGTGCCATCATTAATACAATAGTACTTTGTGCCATCAGTAATACAATAGTACTTTGTGCCATCATTAATACAATAGTACTTTGTGCCATCATTAATACAATAGTACTTTGTGCCATCATTAATACAATAGTACTTTGTGCCATCATTAATGCAATAGTACTTTGTGCCATCATTAATACAATAGTACTTTGTGCTATCATTAATACAATAGTACTTTGTTGCCATCATTAATACAATAGTACTGTGCCATCATTAATACAATAGTACTTTGTGCCATCATTAATACAATAGTACTTTGTGCCATCATTAATACAATAGTACTTTGTGCCATCATTAATACAATAGTACTTTGTGCCATCATTAATGCAATAGTACTTTGCCATCATTAATACAATAGTACTTTGTGCCATCATTAATGCAATAGTACTTTATTCTTATCATTAATACAATAGTACTGTGCCATCATTAATGCAATAGTACTTTGTGCCATCATTAATACAATAGTACTTTGTGCCATCATTAATACAATAGTACTTTGTGCCATCGTAAACACAATAGTACTTTGTGCCATCATTAATACAATAGTACTTTGTGCCGGCATTAATACAATAGTACTTTATTACATCATTAATACAATAGCACTTTGTGCCATCATTAATACAATAGTACTTTGTGTCATCATTAATACAATAGTACTTTGTGCCGGCATTAATACAATAGTACTTTGTGCCATCGGTAATACAATAAGTACTTTGTGCCATCATTAATACAATAGTACTTTGTGCCATCATTAATACAATAGTACTTTGTGCCGACATTAATACAATAGTACTTAATGTCATCATTGTGTGTCAGGTACCCTTTATAAAGCTGGGTGGACTTGGAGGAATCTGAAACAAATTTTAGCTGGAGTGGATATATTCACTTGGTTCTCACCGAGGATCGAACCAGGACTCTCAAGTTGACTGCCAGACGCTCTACGCCACTATAAAAAATGTTAAAAGGAATAAAAACATTGATTTATATACTCCAATTTAAACGGACACAAAGATGAATACAATTTAATATGAAACAAAATCTGGAAGTTTTTTTGTTACCCGCTTGGGTAATCTTCGATTAGACCCTTTGTTCGCTGCATGTGTAGGAGCAAACTACCGAGGAGGCGAATGGACAACGAACAATTACTCCGTGTTGGTGGGGGGAGCGATGCGAGTTAGCTGTAGGTGAGACGCAATGCCTTGGTCTACTGAATAGTCGTAGTGATAAAATGTGTAAATACATTCAATCATACAGAGATGTCGATATTTACAGTGCTCAGAGTTAGAACGATAAAAAGATGTATATACAGTGTACTAAGTATAGTCATGTTATGTTTGTATGTATGAGTGGCCTATAGGATGTGTACTAAGTGTTGTATTGTCATGTTTGTATGTATGAGTGACCTCTATGATGTGTACTAAGTATTGTATTGTCATGTTTGTATGTATGAGTGGCTTCTAGGATGTGTACTAAGTATTGTATTGTCATGTTTGTATGTATGAGTGACCTCTATGATGTGTACTAAGTATTGTATTGTCATGTTTGTATGTATGAGTGGCTTCTAGGATGTGCACTAAGTATTGTATTGACATGTTTGTATGTATAAGTGGCCTATAGGATGTACTAAGTATTGTATTGACATGTTTGTATGTATGAGCGACGACTGTGATTATAAAATGTTCAAATTCACTGCGAAATAGAAGAGTTTTACTGACATAACGTTACAGAGATAAAATGTTACTGGTGGACATGTTGCAGAGATAAAATGTTACTGGTGGAAATGTTGCAGAAATAAAATGTTACTGGTGGACATGTTGCAGAGATAAAATGTTACTGGTGGACATGTTGCAGAAATAAAATGTTACTGGTGGACATGTTGCAGAAATAAAATGTTACTGGTGGACATGTTGCAGAAATAAAATGTTACTGTAGCAGAAATATATAACAACTGCTCACACCTCAGAGGCGGATTTAACCGGGGGGGGAGCGGACGCGCCTAGGTCCCCACTGTTGTTAAAGGGCCCCCTTAAATCTAAATTTTATACCCGACAAAAAAAAAACCAAATAAAATCTATGAGATTTTTTAAATCGCATTAAATTGTAAGGGCCCGAATATTTGTTTCTTTTGCGCCAACTAAACTAAGTCCGACATTGACAGAGACACTATCCTTACGTTCTTGTGTTTACATTATACTACGCCATTATAAAAAGGAGATAAGCTTCAAACTCTATTGATCTGTTTCTGCATAGTGGAAATTTTCAAAATCCTAGAGCAATTCAATGGTTCTCAAATTTCGGAAGTATTAACTAATTGATAACGAAGCTCCAATATTTCATAAATTAACGTGAACGTGCACTTTGTGTATCGAACATGTGTTATTTGGTAAGTCGAACTCAATTTATGTTTTTCACAGAACACTAGAAGCGGTATTATGGGATATTTGTGCTCTGCGGAACACGGTTTATGAAGCGCTGGTTTAGTCGGACAGATGTAGGCGAAATTTGGTGGAGCGATTTTATTGGTCGCATCTAACTGGGTCGTTGAGAAGTGGGCTGTACTTCTGTAATGTCAATCAAAACCCATTTGCGATAAAAGTAACTTTTGTTAGTATTTCTACTCACAGTTTAACACATTCTGCACCGTCAATCTTATTGGTGAGTAACATTAAAAAAAATGTTTCTAGCGTTTTTACTAGTTAACATTTATCTATGAAAAGCATTCGATAGAGTGATTAATAATATTGTTATATATACAACTAAAGATAAAAGTTAAAAGACAAATTATATACACTGAATTACAAATTTTCATTTTGTGAAAAACTGCTGATATGCAAATAAGTGTTTCTTATGCTCTTCACTGTACGCACCAAGATTTTCAGGAAAGTAGTCTACATGGGAGTCCAAAAAGTGCAACTTTACACTCATGCGGCAACCCAAAGCCTGAAATTTGGCTATCATGTTCTTGTCCAGGGTATAAGATTTGGGCTATCACTGCTATCAGCATTGACAGGTTATTACTTTTTAATATTATTGTGAACTGGAGGCGTGTCTTTGGTAGCTGTGGCGGTTCTTTCTTTATTACAAATCACAACATCCAAAAATAACTTGATATGAGGTTCTTTGCTGATTCAAGTATTTATTCTCAACACAATAATATTATAAAAAATGATGAAATAAATTCCGAGTACATATTGTAAAATCAATCCAATAAATTACCACATTCAAATAGGAACTCAATCAAGTTCTAAGGATCCATCTATAATATCCAAGTACATATATGCAATAAAACAATACAACAATATCTCCAACATGGAGGTGAACTATTACTCTCTCGTGATCACTCAGAATAAATTAATATATATACTAAGAAAATTACAACGACACGTCTGTCCTATACGAGAGTGAACTTCCAACTGACTAAATTCTTTCTTACTTCCGGAAATATAAAAAAACCCAGTTTAGTTAAATTAAAGTGATCCTACTGTTTCGAAACAATTATATTTTTACACGAAACAATTATACCTTTACAGTTCTCAACAAGACTTTTTGTAATTGTCGGATTTAAAGTTTCCTAAAAAATTGTTGACAACATCTTTGAAGGCATTCCAGGCTTGTAGCTCAACTGGCCAATTCATGAAATTCCTCATCAGTCATTACTTCTCTGATCTGCGGTCAACAAAGATACCTGCAGTCAATTTCGCTTCACTTAAATGGGGAAATTTTTCTGCCAAGTATTGAAACCCAGAGCCAGTATGGTTCATATTCTTGACAAAAGCCTTATTAACCCCAATTTTATATGCAGCGGTGGAAGGAGAACTCGATGTGCTTCCACCAAAGGCTTCCCAGCTTTTACACTGTGGCTTCCTGGAGTGAATTCTTCTCTCGCTGGCCACACTTTTGGTATAATGCTCAGAGTCTGCTCTGCTATCCCAGAGGCACAAAAAACATGGAAATTTTGAATACCCTCCTTGGAGTCAATATGATGGCTATGACCTTCAAATCTCCACATATCAACCACTTGTGCTGGTCATAATTCAACGAACTGAGCAACAGTTTCATGTTTTCATACATTTCTTTTAATGTTACTGAGTGTGCCACTGGAAGTGATGATATTTTATTTCCATTAAATGAAGAACTGCTTTGCGCTTTGAGGAATCAATAAGCAATCTCCACTGATTAGCATCGTAAGCTTAATTCCATGATGTGACAAGGCCTTCAATATTATTACAATATAACAATTCTTGCTTACTTGAAAAAAACTGTACAAATTCTGTCTCTCGACATCTGTACACACTTACGCTAGTATCAGAGATTGAGAAGGTTTCGTTCTTGTAAGCGGGATGCAAGCAGTTCAGCTGATGACTTTGGAAGGTTTAGATCTCTAACTAGATCATCAAGATCTTCCTGAGTAAAAAGTTTTGGTGTGACATCTTATGTAGGCACAGGAATGTCTTCGCAATGTTTTACAGGCCTCCAAGGCTGACGGTACATTAGGATATAGAATCATGTGTCTGCTTTTTGTTGAATCCTACAACATTCGTCATGCAAAAATAGCAGTCCGTCACATGATTCGAAGGCTCACGCCAAATCATGGGCACACCAAATGGCATACTTTTCACTTTACCTTTAAACCACTTGCCAAGAGTTACTTCACAGAGTTTACAAATAACATGAGGGCGCCCATGTTTTTGTCCTGGTCTCCCTGGTTACATCCAAAGTATGCATGATAATATTTCTTTGTTAAATTTGATATTTTCTTCTTCTCAGCCATTGTGTGCAAAATCGTCCACAAACATAACAAAAACTGTCTGCTGAATTCGTACAATGTCTTGGCATTGTGAAATTTGTTAAAATTTAAAATCAGCTAATCAAATATAATCTTAAACACATAAACAACAGCAATAAAATATTCAATTAAACTTGTGTTCAAACATAAAGTGATGACATAAGCTGCTTATGATAAGCATAAAATTTGTAAACACAAGTTTGTGGACTCTCAAAAACCTGACGTGATACAAAAAGAAATAGTACATCAAATTTATCATTTTTAATAAGCTTTCGGAAATTCATAATGTTTTGCTTGCAGTTTTTTTTATGTAAACCAGTGTTATTATTAAAAGCCAAATAGAAGGTAGTTATGTTGGCGTTTACTTTCTAGAAAGCAAACAGAAGCCGGATAACTATATTCTATCAATTGAAAACCTCAAGCTAATTATATTCTTGTAGCAAAGCAGAATCAAGCTAGTGAAATTCTAGCAAGAAAATCGCCTTGGCTAATGATTTTATAGTAAGCAGTGGCATCAAGCTAAAAATTTCTAGCCAACAAACAGCCTCAAGCTAATGATATTCTGGCAAACAACCTCAAGATAATGATATTCTGGCAAACAGCCTCAAGCTAATGTTATTCTGGCAAACAGCCTCAAGCTAATGATATTCTTGCAAACAGCCTCAAGCTAATGATATTCTAGCAAACAGCCTCAAGCTAATGATATTCTTGCAAACAGCCTCAGCTAATGTTATTCCTGGCAAACAGCCTCAAGCTAATGATATTCTGACTCAAACTAATGATATTCTTGCAAACATCTCAAGCTAATGATATTCTAGCAAACAACCTCAAGCTAATGATATTCTATCAAGCAAACGGCAGCAATCTAATAATATTCTATACAGCAGATACCAAACATAACATTGATATAGTTTAGCATTTATGATAGAGTATTTGTCTAGCTTTTTTAGAGATCTGTAAAGATGTAACATATAGATGTAGATGCGTTCTATTGCTATTCGGTATCATGTGACCTCTTACACAACCTTTCAAAGCTAGGGCCTCCCATGGTCAAACAAAGGCCACATGGGTTCAAACGTTAAAAACCACCCTGAAGGTATTTAAGGTTTAATCAAGACTACGTTACATTTATTATTGTTTTTCACTATTGTTTGAACATTGTTATTTTTTTCAGATCCTGTTCACAATTATTACCTTCAGGAAGTATCTACTGCCCTCAACTGCAACTGACGTCTGTTACATCAGAGCGGAGCTAACCATGTGGATATACGCTGTACTGGTCCTGGTGACGTCAGCAGCGTGGACCTGACCCAAGGTCAAGTCTGTGGCAACGTCACTGTCTGGATTAAGTTGTTTTTAACAATAGAGGGGTCAGATGAAAATCATAAAAATAGGACTGGCTAGGAATGGTCATACCTAAATGTTTGTATTTGGTCATTGGTTTATATAAGGGATGAGAGAAATCATAAAGAATATAACTGCCTTGGACTGGCTAAAACTGGCCAGAACTGGCTAGTATTAATCATGTCCACATGATTTTGTATTTGTTAAATGTTTCCATCTATTAAGGTTGGAACATGCGGTATTTTAAAAAGACATTTAAAGTTATTTATAATGACCCGACACAAACAAATTATTAATCGATAATCAATATATTTTATAGATGATAATCATTTTGAATGAACTTATATTTTCTCATGTTCTCTCCTTCCCATTTCGCTTTCTCCAAATCTCAGTTCTTGATTGATTTACATTCTTTGAAAGTTTTAAATGTAGGGGGAAGTAACCCAGTGTTCTAAATTAAACAAATAAAATTAGAGTTATTCCACTTTGTTTACAATTTTAACGAAATATTTGATAACGACTTCTTGATGTTAAATTCGGCCTGATAAGCGAAAGCGTGTAGTCTTTAAATGATGCTAACGTGTTTGTGATCTAATTATGAAATTTGTGTTATAAAGTGAACATTGATATAAATGGATGTAATGTATTAAATGAAATGTATTTAATGAACATTGTTATAAATGGATGCTATGTTTAAATGTTATACTTTAAAATGTTATGACACATTTCGCGTGTCCTATTTTATCCAGAGAAACCGTAACCAGACATGTCCGGCAAGAGCCGTCTGCGCAGACGTCTTTGTCACCGTCAGGGACTGGTTAGACGGACGGACCTGCCATGAGAAAGAGGACGCTGCACAACTGCTTCTGTCTGGTCAGGGGCGTGTCGGTCGACAACGATGACCATCGGTTGTTCGCCTCAGAGTTCAAAAGGTGAAAGGCTAGGGTCAACCAGATAAGTAATTTCACCCCTCCCCTCCTTTACTACATTAGGGTCCGCCCGTTACAGGGGCGCATTTACGGTGGGCGCAAAGAACGCTCGGGGGACCCCCCCCCGAGTTCCAGAGGTCAAGGCTAAATCAATTTTAACCTTTCCTTGTCTTTATAAAGGGGCCCATTATTTTTGCTCCCTGGGCATAATCCGCTTCTGGCTTCAACCCCACATCGCCTCTCTTTTTTAAATAGGGCCCCATTGTCATAAATGATGTGTTCAACGATAAACTGTATTACAGTTACTTGATAAGCATTTCACAGCGATTCTCCCACACACACCCCCTCAAGAGAGGGGCTCTCTCCTCTCTGGAGTGGGGACTCCCGTCATAGTCGGGGGCCCCGGGGCTCTCTGCTTATAAAGATGCAGCCCCAATCATGCCAACTAAACATTGCAAATAACATGATATACAAGTCGTAACACCTGGTCTTACAACGTCCAACAAATCTACACCTGCGAGCCGGTTTGTCCAACTCCCGTGGTGCGGCAATATCGCGTCCACTTCAACCGGTCAGTTGCCTTGACGACAGAAGAGCAGTCGCCGGATTTTCACGGCTCCATTCCAGAGAGTAAGTAGATTAAAAAAATATATATATATACTATATATACTATAGTTCGATATTTTGTCTAGAAAATGAAAAATAAAGTTTTATTTCCAAGTCTAAAAAAAAAAAATTAAATAAGATTATGTGAAATTTTCGTTAGCTTTTGTTAAAACTATGCGTTCTGTTTGTAAAGTTGTCGCACTGCAGTTTGTAGAGCCTTGAAATGAGGCTTTTTTTTTGTTGAAAAAATTTATCATTTTTATTTTGTATCGGGAAGGAGAGGCCCTTCATCGATTGGTCAGAATGGGTCAGAACCGCCCACTAATGGTCGCAGTGAGTCAGAACCCCAACTCAATGGTCAGAATGAGTCAGAACCCCTCACTCAATGGTCATAATTAGTCAGAACCCCTTACTCAATGGTCATAATGAGTCAGAACCCCTCACTCAATGGTCATAATGAGTCAGAACTCCACTCAATGGTCAAAATGAGTCAGAACCCACTCAATGGTCAAAATGAGTCCGAACCATTCACTCATTGGTCAAAATGACTCAGAACCCCTCACTCAATGGTCAAAATGAGTCAGAACCCCTCACTCAATGGTCAAAATGAGTCAGAACTCCCCGCTCAATGGTCTGAATGAGTCAGAACTCACTCAATGGTCAAATGAGTCAGAACCCCTCCACTCCAATGGTCAAAATGAGTCAGAACCCCTCACTCAATGGTCAAAATGAGTCAGAACCCCTCACTCAATGGTCATAATGAGTCAGAACTCCTCCAATGGTCAAAATGAGTCAGAACCCACTCAATGGTCAAATGAGTCAGAACCATTCCTCATTGGTCAAAATGAGTCAGAACTCACTCAATGGTCAAAATGAGTCAGACCACTCAATGGTCAAAATGAGTCAGAACCCCTCACTCAATGGTCAAAATGAATCAGAACCCCTCCTCCAAAGGTCAAAATTAGTCAGAACCCCTCCGCTCAATGGTCATAATGAGTCAAAACCCTCACTAAATGGTCAAAATGAGTCAGAACCCCTCCTCCAATGGTCAAAATGAGTCAGAACCCCTCACTCAATGGTCAAAATGAGTCAGAACCCCTCACTCAATGGTCAAAATGGTCAGAACCCCTCACTCAATGGTCAAATAGTCAGAACTCACTCAATGGTCAAATGAGTCAGAACCCACTCAATGGTCAAAATGAGTCAGAACTCACTCAATGGTCATAATGAGTCAGAACTCACTCAATGGTCGAAATGAGTCAGAACCCCTCACTCCAATGGTCAAAATGAGTCAGAACTCACTCAATGGTCAAAATGAGTCAGAATTCCTCACTCAATGGTCAAAATGAGTCAGAACCCACTCAATGGTCCAAATGAGTCAGAACCCCTCCTCCAATGGTCAAAATGAGTCAGAACTCACTCAATGGTCAAAATGAGTCAGAACCCATCACTCAATGGTCAAAATGAGTCAGAACTCACTCAATGCTAAAAATGAGTCAGAACTCACTCAATGATCAAAATGAGTCAGAACCCCTCACTCAATGGTCAGGAATGAGTCAGAACCCCCCTCCCGCTCAATGGTCAGAATGAGTCAGAACTCGCACTCAATGGACATAATGAGTCAGAACCCCCTCACTAAATGGTCAAAATGAGTCAGAACCCCTCACTCAATGGTCCAAATGAGTCAGAACCCCTCCTCCAATGGTCAAAATGAGTCAGAACCCCTCCTCCAATGGTCAAAATGAGTCAGAACCCCTCACTCCAATGGTCAAATGAGTCAGAACTCACTCAATGGTCAAAATGAGTCAGAACCCACTCAATGGTCAAAGTAGGTCAGAATCCCTCACTCAATGGTCAAAATGAGTCAGAACTCACTCAATGGTCAAATGAGTCAGAACTCACTCAATGGTGAAAATGAGTCAGAACCCCTCACTCAATGGTCAAAATGAGTCAGAACCCCCACTCAATGGTCAAAATGAGTCAGAACCCACTCAATGGTCAAAATGAGTCAGAACTCACTCAATGCTAAAAATGAGTCAGAACTCACTCAGTCAAAATGAGTCAGAACCCCTCACTCAATGGTCGGAATGAGTCAGAACCCCCCGCTCAATGGTCAGAATGAGTCAGAACTCACTCAATGGTCATAATGAGTCAGAACCCCTCACTAAATGGTCAAAATGAGTCAGAACCCCTCACTCAATGGTCAAAATTAGTCAGAACCCCTCACTCAATGGTCAAAATGAGTCAGAACCCCTCACTCAATGGTCAAAATGAGTCAGAACCCCTCACTCAATGGTCAAAATGAGTCAGAACTCACTCAATGGTCAAAATGAGTCAGAACCCACTCAATGGTCAAAATGAGTCAGAATCCCTAACTCAATGGTCAAAATGAGTCAGAAACCCTCACTCAATGGTCGGAATGAGTCAGAACCCCCCGCTCAATGGTCAGAATTGAGTCAGAACTCACTGAATGGTCAAAACGAGTCAGAACCCCTCACTCAATGGTCAAAATGAGTCAGAACCCCTCACTCAATGGTCAAAATGAGTCAGACTCACTCAATGGTCAAAATGAGTCAGAACTCACTCAATGGTCAAAATGAGTCAGAACCCCTCACTCAATGGTCAAAATGAGTCAGAACCCCTCACTCAATGGTCAAAATGAGTCAGAACCCCTCACTCAATAGATTAAAATGGTCAGAACTCACTCAATGGTCGAAATAAGTCAGAACCCCTCACTCAATGGTCAAATTGAGTCAGAACCACTCACTCAATGGTCAAAATGAGTCAGAACCCCTCACTCAATGGTCAAAATGAGTCAGACTCCTCACTCAATGGTCAATATTAGTCAGAACTCACTCAATGGTCAAAATGAGTCAGAACTCACTCAATGGTCAAATCAGGTCAGAGACCCCTCACTCCAATGGTCAAAATGAGTCAGAACTCCTCCAATGGTCAAAATGGTCAGAACCCACTCAATGGTCAAAATGAGTCAGAACCCCTCACTCAATGGTCAAATGAGTCAGAACTCACTCAATGGTCCAAATGAGTCAGAACCCTCATCAATGGTCGAAATGAGTCAGAACCCTCACTCAATGGACGGAATGAGTCCAGAACCCCGCTCAATGGTCAGAATGAGTCAGAACTCACTCAATGGTCAAAATGAGTCAGAACCCACTCAATGGTTGAAATGAGTCAGAACCCCTCACTCAATGGTTATAATGAGTAGACCCCCCGCTCAATGGTCAGAATGAGTCCAGAACCCTTCCCCCGCTCAATGGTCAGAATGAGTCAGAGCCCACTCAATTGACAGAATAAGTCAAAGATACCCCCGCTCAATGGTCAGAATGACTCAGAACCCCCCACTCAATGGTCAGAATGAGTCAGAACCTCCCCGGCTCAATGGTCAGAATGACTCAGAACCCCTCACTCAATGGTCAAAATGAGTCAGAACTCCTCCAATGGTAAAAATAGTCAGAACCCATCACTCAATGGTCAAAATGAGTCAGAACTCACTCAATGCTAAAATAAGTCAGAACTCACTCAATGATCAAATGAGTCCAGAACCCCTCACTCAATGGTCGGAATGAGTCAGAACCCCCGCTCAATAGTCAGAATGAGTCAGAACTCACTCAATGGTCATAATGAGTCAGAACCCTCACTAAATGGTCAAATTGAGTCAGAACCCCTCATTCAATGGTCAAAATGAGTCAGAACCCCCTCACTCAATGGTCAAAATGAGTCAGAACCCCTCACTCAATGGTCAAAATGAGTCAGAACCCCTCACTCAATGGTCAAAATGAGTCAGAACCCCTCACTCAATGGTCAAAATGAGTCAGAACCCACTCAATGGTCAAAATGAGTCAGAATCCCTCACTCAATGGTCAAAATGAGTCAGAAACCCTCACTTAATGGTCGGAATGAGTCAGAACCCCCCCGCTCAATGGTCAGAATGAGTCAGAACTCTCTCAATGGTCAAAATGGTCAGAACCCCTCACTCAATGGTCAAAATGAGTCAGAACCCCTCAATCAATGGTCAGAATAGGTACAGAACTCACTCAATGGTCAAATGAGTCAGAACTCACTCAATGGTCAAAATGAGTCAAAACCCCTCACTCAATGGTCAAAATGAGTCAGAACCCCTCACTCAATGAAATGAGTCAGAACCCCCTCTCAATGGTCAAAATGAGTCAGAACTCACTCAATGGTCAAAATAAGTCAGAACCCCTCACTCAATGGTCAAAATGAGTCAGAACCCTTCTCAATGGTCAAAATGAGTCAGAACCCCTCACTCAATGGTCAAAATGAGTCAGAACTCACTCAATGGTCAAAATGAGTCAGAACCCACTCAATGGTCAAAATGAGTCAGAATCCCTCACTCAATGGTCAAAATGAGTCAGACCCTCACTCAATGGTCAAAATAGTCCAGAACTCACTCAATGGTCAAAATAAGTCAGAACCCCTCACTCAATGGTCAAAATGAGTCAGAACCCCTCACTCAATAGTCAAAATGAGTCAGAACCCCTCACTCAATGGTCAAAATGAGTCAGAACCCCTCACTCAATGGTCAAAATGAGTCAGAACTCACTCAATGGTCAAAATGAGTCAGAACTCACTCAATGGTCAAAATGAGTCAGAACCCCTCACTCAATGGTCAAAATGAGTCAGAACCCCTCACTCAATGGTCAAAATGAGTCAGAACTCACTCAATGGTCAAAATGAGTCAGAACCCCTCACTCAATGGTCAAAATGAGTCAGAACTCACTCAATGGTCAAAATGAGTCAAGAACCCACTCAATGGTCAAAATGAGTCAGAACCCCTCACTCAATGGTCAAAATGAGTCAGAACTCACTCAATGGTCAAAATGAGTCAGAACTCACTCAATGGTCAAAATGAGTCAGAACCCCTCACTCAATGGTCAAAATGAGTCAGAACCCACTCAATGGTCAAAATGAGTCAGAATCCCCTAACTCAATGGTCAAAATGAGTCAGAAACCCTCACTCAATGGTCGGAATGAGTCAGAACCCCCGCTCAATGGTCAGAATGAGTCAGAACTCACTGAATGGTCAAAATGAGTCAGAACCCCTCACTCAATGGTCAAAATGAGTCAGAACCCCTCACTCAATGGTCAAAATGAGTCAGAACCCCTCACTCAATGGTCAAAATGAGTCAGAACTCACTCAATGGTCCGAAATAAGTCAGAACCCCTCACTCAATGGTCAAATTGAGTCAGAACCACTCACTCAATGGTCAAAATGAGTCAGAACCCCTGCTCAATGGTCAAAATGGTCAGAACCCCTCACTCAATGGTCAATATGAGTCAGAACTCACTCCAATGGTCAAATGAGTCCAGAACTCACTCAATGGTCCAAAATGAGTCAGAACCCCTCACTCAATGGTCAAAATGAGTCAGAACTCACTCAATGGTCAAAATGAGTCAGGGAACCCACTCAATGGTCCAAGCTAGGTCCAGAACCCCTCACTCAATGGTCAAATGAGTCAGAACTCACTCAATGGTCGAAATAAGTCAGAACCCCTCACTCAATGGTCAAATTGAGTCAGAACCACTCACTCAATGGTCAAAATGAGTCAGAACCCCTCACTCAATGATTAAATGAGTCAGAACCACTCAATGGTCAAAATGAGTCCGAACCATTCACTCATTGGTCAAAATGACTCAGAACCCCTCACTCAATGGTCAAATAGTCAGAACCCCTCACTCAATGGTCAAAATGAGTCAGAACTCCCCCCCCGCTCAATGGTCTGAATGAGTCAGAACTCACTCAATGGTCAAAATGAGTCAGAACCCCTCCTCCAATGGTCAAAATGAGTCAGAACCCCTCACTCAATGGTCAAAATGAGTCAGAACCCCTCACTCAATGGTCATAATGAGTCAGAACTCACTCAATGGTCAAATGAGTCAGAACCCACTCAATGGTCAAAATGAGTCAGAACCATTCACTCATTGGTCAAATGAGTCAGAACTCACTCAATGGTCAAAATGAGTCAGAACCCACTCAATGGTCAAAATGAGTCAGAACCCCTCACTCAATGGTCAAAATGAATCAGAACCCCTCACTCAAAGGTCAAAATTAGTCAGAACCCCTCACTCAATGGTCATAATGAGTCAAAACCCCTCACTAAATGGTCAAAATGAGTCCAGAACCCCTCACTCAATGGTCAAAATGAGTCAGAACCCTCACTCAATGGTCAAAATGAGTCAGAACCCCTCACTCAATGGTCAAAATGAGTCAAACCCCTCCTCAATGGTCAAAATGAGTCAGAACTCCTCCAATGGTCAAAATGAGTCAGAACCCACTCAATGGTCAAAATGAGTCAGAACTCACTCAATGGTCATAATGAGTCAGAACTCACTCAATGGTCGAAATGAGTCAGAACCCCTCACTCAATGGTCAAAATGAGTCAGGAACTCACTCAATGGTCAAAATGAGTCAGAACCCCTCACTCCAATGGTCAAAATGAGTCAGAACCCACTCAATGGTCAAAATGAGTCAGAACCCCTCACTCAATGGTCAAAATGAGTCCAGAACTCACTCAATGGTCAAAATGAGTCAGAACCCATCACTCAATGGTCAAAATGAGTCAGAACTCACTCAATGCTAAAAATGAGTCAGAACTCACTCAATGATCAAATGAGTCAGAACCCCTCACTCAATGGTCGGAATGAGTCAGAACCCCCCTCCCGCTCAATGGTCAGAATGAGTCAGAACTCACTCAATGGACATAATGAGTCAGAACCCCTCACTAAATGGTCAAAATGAGTCAGAACCCCTCACTCAATGGTCAAAATGAGTCAGAACCCCCTCACTCAATGGTCAAAATGAGTCAGAACCCCTCACTCAATGGTCAAAATGAGTCAGAACCCCTCACTCAATGGTCAAAATGAGTCAGAACTCACTCAATGGTCAAAATGAGTCAGAACCCACTCAATGGTCAAAAAATGGTCAGAATCCCTCACTCAATGGTCAAAATGAGTCAGAACTCCTCAATGGTCAAAATGAGTCAGAACTCACTCAATGGTGAAAATGAGTCAGAACCCCTCACTCCAATGGTCAAAATGAGTCAGAACCCCCACTCAATGGTCAAATGAGTCCAGAACCCACTCAATGGTCAAAATGAGTCAGAACTCACTCAATGCTAAAATGAGTCAGAACTCACTCAATGATCAAAATGAGTCAGAACCCCCTCTCACTCTATGGTCGGAATGAGTCAGAACCCCCCCGCTCAATGGTCCAGAATGAGTCAGAACTCACTCAATGGTCATAATGAGTCAGAACCCCTCACTAAATGGTCAAAATGAGTCAGAACCCTCACTCAATGGTCAAAATTAGTCGAACCCCCTCACTCAATGGTCAAAATGAGTCAGAACCCCTCACTCAATGGTCAAAATGAGTCAGAACCCCTCACTCAATGGTCAAAATGAGTCAGAACTCCTCAATGGTCAAATGAGTCAGAACCCACTCAATGGTCAAAATGAGTCAGATTCCCTAACTCAATGGTCAAAATGAGTCAGAAACCTCACTCAATGGTCGGAATGAGTCAGAACCCCCCCTCAATGGTCAGAATGAGTCAGAACTCACTGAATGGTCAAAATGAGTCAGAACCCCTCACTCAATGGTCAAAATGAGTCAGAACCCCTCCTCCAATGGTCAAAATGAGTCAGAACTCACTCAATGGTCAAAATGAGTCAGAACTCACAATGGTCAAAATGAGTCAGAACCCCTCACTCAATGGTCAAAGTAGGTCAGAACCCCTCACTCAATGGTCAAAATGAGTCAGAACCCCTCACTCCAATGGTCAAAATGAGTCAGAACTCACTCAATGGTCGAAATAAGTCAGAACCCCTCACTCAATGGTCAAATTGAGTCAGAACCACTCACTCAATGGTCAAAATGAGTCAGAACCCTCACTCAATGGTCAAAATGAGTCAGAACTCCTCACTCAATGGTCAATATGAGTGCAGAACTCACTCAATGGTCAAATGAGTCAGAACTCACTCAATGGTCAAAATGAGTCAGAACCCCTCCTCAATGGTCAAAATGAGTCAGAACTCACTCAATGGTCAAAATGAGTCAGAACCCCACTCAATGGTCAAATGAGTCAGAACCCCTCACTCAATGGTCAAAATGAGTCAGAACTCTCACTCAATGGTCAAAATGAGTCAGAACCCCTCACTCAATGGTCGAAATGAGTCAGAACCCCTCACTCAATGGACGGAATGAGTCAGAACCCCTAACTCAATGGTCAGAATGAGTCGAACTCACTCCAATGGTCAAAATGAGTCAGAACCCACTCAATGGTTAAAATGAGTCAGAACCCTCACTCAATGGTTATAATGAGCCAGACCCCCGCTCAATGGTCAGAATGAGTCAGAACCCCTTCCCCCGCTCAATGGTCAGAATGAGTCAGAGCCCACTCAATTGACAGAATAAGTCAGATACCCCCGCTCAATGGTCAGAATGACTCAGAACCCCCCACTCAATGGTCAGAATGAGTCAGAACCTCCCCGTCTCAATGGTCAGAATGACTCAGAACCCCTCACTCAATGGTCAAAATGAGTCAGAACTCACTCAATGGTAAATGAGTCAGAACCCATCACTCAATGGTCAAAATGAGTCAGAACTCACTCAATGCTAAAAATAAGTCAGAACTCACTCAATGATCAAAATGAGTCAGAACCCCTCACTCAATGGTCGGAATGAGTCAGAACCCCCCCCCGCTCAATAGTCAGAATGAGTCAGAACTCACTCAATGGTCATAATGAGTCAGAACCCCTCACTAAATGGTCAAATTGAGTCAGAACCCCTCATTCAATGGTCAAAATATGAGTCAGAACCCCTCACTCAATGGTCAAAATGAGTCAGAACCCCTCACTCAATGGTCAAATGAGTCAGAACCCCCCTCACTCAATGGTCAAAATGAGTCAGAACCCCTCACTCAATGGTCAAAATGAGTCAGAACCCACTCAATGGTCAAAATGAGTCAGAATCCCTCACTCAATGGTCAAAATGAGTCAGAAACCCTCACTTAATGGTCGGAATGAGTCAGAACCCCCCGCTCAATGGTCAGAATGAGTCAGAACTCTCTCAATGGTCAAAATGAGTCAGAACCTCACTCAATGGTCAAAATGAGTCAGAACCCCTCAATCAATGGTCAGAATGAGTCAGAACTCACTCAATGGTCAAAATGAGTCAGAACTCACTCAATGGTCAAAATGAGTCAAAACCCCTCACTCAATGGTCAAAATGAGTCAGAACCCCTCACTCAATGGTCAAAATGAGTCAGAACCCCTCACTCAATGGTCAAAATGAGTCAGAACTCACTCAATGGTCAAAATAAGTCAGAACCCCTCACTCAATGGTCAAAATGAGTCCAGAACCCTTCCTCAATGGTCAAAATGAGTCAGAACCCCTCACTCAATGGTCAAAATGAGTCAGAACTCACTCAATGGTCAAAATGAGTCAGAACCCACTCAATGGTCAAAATGAGTCAGAATCCCTCCTCAATGGTCAAAATGAGTCAGAACCCCTCACTCAATGGTCAAAATGAGTCCAGAACTCACTCAATGGTCAAAATAAGTCAGAACCCCTCACTCCAATGGTCAAAATGAGTCAGAACCCCTCACTCAATGGTCAAATGAGTCAGAACCCCCTCCTCCAATGGTCAAAATGAGTCGAACCCTCACTCAATGGTCAAAATGAGTCAGAACTCACTCAATGGTCAAAATGAGTCAGAACTCACTCAATGGTCCAAAATGAGTCAGAACCCTCACTCAATGGTCAAAATGAGTCAGAACCCCCTCACTCAATGGTCAAAATGAGTCAGAACTCACTCAATGGTCAAAATGAGTCCAGAACCCTCACTCAATGGTCAAAATGAGTCAGAACTCACTCAATGGTCAAATGAGTCAGAACCCACTCAATGGTCAAAATGAGTCAGAACCCCTCACTCAATGGTCAAAATGAGTCAGAACTCACTCAATGGTCAAAATGAGTCAGAAACCCTCACTCAATGGTCGGAATGAGTCAGAACCCCCGCTCAATGGTCAGAATGAGTCAGAACTCACTGAATGGTCAAAATGAGTCAGAACCCCTCACTCAATGGTCAAAATGAGTCAGAACCCCTCACTCAATGGTCAAAATGAGTCAGAACCCCTCACTCAATGGTCAAAATGAGTCAGAACTCACTCAATGGTCGAAATAAGTCAGAACCCCTCCTCCAATGGTCAAATTGAGTCAGAACCACTCACTCAATGGTCAAAAATGAGTCAGAACCCCTCACTCAATGGTCAAAATGAGTCAGAACCCCTCACTCAATGGTCAATATGAGTCAGAACTCACTCAATGGTCAAAATGAGTCCAGAACTCACTCAATGGTCAAAATGAGTCAGAACCCCTCACTCAATGGTCAAAATGAGTCAGAACTCACTCAATGGTCAAAATGAGTCAGAACCCACTCAATGGTCAAAATGAGTCAGAACCCCTCACTCCAATGGTCAAAATGTGAGTCAGAACTCACTCAATGGTCGAAATAAGTCAGAACCCCTCCTCAATGGTCAAATTGAGTCAAGAACCCTCACTCAATGGTCAAAATGAGTCAGAACCCTCACTCAATGGTCAATGAGTCAGAACCCCTCACTCAATGGTCAATATGAGTCAGAACTCACTCAATGGTCAAAATGAGTCAGAACTCACTCAATGGTCAAAATGAGTCAGAACCCCTCACTCAATGGTCAAAATGAGTCAGAACTCTCAATGGTCAAAATGAGTCAGAACCACTCAATGGTCAAAATGAGTCAGAACCCCTCCTCCAATGGTCAAAATGAGTCAGAACTCCTCCAATGGTCAAAATGAGTCCAGGCCCTCACTCAATGGTCAGGAAATGGTCAGAACCCCATCACTCAATGGTCGGAATGATCAGAACCCCCCGCTCAATGGTCAGAATAGGTCAGAACTCACTCAATGGTCAAAATGGTCAGAACCCACTCAATGGTTAAAATGAGTCAGAACCTCACTCAATGGTTATAATAGACCAGACCCCGCTCAATGGTCAGAATGAGTCAGAACCCCTTCCCCCGCTCAATGGTCAGAATGAGTCAGAGCCCACTCAATTGACAGAATAAGTCAGATACCCCCGCTCAATGGTCAGAATGACTCAGAACCCCCACTCAATGGTCAGAATGAGTCAAGAACCTCCCGGCTCAATGGTCAGAATGACTCAGAACCCCTCACTCAATGGTCAAATGAGTCAGAACTCACTCAATGGTCAAAATGAGTCAGAACCCATCACTCAATGGTCAAAATGAGTCAGAACTCACTCAATGCTAAAAATGAGTCAGAACTCACTCAATGATCAAAAATGAGTCAGAACCCCTCACTCAATGGTCAGGAATGAGTCAGAACCCCCGCTCAATAGTCAGAATGAGTCCAGAACTCACTCAATGGTCATAATGAGTCAGAACCCCTCACCTAAATGGTCAAATTGAGTCAGAACCCCTCACTCAATGGTCAAATGAGTCAGAACCCCCTCACTCCAATGGTCAAAATGAGTCAGAACCCCTCACTCAATGGTCAAAATGAGTCAGAACCCCTCCTCCAATGGTCAAAATGGGTCAGAACCCCTCACTCAATGGTCAAAATAAGGTCAGAACCCACTCCAATGGTCAAAATGAGTCAGAATCCCTCACTCAATGGTCAAAATGAGTCAGAAACCCTCACTCAATGGTCGGAATGAGTCAGAACCCCCGCTCAATGGTCAGAATGAGTCAGAACTCACTCAATGGTCAAAATGGTCGAACCCTCACTCAATGGTCCAAATGAGTCAGAACCCCTCAATCAATGGTCAGAATGAGTCAGAACTCACTCGTGGTCAAAATGGTCAGAACTCCTCAATGGTCAAGAAGTAGTCAAACCCCTCACTCAATGGTCAAATGAGTCAGAACCCCTCCTCCAATGGTCAAAATGAGTCAGAACCCCTCACTCCAATGGTCAAATGAGTCCAGACTCTTTCAATGGTCAAAATAAGTCAGAACCCCTCACTCAATGGTCAAAATGAGTCAGAACCCTTCACTCAATGGTCAAAATGAGTCAGAACCCCTCACTCAATGGTCAAAATGAGTCAGAACTCACTCAATGGTCAAAATGAGTCAGAACCCACTCAATGGTCAAATGAGTCAGAATCCCTCACTCAATGGTCAAAATGAGTCAGAAACCCTCACTCAATGAGTCGGAATGGAGTCAGAACCCCCCGCTCAATGGTCAGAATGAGTCAGAACTCACTCAATGGTCCAAAATGAGTCAGAACCCCTCACTCAATGGTCAAAATGAGTCAGAACTCACTCAATGGTCAAAATGAGTCAGAACTCCTCCAATGGTCCAAAATGAGTCAGAACCCCTCACTCAATGGTGAAATGAGTCAGAACCCCTCATCAATGGTCAAAATGAGTCAGGAACCCTCACTCAATGGTCAAAAATGAGTCAGAACTCACTCAATGGTCAAAATAAGTCAGAACCCCTCACTCAATGGTCAAAATGAGTCAGAACCCTCCACTCAATGGTCAAAATGAGTCCAGAACCCCTCACTCAATGGTCAAAATGAGTCAGAACCCCTCACTCAATGGTCAAAATGAGTCAGAACTCACTCAATGGTCAAAATGAGTCAGAACTCCTCCAATGGTCAAATAGGTCAGAACCCCTCACCTCAATGGTCAAAATGAGTCAGAACTCACTCAATGGTCAAAATGAGTCAGAACCCCTCACTCAATGGTCAAAATGAGTCAGAACTCACTCAATGGTCAAAATGAGTCAGAACCCTCCTCCAATGGTCAAAATGAGTCAGAACCCCTCACTCAATGGTCAAAATGTGTCAGAACTCCTCAATGGTCAAAATGAGTCAGAACTCATAATGGTCAAATGAGTCAGAACCCCTCACTCAATGGTCAAAATGAGTCAGGGCCACTCACTCAATGGTCAAAATGAGTCAGAACTCACTCAATGGTCAAAATGAGTCAGAACCCACTCAATGGTCAAATGAGTCAGAACCCCTAACTCAATGGTCAAAATGAGTCGAAGCCCTCACTCAATGGTCGGAATGAGTCAGAACCCCCGCTCAATGGTCAGGGTGGAGTCAGAACTCACTGAATGGTCAAAATGAGTCAGAACCCCTCACTCAATGGTCAAAATGAGTCAAGACCCTCACTCAATGGTCAAAATGAGTCAGAACTCACTCAATGGTCAAAATGAGTCAGAACTCACTCAATGGTCCATGGAGTCAGAACCCCCTCCTCAATGGTCAAAATGAGTCAGAACCCCTCACTCAATGGTCAAAATGAGTCAGAACCCCTCACTCAATGGTCAAAATGAGTCAGAACTCACTCAATGGTCGAAATAAGTCAGAACCCCTCACTCAATGGTCAAAATGAGTCAGAACCACTCGCTCAATGGTCAAAATGAGTCAGAACCCCTCACTCAATGGTCAAAATGAGTCAGAACCCTCACTCAATGGTCAATATGGTCAGAACTCACTCAATGGTCAAAATGAGTCAGAACTCACTCAATGGTCAAAATGAGTCAAGACCCCTCACTCAATGGTCAAAATGAGTCAGAACTCACTCAATGGTCAAAATGAGTCAGAACCCACTCAATGGTCAAAATGAGTCAGAACCCCTCACTCCAATGGTCAAAATGGTCAGAACTCACTCAATGGTCAAAATGAGTCAGAACCCCTCACTCAATGGTCAGGGAAATAGTCAGAACCACTCACTCAATGGTCGGGTAGACCAGAACCCCCCCTCTCAATGGTCAGAATGGTCAGAACTCACTCAATGGTCAAATGAGTCAGAACCCACTCAATGGTTAAAATGAGTCAGAACCCCTCACTCAATGGTTATAATGAGCCAGACCCCCCCGCTCAATGGTCAGAATGAGTCAGAACCCCTTTCCCGCTCAATGGTCAGAATGAGTCAGAGCCCCTCAATTGACAGAATAAGTCAGATACCCCCCGCTCAATGGTCAGAATGACTCAGAACCCCCCACTCAATGGTCAGAATGAGTCAGAACCTCCCCGGCTCAATGGTCAGAATGACTCAGAACCCCTCACTCAATGGTCAAAATGAGTCAGAACTCACTCCAATGGTCAAAATGAGTCAGAACCCATCACTCAATGGTCAAAATGAGTCAGACTCACTCAATGCTAAAAATGAGTCAGAACTCACTCAATGATCAAAATGAGTCAGAACCCCTCTCACTCAATGGTCGGAATGAGTCAGAACCCCCCGCTCCAATAGTCAGAATGGAGTCAGAACTCACTCAATGGTCATAATGAGTCAGAACCCCTCACTAAATGGTCAAATTGAGTCAGAACCCCTCACTCAATGGTCAAAATGAGTCAGAACCCCTCACTCAATGGTCAAAATGAGTCAGAACCCCTCACTCAATGGTCAAAATGGTCAGAACCCCTCACTCAATGGTCAAAATGAGTCAGAACCCCTCACTCAATGGTCAAAATGAGTCAGAGACCACTCAATGGTCAAATGAGTCAGAATCTCCTCCAATGGTCAAAATGAGTCAGAAACCCTCACTCAATGGTCGGAATGAGTCAGAACCCCCCCGCTCAATGGTCAGAATGAGTCAGAACTCACTCCATCAGATTAAGAAACCAGTCAGAACCCCTCCAATGGTCAAAATGAGTCAGAACCCCTCAATCAATGGTCAGAATGAGTCAGAACTCACTCAATGGTCAAAAATGAGTCAGAACTCACTCAATGGTCAAAATGAGTCAAAACCCCTCACTCAATGGTCAAAATGAGTCAGAACCCCTCCTCCAATGGTCAAAATGAGTCAGAACCCCTCACTCAATGGTCAAAATGAGTCAGAACTCACTCAATGGTCAAAATAAGTCAGAACCCCTCACTCAATGGTCAAAATGAGTCAGAACCCTTCACTCAATGGTCAAAAGATGAGTCCAGAGCCCTCTCAATGGTCAAAATGAGTCAGAACTCCTCAATGGTCAAAATGGTCAGAACCCACTCAATGGTCAAAATGAGTCAGAACCCCTCACTCAATGGTCAAAATGAGTCAGAACTCACTCAATGGTCAAAATGAGTCAGAACCCCTCACTCAATGGTCAAAATGAGTCCAGAACTCACTCAATGGTCAAAATGAGTCAGAACCCCTCACTCAATGGTCAAAATGAGTCAGAACCCCTCACTCAATGTTCAAAATGTGTCAGAACTCACTCAATGGTCAAAATGAGTCAGAACTCACTCAATGGTCAAAATGAGTCAGAACCCTGCTCAATGGTCGAAATGAGTCAGAACCCTCACTCAATGGTCGGAATGAGTCAGAACCCCCCCGCTCAATGGTCAGAATGAGTCAGAACTCACTCAATGGTCAAAATGAGTCAGAACCCACTCAATGGTTAAAATGAGTCAGAACCCCTCACTCAATGGTTATAATGGGCAGACCCCGCTCAATGGGTCAGAATGAGTCAGAACCCCTTCCCCGCTCAATGGTCCAGGCCAGTCAGGCCTCAATTGACCAGAATAAGTCAGATACCCCCAGCTCAATGGTCAGAATGACTCAGAACCCCCACTCAATGGTCCAGGAATGAGTCAGAACCTCCCCGGCTCAATGGTCAGAATGACTCAGAACCCCTCACTCAATGGTCAAAATGAGTCAGAACCCACTCAATGGTCCAAAATGAGTCAGAACCCATCACTCAATGGTCGAAATGAGTCAGAACTCACTCAATGCTAAAAATGAGTCAGAACTCACTCAATGATCAAAAATGAGTCAGAACCCCTCACTCAATAAGTGGAATGAGTCAGAACCCCCGCTCAATGGTCAGAATGAGTCAGAACTCACTCAATGGTCATAATGAGTCAGAACCCCTCACTAAATGGTCAAAATGAGTCAGAACCCCTCACTCCAATGGTCAAAATGAGTCAGAACCCCTCCTCCAATGGTCAAAATGAGTCAGAACCCCTCACTCCAATGGTCAAAATGAGTCAGAACTCACTCAATGGTCAAAATGAGTCAAAGAACCCACTCAATGGTCAAATGAGTCAGAATCCCTCACTCAATGGTCAAAATGGGTCAGAAACCCTCCTCCAATGGTCGAATGAGTCAGAACCCCCCCCCGCTCAATGGTCAGAATGAGTCAGAACTCACTCAATGGTCAAAATAGTCAGAACCCCTCCTCAATGGTCAAAATGAGTCAGAACCCCTCACTCAATGGTCAAAATGAGTCAGAACTCACTCAATGGTCAAAATGAGTCAGAACCCCTCACTCAATGGTCAAAATGAGTCAGAACCCCTCACTCAATGGTCAAAATGAGTCAGAACCCTCACTCCAATGGTCAAAATGAGTGGGGCCCCTCACTCAATGGTCAAAATGAGTCAGAACTCATTCAATGGTCAAAATAAGTCAGAACCCCTCACTCAATGGTCAAACCAGTCAGAACCCCTCACTCCAATGGTCAAAATGATCAGAACCCCTCACTCAATGGTCCAAAATGAGTCAGAACTCCTCCAATGGTCAAAATGAGTCAGAACCCACTCAATGGTCAAAATGAGTCAGAATCCCTCACTCAATGGTTAAAATGAGTCAGAAACCCTCACTCCAATGGTCAGGAATGAGTCAGAACCCCTCCCGCTCAATGGTCAGAATGGTCAGAACTCACTCCAATGGTCGAAATGAGTCAGAACCCCTCACTCAATGGTCAAATGAGTCAGAACTCACTCAATGGTCAAAATGAGTCAGAACTCACTCAATGGTCAAAATGAGTCAGAACCCCTCTTTCAATGGTCAAAATGAGTCAGAACCCCTCACTCAATGGTCAAAATGAGTCAGAACCCCTCACTCAATGGTCAAAATGAGTCAGGAGCTCACTCAATGGTCAAAATAAGTCAGAACCCCTCACTCCAATGGTCAAAATGAGTCAAAGAACCCCTCACTCAATGGTCAAAATGAGTCAGAACCCCTATCAATGATCCATAAAAGAAGTCAGAACCCCCTCACTCAATGGTCAAAATGAGTCCAGAACTCACTCAATGGTCAAAATGAGTCAGAACTCTCACTCAATGGTCAAAATGAGTCAGAACCCCTCCTCCAATGGTCAAAATGAGTCAGAACTCACTCAATGGTCAAAGTGAGTCAGAACCCACTCAATAGTCAAAAATGAGTCAGAACCCCTCACTCAATGGTCAAAATGAGTCAGAACTCACTCAATGGTCAAAATGAGTCAGAACTCACTCAATGGTCAAAATGAGTCAGAACCCCTCACTCAATGGTCGAAATAGAGTCAGAACCCCTCACTCAATGGTCGGGCGAGTCAGAACCCCCCGCTCAATGGTCAGAATGGTCAGAACTCACTCAATGGTCAAAATGAGTCAGAACCCACTCAATGGTTAAAATGAGTCCAGAACCCCTCACTCAATGGTTATAATGAGCCAGACCCCCCCGCTCAATGGTCAGAATGAGTCAGAACCCCTTCCCCGCTCAATGGTCAGAATGAGTCAGAGCCCACTCAATTGACAGAATAAGTCAGATACCCCCGCTCAATGGTCAGAATGACTCAGAACCCCCACTCAATGGTCAGAATGAGTCAGAACCCCCGGCTCAATGGTCAGAATGACTCAGAACCCCCACTCAATTGACAGATTAAGTCAGATACCCCCCCCCGCTCAATGGTCATAATGAGTTAGTCGTCCCACCCTAGATGTTTCTGTTGACGTCCTAGCCCCCTTATAATCATATGGCGTGTTTGAAATTTCACAGGTGGACTGCCGTTTGAGCACGACCCAGCGGGAACGGTGACGCCCACCACTCCGTCAGGACGTGGGGCAGAACGAACAACACGCCAGAATCCACGTCTGTCAAAACTCGGCTGCCGATAGTGAGTACCTGTCTATACCTGTCTGTACCTGTCGGTCTGTGCGTGTCATACTGTACCTGTTTTTAATATCTGTCTATGCCTGTCTGTCTTCACCTGTCTGTCTGTACCTGTCTGTCTGTACCTGTTTGTAAATGTCTGTCCATACCTGTCTATACCTATGTTTACATTTTTGTCTGTACATGTCTATCTATAACTGTCTGTACATGCATGTAATCATCTGTTTGTAACTGTCTGTCTGTAACTGTATGACAGTACATGTATGTCTACCTCTGTCTGCCTGTATACATTAGGGTGATAACAAAAATATTTTATGAAACCACTTGCAATCAGGGCTTTTATGGGTAATTTAAGAATATCAATTGCATTTTTGATTTTTTTTTTTAAAAAGTTCCCCACCTCCCCCTTTTTCGGAAGAAAAAAGTGAAAAAATATTTATTTTTTCAAAAAAAGGACAAAGATTTTTTTAGCTTAATTCAAAAGAGTAATAATAATAACTAATCAACTTTTATTAACATATAAGATACAGATCAGTTAGTAATATGTACAGAATGTACAAGAAATGTGTAAAACATATTGTTCATATGAACTTCAGATTCAAAAATTCAAATTTTCTCGATTTCGCATGAAGTTCCTCCATCAGTTTTACAGCACGTTTTTGCATTTTACCCTGATGAGTGAAAATTAAACAGTTCATTTGAAGGACGCTTTATTGTAGTGTTGCACATTGAATCAAGCATTTGCCCATTCATAGCAGATGAAGTTGCAAGCAGGAGCGATGATGTTGCGCCACTTTGGTATCAGAAATAATGCTATAATAGTATATATCGCATGTAGAGTTCCATCTTGCCTAGTGTAAATTTGGTAGTTTCTTCCAGCTGATGCAGGAGCCAACGTGAAGTTGTTTTGTTAAGACATAATTCATATAAAGAACTTGAAATCATCTCGCCATCCAGGGTTCTCGCCTTGCTAACATCATCTGTCACAATGAGGTGGTAATCAGCCTGAAGAGTGGCATAGTTTTGCGTTAATTTGTCAATGAAGGAATAGTTGAGTTCTTGTTGGCTCATTGGTTCTTGAATAAGAATTCATGACATGTTTCAGAAGGAGGTTGAGTACATGGTGCTGACAGTCAATATATTGTGGCTTCTGAAAGACCTTGCTCAAGACATCACATTTAAGAGTACCGGGTTTTATTTCAGTTGTCATATTTTCAGCATAACTACTTGATACTCTTCCCCTTGCACTCTTTTACCATCAAACTGGAGACAATAGGATTCTTTGCTTCAGTTTTTTGAAAATTTTTGGTTTTCATTTTCCGTCCCTTCAGAGATTACTCGTTTTCAAACACCCGCCTGACCCGGAACCGGCACATCATGATCTCAATTTCAGCAATGGTTGCAAGAACGTCATATGCTTTATGTGTAGAAATGTTGCTTTTTAGTACTAGCAAACCCGCTGTTTTTAGTGCTTGCTCTTTGGTATTTCGGTTTGTTGAAGATGACGTGAAAGAATAGGTTGTCGAGTCGGTGAAGCAGAGGTTTTAGAATCCGAAGATTCTGAGACAGTGGTATGTGTTTGTGTAGGTTGTGGAACAGATTTATGTGTTTGTGTAGGTTGTGAGACAGTTGTATGTGTTTGTGTAGGCTGTGAGACAGTTGTATGTGTTTGTGTAGGTTGTAAGACCGTTGTATGTGTTTGTGTAGGTTGTAAGGTAGTTGTATGTGTTTGTGTAGGTTGCGATTGAGAAGAGCTGGCTTGAGATTAAGTTTGGATAGTCGGATTCGTTTCTTGGGTGGATTGATTCTAAAGGGGCTTGTTTGACCATTGAATAATAATCTTTCCTCCACTCTTAACTTGCCTCTGGTAGAGCTCTTTATCCTCCTTGCTTTTCCATTTTCCATTGACGTTGGTGACATCGAATAACTAGAAAGTGTTGGAGTAAATTTATCAGACGGTTTCTTTTGTTTTTGTCATATAAATCAAACAGACAATTGATTTTCTTTCTGATTAGTGCGCTGGATAATAGTGGAAAGTCTAGAATTTCCCTCAAAGAGCAATTCTATATCCGTAATAATAATTTCGATTCGATCCAGTCGCCGTTTCTGGCTATTGAACAGAAAAGTGAAGTTTCCAAGAATTTGACGGTTTGTCGGCATCCATGTGAGATTGATTAGCTTTTCAACAGATGGAATTCTTGGATCCCTATTCTGTTTAGAAGATGAGGGTAGATGCGCTTGTTTGTAAACAAATGGAAAAACTAACTGGAATGTGCTTAAAAGCTGTCTAGAAAATCATGTAAAAATTCAGTGTGAAATTGAAACTGATAGTCAAACTGCGCGTTTTGTGAAAACAAAAATGAAAGGTGGGGAACTTTTTCGATTTTAAAAAAAAATAATGTTGCTACTGTCATCTACATACAATTGTTCCTCGAATGTAAGGGGTTTCATATTTAGTTTTGAAAAATAATGAAAATTGTTATCACCCTACTGTACATGTCTTGTGTGGTGACTGTACGTCTGTCTTTATATGTCTGTAAATATAACTGTGTGCACATCTTCAATAAACGGACTGACAACATATCTGTCTTATTCCTCTTTTTGGGGTACCCCAATGAGCATTTGTAGGAACCTCCGCCAATACCAGCGATTACACATCTGGTGCCCCTAATACTGTTCGACAACTGGACTCCCCTCTGATGCAACCCTCGCCACTCCTTCCAATACTAAACCCATTTTAACCGAGTGTCATCCAATCTCCATTTCCTTGTTTGAGGCTTGCCAGAATATGAATCTGTTGTTACCCACTTGAGTTTACTTTCAAACCATTCAATACATTCTTTAGTAGCGAATCGTCTCAGACCTTTGTTGAGTTTGTACTTTTAGTTATTAAACAAAAAAATGCAATTTTTCCTTAAACTCTATAGAGACATCGTTGCAGATGAAGTGTAGAATTCATCTGTAGCTATAACCTCGGCAGATGAAGTGTAGAATTCATATGTTTCTATAACCTCGGCAGATGAAGTGTAGAATTCATCTGTTTCTATAACCTCGGCATATGAAGTGTAAATTATCTGTTTCTATAACCTCGGCATATGAAGTGTAGAATTCATCTGTTTCTATAACCTCGTCATATGAAGTGTGGAATTCATCTGTTTCTATAACCTCGGCATATGAAGTGTAGAATTCATCTGTTTCTATAACCTCGGCATATGAAGTGTAGAATTCATCTGTTTCTATAACCTCGTCATATGAAGTGTAGAATTCATCAGTTTCTATAACCTCGGCTTAGTGAAGTGTAAAATTCATATGTTTCTATAACCTCGGCATATGAAGTGTAGAATTCATCTGTTTCTATAACCTCGGCATATGAAGTGTAGAATTCATCTGTTTCTATAACCTCGGCATATAGACTGTAGAATTCATCTGTTTCTATAACCTCGTCATATGAAGGGATTGTGTGGTTAGCACAACGCCCCAGCCACTAACTTCACGAACTTATAGTCAGGCACCCATTTAAAGCTGGGTGGACTTGTGGGACTTGAACCAACTTTCACTAGGTCATAGACTATCAAGTCGACCTCCCAACAGTCAAGCGACTATCCTCTTCTCGTAATTTGTACAAAACCTTATTATAAATACTTTTACTGACTCGACAAAGACAGAAGGATCCTAATGGAGGGGGATGGGGTGGGTTGTAGTGGGTGGGGGGAGCAAGGCAATTACTTTCAATAAGAGCGACTTTCCTATCAATTATTTCTAAATGAAAATTATATATATATATATATATTTTAAAGGTGGGAGAGGACGGAGGATATATATATATATATATACAAGCTGTACCCTGCGAAACCTTTGCATAGGTTATATCCCCTTATGCTTGATCATTAGGCTAGGTTATTTTGGTTTCCGAGGCGGAATCGATTTTTCATAGGTGTATTTTAAACTGGAATACTGTTGTAATAATTCTTTATTTTCGATTTAACAGCCAAAATCGTTATTGTTTTTATTATATATTTACATAGATATCAAACCAGCCATTTCGAATTAAATATAGCATAGACATAAGTATATATAAATAATTGGTTGTTTACAAGATATTTTTTTAAATAAATGGATCAATTTATTAAACCTGTGTTACGGGCTCTTTTGTAGATACTCAATAAACATGCAGTCAAATAAACAGATAAGCCAACACTGATTAAAATTTGAAACATTAAAATAATGCACTTTATTAAAATTTACCCGTGACTGTACGACTATATCTCTATACTCTAACATAACATGACTATTCTAACACTGACTATTCTAACACTGACTAATCTAACACTGACTAAGCTAACTTAAAACTGCTCGTTCGTTTCTATTGGACTTCTGGGTTCTGGCCCCTGAATCTGGTGGGTGGTGGGGAAATAGGGAGAGAGGACGTTTTAGACATCAAATCCCGACTCGGACGTTTTTTACGAGTCCAGAAGAGTTTGTTGTTTGTTGGTCGCACCTTTTGTCCAGCTCCCAAGCAGCGCTTTGATTTACGCTCTGCTAGGGGGTGGGGATGAGGGGGTGGGGAACATGAAATGGCAAAGCGAGGTGGAGGGGGGTAGGGTAGCTGTGGTATTGTTGGACACTGCGATCTTAACACCCTGTTATTTTTCTTTTCACTTTTTCTTTTTGCAGGGCAAGTCAGTGATCCATGTCCTGCTTAGACGTCAGCAGACACAGAAAAGGCGGGAAAAAAATAATATGCTGTCGATTCTAACATAAAGATTCAAATAAATCAAAACTTTTAAAAGAAACATTTAAACTTGAAGAGAACTTAGTAAATAAAACTTGTTGATAACATCAGCTGTTATGTGTCACTCATGGTTCCGGAAATTCCCTATTGGCCACTAATACATTTATTTTTTCCTTCCGCTTCTGCGATGACATACATAAATTACATGACACACACGAAAACATAAGTTGAAAATGATTTGCTTCTAATCCCCACTCCTCTTTTTCCAGCCTCAAACGAAAAGCAAAGAATTAATATTTAAAGCTCAAACGTGAAAAACAAAAAAAATGTGACCTAGATATGAATGTGTTTACAATAAAGTCACATTTGTTCTGTATTCTGTTAGACATTGAAAAAAAAATGAAAGGAAATGACGTTTTAGAGAATTTAAAACAAACAAAGAAATAAACAACCCAGCTGCCAATAATAAGACAACATTTCATAATAAACAACCCAGCTGCCAATAATAAGACAACATTTCATAATAAACAGCCCAGCTGCCAATAATAAGACAAAATGTCATAATAAACAACCCAGCTTAGCAATATTGAGACAAAATTTCATAATAAACAACCCAGCTGCCAATAATAAGACAACATGTCATAATAAACAACCCAGCTGCCAATAGGAGCAGCATTTCATAATAAACAACCCAGCTGCCAATAATAAAACAACATTTCATAATAAACAACCCAGCTGCCAATAATAAGACAACATTTTATAATAAACAACCCAGCTGCCAATAATAAGACAAAATGTCATAATAAACAACCCAGCTGCCAATTATAAGACAACATTTCATAATAAACAACCCAGCTGCCAATAATAAGACAAAATGTCATAATAAACAACCAAGCTGCCAATAATAAGACAAAATGCCATAATAAACAACCCAGTTGCCAATAGTGACAACATGTCATAATAAACAACCCAGCTGCCAATAATAAGACAAAATGTCATAATAAATACAACCCAGCTGCCAATAATAAGACAAAATGTCATAATAAACAACCCAGCTGCCAATAATAAGACGAAATTTCATAATAAACAACCCAGCTGCCAATAATAAGACAAAATGTCATAATAAACAACCCAGCTGCCAATAATAAGACAAAATGTCATAATAAACAACCCAGCTGCCAATAATAAGACAAAATGTCATAATAAGTTAAGTTTTTTTCGCTACTTGAGCAATTATAAAATTCGATCAATATAAAAGTCTAAACATATTTTGAACTAAAAACTTCATTTAAGTTCTTCACTTTGTGTTTTTCTTTTATTTTTATTTAAAAAAAAAAGAGATTCCACTCATTACTGACTTTTATCAATGAACTTTCCCTAGTTAATGTTATTTCTAGATACCCCATGGTTGTGGTTTTTCCAAAACTTTTTTAAATAAATAGAAAATATTCGTTAACAGTGTTGTATTGATTGATTGATTGTGTTTGTATTGATTGATTGATTGTGTTGTATTGATTGATTGATTGTGTTGTATTGATTGATTGCTTGTGTTGTATTGATTGATTGATTGTGTTGTATTGGATTGATTGATTGTGGTGTATTGATTGGGTGTTCTTGTGGTGTATTGATTGATTGATTGTGTTGTATCGATTGATTGAATGTGTTGTATTGATTGATTTATTGTGTTGTATTGATTGATTGATTGTGTTGTATTGATTGATTGATTGTGTTGTATTGATTGATTGATTGTTGTATTGATTGATTGATTGTGTTGTATTGATTGATTGCTTGTGGTGTATTGATTGATTGATTGTGTTGTATTGATTGATTGATTGTGTTGTATTGATTGATTGCTTGTGGTGTGTTGATTGATTGATTGTGTTGTATTGATTGATTGTGGTGTATTGATTGGATGATTTGTAGTGTATTGATTGATTGATTGTGTTGTATTTGTCACAACCCAATAGGAACAACTCGTGGTCTAGGGGTACTTTGGCGAGAGATTCACCAGGTCCCTGTAGGTTGGACATACACAATTTATATTTAAATATATATGGCCAAGTGAATATATAACATATACCAATCAATGACTCTTGTTAAATATTCAAACAAATAAGTTTAATGCCACTGATACATTACTATACAGGAAATATAATAATTATGTGTCAATTTCCTCCATCGATTCGTTAAATTAATACATCATAGAAACAATAGTATTAACATACACTAAGACTATATTCTAAAACATCAGCTATTACAGTATACTGTCCAGTGATCTCTCCAGACTGGAGCTAGATCTTAGCTCCCTCCAGGATGGCTACGTGTCCGTCAAATCAGGCCTGTTAAGATGCACGTCAGGCCTGGCCCTTCGCTAAGTACTATTCGGATAGGTTACAGTCGACTCAGGGCTGTCAAGGCGCACGTCCCAATGACTAAGCACTATTCCGACAGGTTAAGTTCAATTCAGGGCCTACACGTAACAAACAACATAATGACATAACTTCACAATGCTATTTTTTTGTAATACATTATACAACGTATTGATCTACACTACACAGCCTACCTCCAGGACGGTCATCCTTCCACACTCATACCAACCATCATGTCTGTGAATAATCCTATTATATGGCAAAGGGCGAATGTAACATAAAAGTCACCAAACTGTGCGCTGCCCGTCACTTGCAACTGTCCACTACGAGCACACACAAGTTTCACGTTTTACCCCAGCGCACAACAGTATACACACCTTCCAAAACATACACGCCGACCTGAACTCGTTCACCTACTCTATGCTATCTTGACAGTATTGATTTATTGATTGATTGATTGATTGTGTTGTATGGATTATTTCCTGTTAATTAATGGACAGTAGTAATCTTAATAGGTAAACATGGGGCTCAAAAATAAATAATTTTTTTTTACGATCACAAACTTTTGCTGATTTTTATTCCTCTTGTTCCTGTTTATTCCCTCTTTTTTACAACCCCAAAAAATAAAATCAGAGATTGGCCTAACGCTCTACGCCAGAAGTTCTTAAACTTATGCCACTCCGCGAACCCCCACTTGAATAAAGTTTTTTGACGGACCCCCATCCCAGCACAGATTTACTTTATATATGTATATATTTTGATGAATTTTTTTCAAATGGCTTTGCGGACCCCCAGTAAAGGCTTCGCGGAGCCCCAGGGGTCCGCGGATACACAATTTAAGAACCACTGCTCTACGCCATTATGAAACAGTTAAAGGAATAAAAACATTGATTTATTTACTCAAACGGATACAAAAGGTGTGTACAATTTAATATACGAAACAAATCTGGTAGTTTTTTTTATTTACCTGCTTGGTAATCTGAGATAAGACCCTTTGTTCGCTGCATGTAGGTGCAAACTACAGGGGGAATGGACAATAGAGCCTAGAGCCATGCTGGTGAGAAGTGATGCTAGGGGTGGGGGTTGGGGTAGGGTAGCACATCTTGGTCTACCAAAGCGAATTGTTGTACTGATAAGATATGTGAATACATTCAATGCTACGAGATGTCAATATTTACAGTGCTCAGAGTTAGAACGATAAAAAAGATATTTACAGTGCACTAAGCAGGCTTGCGGAGCCGAGGAGCCGCTACTTTTTGCTGGAGCCCAGAGCCGAAAAATCTGGCGGCTCCACGGCTCCTAAATGTTGTTTTTTACAGCAGATTTTTTATTTTAGCTTTAAAATTCCAAATTTGTTTGATTGTTTGCCTCCTACAATTTTAAATGTTGTCATGTTGTCATGTGTTTTACGAACGCCACAACAGTAACAGGATTTAAATAATAGCGTGCACGCACATCACCACAAGCCATCTTTAATGGGGAATCGTTTTGTACTCGTTTTAAATCTTGTTTACCCTCCGAAATTTTTTAATGGCATGTTATTTTGTTATATATAAAGTTAAAACAGTTTTTTTTCATAAATTTTTTTACTGCAACGACAAATAGAACGCGTCATTTCATATATTATTTGACCGCGAGTTTGTAATAGACTAAAAACAAAATGGTGACTTTATGTATTTAACAATTTTATTACAAATAGAATAGCTGAAATAGAGTAGATAAATTTATAAGGCTGTGGCTATTCGGACGGGTCCCAATAAAATTCGATTGTTATTCGGCCCCGTGAAATATGAACTTAGCTTAGTTATATATAAACTATAGACGGAACCCGAAAAAATAATAATACACAGTCCCTAGCAGCAAGTAACAGTTAAATCATACAATTCAAACAATTATCAAAAAATAAACAAAAAACAATAATAAAGTTTATGTATAGCTAAGCTAAGTGCATATTTGCCACGGGTCTGAATAACAATCAGTCTTTATTGGACGGGGTCGAATAAAAATCGGGTTATTATTACCCGGGTCAGAATAATCGCTGAATTCACAAATAACACTGGTTTACATAAAAAAAACTGCAAGCAAAACATTATGAATTTCTGAAAGCTTATTAAAAATGATAAATTTTGATGTACTTATTTCTTTTTGTATCACGTCAGGTTTTGAGAAAACCACAAATTTGTCGTTTACAAATTTTATGCTTATCATAAGCAGCTTACGTCATCATTTTATGTTTGAACTCAAGTTTAATTGAATATTTTATTGCTGTTGTTTATGTGTTTAAGATTATATTTGATTAGCTGATTTTAAATTTTAAACAATTTCACAATGCCAAGACATTGTACGAATTCGGAACAGTTTTTGTTATGTTTGTGGACGATTTTGCACAATGGCTGAGAAGAAGAAAATATCAAATTTAACAAAGAAATATTATCATGCATACTTTGGATGTAAACTGGAGACCAGGACAAAAACATGGGCGCCTCATGTTATTTGCTGTAAACTCTGTGAAGTAACTCTTGGCAAGTGGTTTAAAGGTAAAGTGAAAAGTATGCCATTTGGTGTGCTTATGATTTCGTGAGCCTTCGAAATATGACGGACTGCTATTTTTGCATGACGAATGTTGTAGGATTCAACAAAAAAGCAGACACATGATTCTATATCTAATGTACCGTCAGCCTTGAGGCCTGTAGAACATTGCGATGACATTCATGTGCCTACACCTCCTACTCAGCTGGATGATTTTGAAAGTGATGACAGCTCAAGTTCTGAAGACAGTAGTGATGTTCTTGATCCTGATTTTAAAGAAGATGTCACACCAAAACTTTTTACTCAGGAAGATCTTGATGATCTAGTTAGAGATCTAACCATTCCAAAGTCATCAGCTGAACTGCTTGCATCCTGCTTACAAGAACGAAACCTTCTCACTCCTGATACTAGCGTAGGGGTATGCAGATGTCGAGAGACAGAATTTGTACAGTTTTTTTCAAGTAAGCAAGAATTGTTATATTGTAATAATATTGAAGGCCTTGTCACATCTATGGGAATTGCTTACGATGCTAATCAGTGGAGATTGTTTATTGATTCCTCAAGCGCAGTATGAAAGCAGTTCTTCTATTTTAATGGAAATAAAATATCATCACTTCCAGTGGCACACTCAGTAACATTAAAAGAAACGTATGAAAACATGAAACTGTTGCTCAGTTCGTTGAATTATGACCAGCACAAGTGGTTGATATGTGGAATTTGAAGGTCATAGCCATCATATTGGGACTCCAAGGAGGGTATTCAAAATTTCCATGTTTTTTGTGCCTCTGGGATAGCAGAGCAGACTCTGAGCATTATACCAAAAAAGTGTGGCCAGCGAGAGAAGAATTCACTCCAGGAAGCCACAGTGTAAAGTTAAAGCCTTTGGTGGAAGCACATCGAGTTCTCCTTCCACCGCTGCATATAAAATTAGGGTTAATGAAAGCTTTTGTCAAGAATATGAACCATACTGGCTCTGGGTTTCAATACTTGGCAGAAAAATTTCCCCATTTAAGTGAAGCGAAATTGACTGCAGGTATCAACATCTTTGTTGGACCGCAGATCAGAGAAGTGACTGATGAGGAATTTTCATGTAAATTGGCCACAGTTGAGCTACAAGCCTGGAATGCCTTCAAAGATGTTGTCAACAATTTTTTAGGAAACTTTAAATCCGACAATTACAAAAGTCTTGTTGAGAACATGATAGCCAAATTTCAGGCTTGGGGTTGCGCATGAGTGTAAAGTTGCACTTTTTTGGACTCCCATGTAGACTGCTTTCCTGAAAATCTTGGTGTACAGTGAAAGAGCAGGGTGAGAAAGATTCCATCAAGACATTTGTGCAATGGAGAGTCGATACCAAGGTCGATGGAACGCGAATATGATGTGAACTATTGCTGGTCGGTAAACGCCACAATCCTGGCGCTGCTCATAAGCACAAATCACTTAAAAGACAATTCGTACAGTAGAAGACAATAAATTAAAATAAATCTGCTTTTTTTAATAATTTTGTATATATCAATAGTTTTCTGCATGACCGAAGTACATTTTGTTGTTGGTTTAATTGACTTTTTTCTACATTAATAAATGTCGACTGCAAAAATCCTGACGTGATACAAAAATTTGGATTACATATTTGGAATCAGCATAAAAAGTTGCATAAGAAACACTTATTTGCATATCAGCAGTTTTCTCAAAATGAAAATTTGTAAACCAGTGTAATAAATATAAATACTGAAGTCTTTAAAATATTTTAAATAATGTATCATTTTACTATTTATGGTTCGTCATTGAAATAACTTTTTATTACTTATGAAAAAGGCGACTAGTGAAACCTCGGTCGAAAATAATATGATTATGGATGCACTGAAATGGTTTTGTTTTAGTAAAACCGACAATGCGTATATTTTTCTATTTTTCCAAGTTTCCTGACTATGGGGGTGAACGCGGCAAAATTTCCATATCTTTTTATCAGTGGCATGTTTGCGTGGCGCAATTCCAAAAAAATTTGTCTCGTGTGATACTATCTTAATAGGGAGCCGGAGCTGAGCCGGAGCCGGAGCCGTCAAATTTGTGGGAGCCGGAGCCGGAAAATTATGGCGGCTCCGCAAGCCTGGTAACAATATGGTTACATCATGTTTGTATGTATAGGCAGTATCTAGGAAGTGTACTAAGTATAGTCATGTCATGTTTGTATGTATGAGCGGCATCTATGAAGTGCACTAAGTATAGTCATGTCATGTTTGTATGTATGAGCGGTATCTAGGAAGTGTACTAAGTATAGTCATGTCATGTTTGTATGTATGAGCGGTATCTATGAAGTGTACTAAGTATAGTCATGTCATGTTTCTATTTATGGGCGGCCTCTATGAAGTACTAAGTATAGTCATGTCAAGTTTGTATGTATGAGCGGTATCTATGAAGTGCACTAAGTATAGTCATGTCATGTTTGTATGTATGAGCGGTATCTACGCATAACGCTCTACGCCATACCTCTTAAAACAGTTAAGGGAATAAAAACATTGATTTATTTACTCAAAGGGAGATGACTTTAAAACTCTATTGATCTGTATCTGCATAGTGGAAAATGTTCAAAAATCCTAAATCAATTAAACGGTTCTCAAATTTCCGGAAGTATTAACTAATTGATAACGAAGCTCCAATATTTAATGAATTAACGCGAACATGCACTTGGTGTATCGCACATGTTATTAGGTAAGTCGAAACTGAATTTATGTTTTAGATTACTAGAAGCGGTATTACGGGATATTTGTGCTCTGCGGAACTTTACGGTTTATGAAGCGCTGCTTTAGTCAATGGACAGATTTAGGCAAAAAACTGGGATGGAGCGATTTTATTGTTGGCATCTACAGATACATTTCTAACTGGTCGTTGAGAAATGGGTTGTACTTATGTAATGTCAATCAAAATCCACGTACGCTAAAAGTAACTTGTTTGGTATTTCTACTCACAATTTAACACATTCTGCACCATCAGTCTTATTGGTGAGTAACAAAGTTTTCCGGTGTTTTTTTATTTGTAAACATGTGTTTTATCTATGAATAAAGCATTCAATGGAGTGTTTGCTAATATTTGTTTATATACAACAAATGATCAAAAGTTAAATAAATTATTAGTAAGCCAAAATGAAGGTAGTTAGGTCGGTGTTTGATTAGTAGCAAGCAGACAGCAGCTGGCTAATGATATTCCAGCTCTGTCTAGAAAGCTGTTCTAAAGATTAGTCGGTGAGAGTTACTGCGCACCATCTGAATAACGCATGTGCGTGAGACGCTCGACAAGTTATAAGTGATATTCCTATGCTATTGATTCTTAAAATGTCCTTCCTTGCCACACACAACCAGTGGTGAAGTGAAAGGAGGGGGAGGGAGAAGAAGGGAGGAATCATTCCCTAGCACTACACACAAGATGCGCCAAATGATATATTTTACTAATAACATTGTTGGTTTTCGAATGGGTGTGTGCCCCGGGTGCGAGTTAAGCTCGCTAAACCACTTCAAACAGCCAGCATCTTTTGCCGCACACAGCCAATTTCTTTTGCCGCACACAGCCAATATCTTTTGCCGCACACAGCCAATATCTTTTGCCGCACACAGCCAATATCTTTTGCCGCACACAGCCAATTTCTTTTGCCGCACACAGCCAATATCTTTTGCCGCACACAGAAAATATCTTTTGCCGCACACAGCCAATTTCTTTTGCCGCACACAGCCAATATCTTTTGCCGCACACAGCCAATATCTTTTGCCGCACACAGCCAATATCTTTTGCCGCACACATCCAATATCTTTGCCGCACACAGCCAATATCTTTTCCGGCAACAGCCAATTTCTTTTGCCGCACACAGCCAATATCTTTTGCCGCACACAGCCAATATCTTTTGCCGCACACAGCCAATATCTTTTGCCGCACACATCCAATATCTTTTACCGCACACAGCCAATATCTTTTTCCGGCAACAGCCAATATCTTTTGCCGCACACAGCCTTATCTTTTGCCGCACACAGCCAATATCTTTTGCCGCACACAGCCAATATCTTTTGCCGCACACAGCCAATATCTATTTCCGCACACAACCAATGTCTATTTCCCACTTTAGCCAATATATATTTCCGCACGCAGCAATATTTATTTCCTGAAACAGCCAATGTCTATTTCCGCACACCGCCATTTGGGAAAAAAATCAGAGAATGCTTAAATTCGGTTCGATAAATATCAACCATTTAAATAATTTAATTAGCTAACTAGCACTGTGTGCATGTACCCATAGATATAGCATGGGGTCCATGCACCCATAGATATAGTATGGGGTCCATGCACCCATAGATATATCATGGGGTCCATGTACCCATAGATATAGCATGGGATCCATGCACTCATAGATATAGCATGGGGGTCCATGTACTCATAGACATAGCATGGGGTCCTTGTACCCATATATATAGCATGGCGTCCATATGCCCATAGATACAGCATGGGGTCCATGTACTTATAGATACAGCATGGGGTCCATGTACCCATAGATATGCCTGATGTTGTTGATTGTCCACAATATAAAAAAGCGGGACGGATGGCCAGTGGCTAGATCGCTTGACATTCAGTGTGATAGCCCATTGTCTTTTAAAAATCAAGCAACACCAACGAGATGAAAATGGGGGGACCTGAAATTGAGTTGTGGAGGTAAGGCGGCTGGACATTATTGCCAGCCAAAAACAAGCCCAACATATTACGTGGCTACGGAAAACTGCGAATCCTTACACTCTTCAGCTAAAAGACTTTATTTTAAAATACAGTACAAAATGCAATACAACTTTCTTTTATTGACGCAAACCGTCAACATTAAAATTTCCTTCAGGTTCCCTTGCTAATTATTCATCAAAGTGAAAATATCTAAGCTCCAGATTGCTGTCTATTACTACAACGGCTGAGTGAACGATGTGGGATTGTGCTGTATTGGTCGTAGTGACGTCAATAGCGTTGGGTCGACTCACGGTCGACGCTGTGCAGATATCGTTGAATGGGTTAGTTGCAGTGGTCAGTTGAATGGGTCAGTTGAATGGGTCAGTGGTCAGTTGAATGGGTCCAGTTGAATGGGTCAGTTTAAGTGGTCAGTTTAAGTGGTTAGTTGAAGTGGTCAGTTGAATGGGTCAGTTGAAGTGGTCACTTGAATGGATCAGAGATTTTATTTAAGTAAACCCTAACATTGCTAACGTAATAAATGACTTTCGAGGATTGGTGTAGCCCAATGTGTCCCCCGGAATCCTCAATGACCATTTTGCACTAGCACGGTTAGGCCACCTTATTGACACTTATCTTTGACCCCGCTATTGACATTCCTCGCCGGCCCCGCTATTGACACTGCTCTGTGGTCCCGCTATAGACACTGCTCTGTGGCCCCGCTATTGACACTGCTTTGTGGCTCCGCTATTGACACTGATCTGTGGCCCCGCTATTGACACTACTCTGTGGTCCCGCTATTGACACTACTCTGTGGTCCCGCTGTGACACTCCTCACAACCCAGTCCGCCATTGACACTACTCTGTGGCCCCGCTATTGAAATAGACGAGTATCTCATTATTACCGGGGGCCCATGTTACAATCTTCTGGTACCTACCAGCTAACCTTAAATTAAGTATGTTTTGTTTTTCTACTGTATTAGTTTTTCTTCAATCAGACGTACGAATTATGATTTAAAATTTAATTTATAAATGATATTTGACATGTACTATAAAATTACTAGCTGTACCTACCAAAAACATTTGCATAGAGCTGGGGTGGGCAAACTTTTTCTACGGGGCCACATTGAAAACTTGGTGTTATCATTGAATACGCATATATATTTTGTATACTTTAATTACAATTTACAACGTACAAAAATATGAATTAAAGATTATTTATCATTTTATTTCACATTCACACTCTTTTACACATGCATTACATTTAAATACAAACTTAATCAGCTGCTACTTCGGTAATAAAAATTTACTATTCTTAATTATTTCAACAAAATAACTGACTTGAACTTCTCCTGCTGGTCATACATAATCTGTTTGTAGGTCAAACATTTCTAATTAATATTCTGGAGCAATAAAACCGATTTAATATCACTGGATTCAAATCAATTAGTCGGAATAAAATTTGAAAAATATACAGCAAACTCCAAAAGAAAGAGAATCAACATCGACATAGTATATTAACTTGTACGTGAAAACGGGCCGCATGATATACTGTGACGGGCCGTAGTTATCCTGGCATAGAGTTATATCCCTTTAAGCTTGATCGGTAGGCTAGGTTATTTTTGGTTTCGGGCAGATCCGATTTTTCATGAATGTATTTTAAGCTTGAAATACTGTTGTATTAATTCTTTACTTTCCATTTAACGCAGAGCCCAAATCGCTTTTATATATATACTAGTTGCAAGTACAGTTTTTGCCCAGGTTTTAAAATAAGTTTCCTGTTTACCTTCTGTTTTCTCTCTACCCCCTCCCTCCCCTCCCTCCCCTCTCTCTCCCTTTCCCTTTCTCCTTTTTCTCCCTCCTCTCCCCCTCCCTCTCTCTCCCATCTCTCTCTCCCTCCCTCCTCTCCTCTCCCTCCCTCTCTCTCCCATCTCTCTCCCTCCCCCACCCTCTCTCCCTCCCCCTCTATCTCCCATCCTACCCCCTCTCTCCCTCACTTCCTTTCTCTTACTTCCCTCCCCTTTCTCTCCCTCTCCCTCCTTCCCTCTCCCATGTCCCTCTCTCTCCCCCTCCCTCTCCTCTCTCCCTCTCCCCCTCCCTCTCTCCCCCTCCATCTCTCCCCTCCATCCCTCCCTCCTACCCTTCTTTCCTCTCTCCCCCCTGCCCCCTCTCTCTCTCTTTGCTCTCTCTCTCCCTCACTCCCCTCCCTCCCCCTCTCTCTCTTTCTCTCTCTCTCTCTCTCTATATATATATATATATATATATATATATATATATATATTTATATATATATTGAGTTATAAGGGAACAGACAGACAGACAGACAGACAGACAACAAATGCGTCTTATAAGTATAGAGATGATTTTATATAATATATACATTTTACATATTTATACATCCCTGAAAACGAACTAATTGTCTTGTTCTTTTGATAAAAAATTACACGACATTAGTTTTACTAGTGTACTGTAAAAAAATAAGAGGATTAATTTAAGATTTACGAAAATGATTAATTTTAATAATCTAATCTTATTTTTAAAATTGATTTTCTCTTCTTTTTTATATAGAGAGAAAGGTCGAGTTTGCTAAATAATGCAAAATATGTTCACTTCATATGTTAATTTTTTTTGTTGTTGTTGCTGATAGCGTCACAAAAACGTGACTTGTCCTGCAAAGGCTATCTGTGCAGAAGTTTCTTCACTCCTACGTCATGGATAACGGCGCGCTGTGCATCGGGGATAAAATTGCATACTTTTTGTAGGTGCTCTTTGACCCTGTCCAATCTACAATGATGACCACATGATATTCTACAAAACATTCATACAGTAAGAAGGCTTGACACACACTCTCTCTCTCTCTCTTTCCCTCTCTCATCTCGATGTCTTTTGTGGTCTTCAAATACCGTAAGGGATGTTTCGGCAATGGGGGTCAAGACTCACGTGTATTGTTTTATCGTCACAGGTTCTGATGCTGTTCCAATTAAGTGATTATAGGTAGGGACGTTCTGACGAATGTCATGGACCCTGTGCTAATTCACTTTTTTGGGGGGGGGGGGGGCAACGCAAGTTACATTTTGGGGCCTCAGTTAATTCACTTTTGGTAGCCCAACGCAAGTTACATTTTGGGGCCCTAGGCAATTCACTTTTTGGGGCCCAATGCAAGTTACATTTTGGGGCCCTAGGCAATTCACTTTTGGGGGTCCAACGCAAGTTACATTTTCGGGGCCTCAGGCCAATTCACTTTTAAGGGACCCAACGCAAGTTACATTTTGGGGCCCTAGGCCAATTCACTTTTTGGGGGCCCAACGCAAGTTACATTTTGGAAGCTCTTGGCAAAAGACTATATTAGGAAGGCAAGGGATGGGGTCATAAGCCGAAAACTGCCGATAGAAAAAATAATGGGGCTCTAATGTGTTTACCAACCATGGAGGAAAACGGCTGATCCAGTAATATGTGGGTCACAGGTCAGCCACCACCAGAGGCTTCCCAGAGATTCCCAACAAGGGCCCCAGGGGAGAACATCATTGCGGGCCCCTTAATAAACGATGAGTCGTGAAAAAATTGACATGGTCGTGGCGGCCGGGCCCTGGCAATGCCCCCCCTCCTATCACGGTGCCTGGCCACCACCACCATCTCATATCTACGCGAGCGCTAAAGAAAAAAAAATAATCTGTGCTCATCTTCACCTTCTCCTTGAGATGTTGCTCTCGTATTGCGGCTAAAACAACAAAAACAAAAAAAGAGATGCTCAAGGTGGCGGGGATGGGGGAGGGGTGTGTATGTAGTTGAGTGGGTGGGTGGGTCTTAATTTGGTTGGTCGGAGTAGACAGCGACATAGTCTTCCTAATCCATACAAAATAAACACGTCAGGATTTGTTTTTTTTTTTCAAATGTAGAAGTGGGTCAGCTGGGTCATGCTGACCTATAATGAAAGATCCTACACATGTGTACCGTCCAACTGCGTCAATCATTCATTAGATTCATATTTTTAATTAATTTTTTTATACTTTCTTTGTGGCAAAAGTATGTGTAAAAATAAACTACACCTAGAAAAGTGTGATTAAACTAGCATTTATCCTAAAGGTAAAACTGGTATCTGTCGTAAGGTAAATCTAGCATTTATCCCAAGGTAAAACTAGTATTTGTCTTAAGGTAAAACTGGTATCTGTGTAAGGTAAATCTGTAGCATTTATCCCAAAAATTAAAATAGTATTTGTCTTAAGGTAAAACTGGTATCTGTCGTAAGGTAAATCTAGCATTTATCCCTAGGTAAAACTATTATTTGTCTTAAGGGTAATACTAGCGATTATTTACGTAAACTAGTGCTTATCCTAAGGTAAAAGTAGTATTTATCCTAAGGTAAAACTAGTATTTATCCTAAAATTAAAAACTAGTATTTATCCTAAGGTAAAAGTAATATTTATCCTAATTAAGGTAAAAAGCAGAATTTATTCTAAGGTAAAATTATTATTAATTAAAACTAATGGCCTCTCATTAAATTTAAAACGAAAAATTTTTTTCCTTACAAGTAGGACATATTTTTTGAATTGTGGAACTTAAAAATATTCTGGCCCTTGAAATTACAGTCCACAGACTCAGGTACTTCAACTGGTTGTCACTGATTCATGTCAATTGTCACTGATTCATGTCAGTTGTTACTGATTCATGTCAATTGTCACTGATTCATGTCAGTTATTGTCACTGATTCATGTCAGTTGTCACTGATTCATACCAGTTGTCACTGATTCATGTCAGTTGTCACTGATTCGTGTCAGTTGTCACTGATTCATGTCAGTTGTCACTGATTCATGCCAGTTGTCATGATTCATGCCAGTTGTCACTGATTCATGCCAGTTGTCACTGATTCATATAAGTTGTCACTGATTCATGTCAGTTGTCACATTCTGCCCCTTGAATGCTTTACAATGTTTGCGTGCCGAAAAATACGCTCATGAATTTTTTTTTTTTTCAAAAAAATTATTCTACCGGATGTAGGGCACGACTGATAGGTCAGTCTCACCTTACAGTCTGTTCTTCTGAATTATATAGGACCCCCTCAGGTCCTCAATCTTCTCCGGTAATACATGGTCACCGTAGCGTAAATGACCACCAGGGGTTTATAGGATGTTCGGATCTGATGAGTTCCACTATGACACACCTTAAACTGAAGTTTATACACTAAAAGATCCTTGTGAATTAATTTTGGCCAGCTGTTAAAAAAAAACCCAACCAAATCTAAAAATAAAATAGCCCAAACCCCCCAACCAAATCTAAAAATAAAATAGCCTAAAAAAAAACCCCAACCAAATCTAAAAATATAATAGCCCAAAAGAAAACCCCAAACAAATCTAAAAATAAAACAGCCCAAAACAAAACTCCAACCAAATCTAAAAATAAAATAGCCCAAAAAACCCCATCCAAATCTAAAAATAAAATAGAACAAAAAAAAAACCCCAACCAAATCTAAATAAATCAGCCCAAAAAAAAAAAACAACAACCGCCGAAAGCTCATTTAAAGTAAACCATTGCAACTTAAAGTAAAACCCGCCAGATTAGTAAAATTGAAAATAATTGTGAGAATTTTTTCTAATATTTGTTATCCGCCGTTTTATTAACGTAATTTAAAAACTTTGTAGACGTCAGCCAATCAGCTAACAAATATCTGAAAATCATCAGCCAAAAGCTAGAGGTGAAACTCGCCAAACTGGCAACATTATTCTAAAATTTTTTTGTCTGTAGAATTTTAACGGGTGAGTAAACTTCCTATGCAAACAGGCAATACACGTGTGAGCCAAAGTGCCGACACCCTTGGTGCCAAGGAACACGGCCTCTCTGCATGTATGTGAATTGTTTTCTCAGAGATGCAACACAATACCTTCGAAAGAGTAAGTCGATAAACATAATTTACAGTCATCATTTTTTAGTTTTAATACATAAAAAAACCATAAAACTCTTATCGTGTTCTGTGTAATCCAATTCATCATTGTTCGTCAATAATCATTGTTCATCCATCATCATTGTTAATCATTTACCTTTGTTCATCATTCATCATCATCATTCAACATTATTCATCATCAATGTCCATTATCGTCCATTGTTGTTCATCATGCATCATAAATTATCACCATTCATCATCATTGTTCAACAATATCGTCCATTATTGTTCATCATCCATCATCATATACCATCATTGTTCAACATTATCGCCCATTATTGTTCATCATCCATCATCATATACCATCATTGTTCAACATTATCGTCCATTATTGTTCACACTCCATCATCATGTACCATCATTGTTCAACATTGTCGTCCATTATTGTTCATCATCCATCATCATATACCATCATTGTTCAACATTATCGTCCATTATTGTTTATCATCCATCATCATATACCATCATTGTTCAACATTATCAACCATTATTGTTCATCATCCATCATCATATACCATCATTGTTCAACATTATCGTCCATTATCGTTCATCATCCATCATCATATACCATCATTGTTCAACATTATCGTCCATTATTGTTCATCATCCATCATCACATACCATCATTGTTCAACATTATCATCCATTATCGTTCATCATCCATCATCATATACCATCATTGTTCAACATTATCGTCATTATTGTTCATCATCCATCATCATATACCATCATTGTTCAACATTATCGCCCATTATTGTTCATCATCCATCATCATATACCATCATTGTTCAACATTATCGTCCATTATTGTTCATACTCCATCATCATGTACCATCATTGTTCAACATTGTCGTCCATTATTGTTCATCATCCATCATCATATACCATCATTGTTCAACATTATCGTCCATTATTGTTTATCATCATCATCATATACCATCATTGTTCAACATTATCAACCATTATTGTTCATCATCCATCATCATATACCATCATTGTTCAACATTATCGTCCATTATCGTTCATCATCCATCATCATATACCATCATTGTTCAACATTATCGTCCATTATTGTTCATCATCCATCATCACATACCATCGTTGTTCAACATTATCGTCCATTATCGTTCATCATCCATCATCATATACCATCATTGTTCAACATTATCGTCCATTATTGTTCATCATCCATCATCATATACCATCATTGTTCAACATTATCGCCCATTATTGTTCATCATCCATCATCATATACCATCATTGTTCAACATTATCGTCCATTATTGTTCATCCTCCATCATCATGTACCATCATTGTTCAACAATATCGTCCATTATTGTTCATCATCCATCATCATATACCATCATTGTTCAACATTATCGTCCATTATTGTTCATCTCCATCATCATGTACCATCATTGTTCAACAATATCGTCCATTATTGTTCATCATCCATCATCATATACCATCATTGTTCAACATTATCGTCCATTATTGTTCATCCTCCATCATCATGTACCATCATTGTTCAACATTGTCGTCCATTATTATTCATCATCCATCATCATATACCATCATTGTTGTGTTGTTGATGTACCTCTTATTCACGGTGGTAAATTATAGATCCCCCCTACTATTCCTCTACGCCCCACCCCTTTAAAATCCATTGTAAATTCAAGTAAGTCGCTACACCTCGGCCAATATCTGGGAGGTCCATGTAATGATGACATGTTTGCTTATCTCTCTGTTCACATAAACCTCTTATGGGACATTTTCCGGTTATACCACAAATACTCGGTCTGATCAATTCTTATATCCTCATAAATTTCGATTCTTCACGTCTCTTTGGTCAAACTCAACGAACACACACACACCCTCCCTCCCACAAACACTTCTAGTATAAAAATCCCTTAAGAAGTTTTATCTCAACCCCCCCAACCCCAATTCCAGCCTTACCGCCTTTGACGACGTATGTGTGCTTCTATATATTTTAACATTGACACGGTTCTTCCTCCTTTTTCTGGAAACCCTCACAGATTGTTTGCAGGTGTCCCAGGCATCACATCCCTAGCGTTGGGCTTCACACCACGGGAGGCAAAGCGACGTACCCACTGTCGAATATAGGGAGAAATCCCCGGTACGGGAACGAGCGCTACGCCTGGAGATGTCGAAATCTGGCAGGCGATGAGTACTTAGATGGTATACACACGTCAGTCAGTCTGTCTGTCTGTCTGTCTGTTGAAAATGTCTGCCTGTAAATGTCTGTTAAACGTGTCATCTATCGATCTGTTCAAAAAATTGTAAAAGTGCTTGTCTTTTTAAAAGTGCCTGTGTATAAAGTCTGTTAAAAGTCTCTGTATAGAGTTTGTTAAATATGTATGTCTATATGTCCACCCAAAAAGTATATGTATGTATATAATTAGTAAAATTGTCTGTCTATGTATCTGTTAAATGTGTCTGTCTGTGTATGTCTAATAGAAGTGTCCGTATGTTTATTAAAATTGTCTTTCATATGTCTGACTATTAAAATCTGTATGCTAGTCACACACGTGTGTGTCGTGCTGGTTACTAATTATATATATATATATTCCAATCAGTATGTCTGTGTCTTTCTGTAGATGTCTGTCTGAATCAGGTTCAATGCAATTTAAGTCTGTGATTCGGTGGGGTGGGGGAATATTCCGTCAATCAGGGGTGCCGAGAGAGGGGGGTCGGGGTCATTACCAGGGGGCCCGCATCTGTGGGGGCCCGGCCGCTACGACCATGTCATTATTTCCACGACTTTTTGTATATTAAGGGGCCCGTAATGATGTCCTGACCTGGGGCCCGTGTTGGCTCTCGGCCTCTGCCGTCAATGATTATAAATGTGTATGTCTGTCTATCAACAGTCTATTGGGTTTAATTGGCCTGTTATTCCAGACTGTTTCATTCAAATAAGAGTTTCATCTGCTTTGATGTATTGAAATTAGTAGAAAAAGTTAACCGATAATGTCAGAGTTCAACAGCCAACAATGTTCTGACATTAGTTAACCGATAACTGGCCACGTACTCTAGAATACCTGTCCCCTGCTGTAAAATGCCTGGACCCCTGCTGTAGAATGCCTGGCCCCTGCTGTAGAATGCCTGGCCCCCTGCTGTAGCCTGGCCCCCTGCTGTAGAATGCCTGGACCCCTGCTGTAGAACGCCTGGCCCCTGCTGTGTGAGAACGCCCCACGGCCCCTGCTGTAGAACGCCTGGCCCCCTGCTGTAAAATGCCTGGGCCCTGCTGTAGAATGCCTGGCACCTGCTGTAGAATGCCTGGCCCCCTGCTGTAGAATGCCTGGCTCCCTGCTGTAGAATGCCTGGCCCCTGCTGTAGAACGCCTGGGCCCTGCTGTAGAATGCCTGGCCCCTGCTGTAGTATGCCTGGGCCCTGCTGTAAAATGCCTGGGCCCTGCTGGCAAAATACCTGGCCCCTGCTGTAGAATGCCTGGGCCCTGCTGTAAAATGCCTGGGCCCTGCTGTAAAAGCCTGGCCCCTGCTGGTAAATGCCTGGCCCCTGCTGTAGAATTTCTGGGCCCTGCTGTAGAATGCCTGGGCCCTGCTGTAAAAAAAATGTTTCATGCTACTGGGTTGATATGAGACAATACAAATAAATTAAATTTTATAAGATATTTCAACCAGTTGACTGCATCGAACAGTAGATGATCTTACCCTCTGTGTTGGGGAGGGGGGAGGTGTGAATAATCATGTGTCCAAATGTTTAATCATCTCCAAGGTCCGAGGTTTTAAAAAAAAAAGTTTTTGTCACTCGTTAGATGTTAGTTATTTTGTTTGTTTGAATTCTTCATTTATTATTAACGCAGTGGCTACGGTTCGGTCCGGCCCGAAACCGAATTTTTTTTCGGGTGTATGTTCTGGCCGTCTATATATTGATGTACATTTATTATGTTCTGGCCGTCTATATATTGATGTACATTTGTGTATGTTCTCACCAGGTCCAATAAGTGATCCATGCAATGATACTTCATGCTAAACAAAAAAAATGTTGTATCGAGGTTTCTAGCGGATAAAACGACATTGAAGAGAACTTTTGAACTAAACGTTGTGAATCAACAGCTCTTCATATTTCCTGATATTCCCTATTTCTCAATACTGAATCCTTTTCATCGCTCAATATTTTTTCCTGCTTGAAATTATTAAACGATAGATTTAAAAAAAAGTTATTGATTTGTTTTTATGTTTCCGAAACATCGATACTTAGGTCAAAGATTAGGGACATGTGTCATGAGCAGCTGATAACTTTAGAGTGGTGATATTTATACACTGCTGGCGCCTGGGGGCAGATATCAAAACGTTTGCAACAGATAAATACACGACTAGATATCTAAGCGATGTTTGTGTGAAGATGAAATGTCTTAGATCCTATAAACCACTAAATGGTGACGGTTTTTATGGTGCCCTTCTTTCATTCCCCACCATAGCCGATAGTGCAATGACCATGGAGGCACCACGGGAGATATTTCGGGAACTTGAGCCAAGACCTAAAATTTCATTGGTCCTCACCGGAGACCGAAGACCAGGTACCTTCAGGTCGACAAACGAGCGCTTCTATCCCCCACGACCATCCGTCCCCTCATCTAAGCGATGTAGAGCCGTGTGGTGCATAGCGATCGACTGCGGACCGGAGAGTCCTACGTTCGAACCTCAGTGAGAACTTTGGGATTTTTCAGGTCCTGGTGTAAGTCTCCCGAATCAACCAACTTTCAACGTGCCCGACTTTTAGTTTGGGAAGATAAATGTAGCTGGGTGTTTGTGTGAACCACACAATTCCTTTATATGCCGAGGTCACAGAAACTGATGAATTGAACACTTCATCTGCCCCGATGAGTCTAAAATGTTTAAGGGGACCTTACTTTTAATGCATGCATTCATTTGTATATATAACACTGGATAAAGTACCCATTGCCCGGGTTTAAAATAAGGTTTATTTAAGAAGCGTAATTTGACGTTTAATTAACATTTAAAATAAGACGCGTAAAAAGGGTTATTTGGATGCAATGAATAACTTCTTTAACAAAGATAAAGCCTTATTAATCTACCCATGTGTTGTCAAGTTATAGAAGATAAAGCGGCCGATACCAAGCCAATCAATATATAAATTGACCACAACTTCCTAAATTCGAAGAGTATAAATTAGTATTCAAGTCCGAATCACTACAGAAATAGTCTGTAGACACTGTTGTGTTGGGCTCCAATCAAGACAAGTTCTCCAATTTAATATTTAATAAGCTAAAGAAAATATTTGTATTAATATTGTTAATAATGTCAAAGATACATTTTAATTAACGTATTCGGTTTATTTATGTGCACCTTTAATTTTAATCTTCTGAGTACATAAAACGATTGGTAAATAGAGATGCAATTTGCAATTCATCCACGTAAACAATTGGAGTTTATTGTTTACGTAAGTTACCCCTCTTTTGATTTAGAAACAAAAATGCAGTAAAATATTTCTTTCTCCCACTAATCTCTTATCGTAATAATTAATTACAATTAAAGTACCCATTGAGATGGAACTAAACCTGTTTAAGAACTTTTCCCATGTAATTTTGTGTACGTGTACCAAATGTCACGTTATTTTGTTGTCTGGATCTTGAGTTATAAGGGAACAGACAAACAGACAACTAATGCGTCTTATAAGTATAGAGATGTATCTAATACCTAATCTTCTAACCTAGGCGTTAGGCGACGTAGGCCTACGTGTGAATAACTATAAAAATAGTATGGGAATTCCGAAATTAGTAGTGCGCCGATGTGTTAAGTTGTAAAGATGGACAAAGGATTCAACTCAATTATAAGGAGTCGACTAATCACTGTATTAGTTAACTCGCTTGTTGTTTTTTTTTAGTTAAATTTGTTGTAATTTCTTTTGTATCGCAGGTAGCAGGCAGCGTCATATATGTTTATCATCTAAACATAGATACACACATACCTATTATAAACACATTAAAAACGGAAATAATGTGGCGCTAATATTGGGGCAGAGATGGGGGGCAGAGAGAATGTCAGGGGCACAGGGGGCGCCAAGAGGAGGGGGGCAGGGGGGTCGACTGCCAGGGGCCGCATCTGTAAGGGCCCGGCCGCCCCGACCATGTCATTTTCACGACTTTTTGTTTATTAAGGGGCCCGCAATTATATCTGTACCTGGGGCCCGTGTTGGCTCTCGGCTCATATTACTTGGTACCGGAATCTGCTCCTCTACAGGAGTTTAAAGAAAAGAGAATATATCTAGGCTTATAATACTAGGTACCGGAATCTGTTCCTCTGGGAGTTTAAAGAAGGGTATACATATCTAGGCTTATATTACTAGGTACCCACATCTGTTTATATTTTTAATAATGAAGTATTTTTTCACGCTCTGGCTACAACATATGAGTCATTCCAAGATTACTACCAAATAGGTGTCCAAAGTGCAAGTGGCGAAAGAAACAATTTCTTGACTAGCGAGACATTTTAATTATGTAATATATATATATATATATATATATATATATATATATATATATCCGAAGTAATATATATCCCACGGTTTAAAAAAAAAATTTCATTTCGCCAGTCAAAAATTCTTTTTTTTTTTTTGACTTTTCAATTTTCAATAAAATATTATGATCTGTACTTCACTCCCTTCTTTCTTATTCCCCCCCCCGCCACGCCTCCCTTGATGAATAAAACCATGTAATCCTGACTTTTGCACAATGCTTACCCGTTGTTATGGTTGGTCATTTCACCCCTAACTTCAGTCACCGCCCCCCAATCCAAACAGATCTTTCAGATTTAGCCGGAACAAATGAAAACACAAAAAAAAAAATGAAAAAAAAAAAAAAAAATCCGGCAGTTTTTAGAGGGCGCAGACAACGAGGGCGCCTCGGGGGGGAGAAAAAGGAGGGGGAGCGGTCCATTTCATTCCCTATTCGAAAGTGTCAAAGGTGGGGGGAGGGGGAAGGGTGATGAGGTAAAGGTTGCTGACAGATATCTTTGTGAGATAAACCTGATGGTTTAAAGGCTGATGAGGTAAAAGTAACTGAGGTAAAGCTGATGAGGTAAAAGCTGCTGAGGTAAAGCTGCTGAGGTAAAAGTAGCTGAGGTAAGCTGATGAGGTAAAAGCTGCTGAGGTAAAAGCTGCTGAGGAGCAAGCTGACAAGCAAAAAGCTGATGATGTAAAAGCTGCTGAGGTAAAAAGCTGCTGCGATAAAGTTTGCCGGGGTAAAGATTACAGAGATGGCCATACACCGGGCAACACTTTTTTTTGTTCCGTTTCCTTACTACGTGTTAAAGAGCCCATAAGGCTCTTCTTCCTGGGGCCCCCAACCTTAAGCTTGGTTTTAGTAGATGCTATTATTCTTTTTTTTTTTTTTTATTTATTCACATTGTACTCTGACAAAGACTCCCCCGGATGGAGAGATTTGCAACAGAATTGTGTCACATCTTAGCCGCATAGTGGAGATTATTATTTTTTGTTAACGCTTAACACATTGCAAAGGATCTCAACATTTTTGGAAGTATTACGGTAACTAGTTAATATAAACACATTTTTTTTTCATTAAAAATTAAGCCAATTGACGCGAGCATGCACTTGATGTATCACGCTTTTCATCATCTTTTTAAAGTGGGGAAATTCATTTTTTCTTCGCTGAACACCAATAGTGGCTTTAAAGGAGTAATTGTGCTTCGCTGAACAGCAATAGTGGCTTGAAAAGTGGTATTGCTTCGCTGAACATGGTTTGGGAAGCTGCTTTATCCGAGGTAGATTTTAAGAAGAAGCAAAAAAAAAAAAAAAGGGGGGCGTGCGGGGGGTGGGCGGAGCGATTTCATTGTTTGAACATTTGAAAGGCATTTCTAAGCAGTACCTTGTCTGTGGGCTGTACCTCTAAAATGTCAATCAAAACCCATGCACGATATAAGTAGAATGTCGGTATTTTCTACTCTCAATTTGAATGCACGCAGCAGCAAAAGTCGTTAATATGAGTACATCTTTGTTTGAACGTTGCAATGTTTTTTGTTGTTTTATTTTTGTACAAAATAATTCTCCGAAGAACAATTTTTAAATTGCGCACGTGTGTAAAAGCTTGAGCAGCAAGTTATTGGTTGGTAAACAATTGTCTTGTTTTCGGGCGGGAGAATTTGAACATGTTCTGCCGATGCCACGCCTGTTTTGTATCTTTGTCGCGTATACACGACAATGTTCATCGTTCACACCAGGCCCGTAGCGTGCGGGGTCGCCCCCCGGCGTTTGTTTGACCCCTCAGCTTATTTGTTTTACTTAGCAAAATGCATTACCTGGCCCCCTTTGCTGTAGAATGCCTGGCCCCTGCTGTAGAATGTATGGCCCCTGCTGTAGAATACCTGGCCCCTGCTGCTAAGTGCCTGGCCCTACTGTAGAATGTTCACGCTACAGGGACTCTGGTTCACACGCAATCATTTTTGTCGCACGTAACTAATACATCTATTACTACAATGTAAATGTATATATATGGCATGGTGCTACATAAGGTAACCACAGGGTTGTTATTATCAGTATCGGTATCGGCCAATCCATTATCGGCGATACTCTTTTTTTTAATATTGATTGCTGCATTGCCGATCCTTTTCGTATCAAGTACTTGATACAGTATCGCCGACACATATTAAACAAAATAATTTCGATGCACGATACCAATACTTTTCTATTGCCACTATTTGCAGAAAAAAAAGCCAGCGATTTTAATACCTTGTCATCTGCATACATTCAATACCTACAAGTAATCATAGCCATCAACCCTACCAATATTAACACCTCCACCTCCCAACCAATACAACCACGGACAGCAAGTTGAAGGAAAAATTTAAATCTTAATCTTTTGAAGTTTTTTCTTTGAGCGCCGATATTTATAAATATTTTGCTTATATTGTTTCATTCATTTTCTTTCTTACTATCAAGTATTTGTTCAATGTTTCAATGAACAATAGAAAAGTAAACTTTATTTTTTATCGATCTGTCAGTTATATATATATATATATATATATATATATATATATATATATATATAAATTGTGTACTGTAAGTGTGTATAGTTTGTATAGTGATAAATTATATACTATACTGTGTGCTTGTGTGTATGTATATTTAATTGAGTTATTAATTCATTTATATTTATTTATATTTATATATTGTTTTTATGAATTAATTAATTTTGTTTTAGCATATACTACATTTCATTTAAAAATATTTATTTGAATGGTATAAGATTTCTAAAAAACTGTATGGTGTAATTAACATTGAAAACTGTGAAATAAAACAATATGATATAGCAACACATATTACATTATTAAATAATATACTGAGCTCAACAAACAATAAAATTTTAGGTGGTTAAAAACTATGAATTGAATATAAATACGCAAAAATCAACAAATTAAAAAAAAATATCTTGCAAATAAACTTTCTTTGATGTAACCGCATGGCGCAATTTTCAAACGTTCCAAGCAAAATTTTTATCGGTCGGCTTTTTTTTTCATTTCTTTTTATCTTCTGCTGTTCTTTCTTTCATATGTCAACATTATAAATTCTTTCTTTCGTTTCATTTTTGGTTATAGTAACAGTTGTATATGTTTATCGCATTTAAAATATTGACGCGCGCACTGGTCGTTGCGCTCAGTCATAAGTCAATAGTCATGTCAGAAGAGACTATTCATATTCTTACCAATATTCTTAAATACCTGGGACCGGCTGAAAAAAAAAGCGGAAATTCACTGTGAAATACTTAAATATTTTTGCCAGCCCGTCACTCAGCATTTATTAGATGTATGGGTTATGGATTGTATATTGATTCAGTTTTACCTTTCATCAAATCAACACCGCTAGTTTTCAGAACGTTAATTAACTTATCAGGCAACAAATGATGCCTCGTTGTCGACAAACATTGAACAAAAAAAAAAAACTGGAACATAGATTTGAACTTTGTAGGCTGCGGAAGATAAGTTGGCTTCAATGAATACTGTCTGTACAACTGCCTACTGCTGAACGTACGGTACAGACGAAGAAGTTTTTATTGGTGTTACTTTTGCATTGGTTAGAACCTGAGTCACTTGAGCGAAATGGCTGTGCGTAGAATAGTTGGCCGACATACTTATAATTTAATAAACACTAGAAGCAATCAACAGAGAATTTGAAATAAATGACAATAATTCATTCACTGTAACAGACAGCGGGTCCAATTTTTAAAAAGCATAGCGATGTTTTGAAAAGATAAAATGATGAACTAAAGGACAAAACGCAGGCGTGGGGGGGGACGGTCTGCAGCAGTGGTCAATCCAAATTTTAGACCGACTGTATAGACAACTTGGATCACAAGGCAGAAGTTCTAAAACCTTAAAGCGTGTCTGCAGTGCACTGAGCACATTTCCCACTCAGTACAGATATCTGAATCAACAGATTTTTTTTTTGGCTTGTTTTACTGCACGGTGGCACAACGAGGACGAATTGCTTAATAGTAAAAGTTCTGCTGAAGTAGACAGATATTTTGAAGATAACTCATCAGAAATGCTGTCAATAGTTGCACTACCCAAACATTAAGAAACTAAACCTGCAACTGAACATTGGACTTACGGCTAGAGCTGCAGTTGAGCGACTGGTTTTCATTGGGTGGGCGTGTTTTTATGTCATTACGTTCTAGGCTAAGCAATGATTATTTTCAAATGATGGTCTTCTTACGTGCTGCCAAGTGCTGAAGTGATTAGCATTAAAATTGTGCTTTGACATTGTATTCTATTGTTTATACATTTTTTTTAAAACTTGAGAAACTTGCACTCATTATATTTGAAAATAAAAATATTTTGTTGTTTCAAAAGTATTGGTATTGTATTGGTATCGATTATGGCAATACATTTTTACTTGAGTATTTATATCGGTATTGGCGATACTATTTTCATGAAGTGTAGGTATCGGTATTGAAGATACAATTTAAGAGTATTGTTAACAACCCTGGGTAATCATCTATATAAACAATAGCGATCTCACATCTGCGTTATATCGAAAGTAGAAATCAAGAATTCAAAATAGCGTCTTCACCGCGTCGCAATAAAATCATGAAAAAAAAAATCGGATCCGAAACCAAAGATAACCAAACCTACTGATCGTTTAACCAAAGGAAAGGGAATGTAACTCCAAGCAGAGTTTAGCAGGTACAATAGTTTAAAAGAATATAATGAGTTAACTAGCATGGGGAGGAGAGTATGATAATGGGGGAGCAATAACATAGAGTTTTACGGACTGATAAGTCTGTATGACATGAACTCATAAGTCTGTATGACATCTCTGATTGTCGAAATATAAATAATGCGGGCGGATGGTCAAATAGATATAAAAGCGCTGGGTCACATCGTCCAGCGTCGTTTTAAAGTCATCCCTCAAGTCCGTAGAGCTGCTGGAAATGGGCCCTGAAGGAAATAAGTTTTGGAAGTTAAGGCGGCTGGGCGTTGTGCTAGCCCAAAACAAGCCCAACATATGCTGTGTGGCTATGAAAAACACGAATCCTACACTGGCTCTTCAGCTAAAAGAACTTTATTTTAAAATGCATTACAAAATGCAACACAACCTTCTCATTGAAATAAACCGCCAACATTAAAATTTCCTTCTGGTTCCCTTGCTAATTATTAAATTGAAGAAATATCTACGCTCCAGATTGTGTCTATACTACAACGGACGAGTGAACAATGTGGAATTGTGCTGTATTGATCGTAGTGACGTCAATAGCGTTGGCTCTGGCCGAATTTCCAGACTGTGAGGACAAAGTTGTATGGGTCCAATTGGTTTTATTAAAGGCTAAAGCGAACCATTGGTAACGTAATAAATGAATTACTTATATTGTAGTAACCAATGATTCTTTTTCAAAAAAAGAGCACCGGAACTCTTCAATATGTCTGTTGTGTCATAATCATTATGTCTGTTGTGTCATTATGTCTGTTGTGTCATTATGTCTGTTGTGTCATGATGTCTGTTGTGTCCTTATGTCTGTTGTGTCATTACGTCTGTTGTGTCATTATGTCTGTTGTGTCATTACGTCTGTTGTTTCATTATGTCTGTTGTGTCATTACGTCTGTTGTGTCGTTACGTCTGTTTTGTCATTACGTCTGTTGTTTCATTACGTCTGTTGTGCCATTACGTCTGTTGTGTCATTATGTCTGTTGTGTCATGATGTCTGTTGTGTCATTATGTCTGTTGTGTCATTACGTCTGTTGTGTCATTATGTCTGTTGTGTTGTTACGTCTGTTTTGTCATTACGTCTGTTGTTTCATTACGTCTGTTGTGCCATTACGTCTGTTGTGCCATTACGTCTGTTGTGTCATTATGTCTGTTGTGTCATTATGTCTGTTATTGTCGTTACGTCTGTTTTGTCATTATGTCTGTTGTGTCGTTACGTCTGTTTTGTCATTACGTCTGTTTTGTCATTACATTTGTTGTGTCATTACGTCTGTTGTGCCATTACGTCTGTTGTGTCATTATGTCTGTTGTGTCATTACGTCTGTTGTGGCATTATGTTTGTTATGTCATTACATCAGTTTTGTCATTATGTCGGTTGTGTCATTACGTCTGTTGTGCCATTATGTCTGATGTGTCATTATGTCTGGTGTGTCATTATGTCTGTTGTGTCGTTACGTCTGTTTTGTCATTACGTCTGTTGTGTCATTACGTCTGTTGTCCCATTACGTCTGTTGTGTCATTATGTCTTTTGTGTCATCATGTCTGTTGTGTAATTACGTCTGTTGTGTCGTACGTCAGTTGTGTCATTACGTCTGTTGTGTCGTTATGTCTGTTGTGGTATAAAGAAATATCACTGAAAATGGCGCTGCACCGGGAAAAAAAGGGTACCGGTGCGCAGAGCCGTCCTCGGGCAATTTGGCGCCCTAGGCAGTCATCTATTACGACTTCCACCTGCATGAAGTTTTTTTTTTCTAAAATTTAGCGCCCCCTAGCCATTTGGCGCCTAGGCAGCTGCCTGTCGCCTATGCCCAAGCCGGCCTTGCCGGTGCGTTCCCGCCAGAAAAAGAAAACACTGGGTATGATCACACCTACAATTATTTTTCTTTTTTTTTTGTATTTTTTCGCTCATGTTCGGTCTAACACGTTTCATGCCAGTTGGCAGTTAAAGGATCTGGACAGAACAACGTCTTGGGGGGTGGGAGGGAGGGGTGAAGAAGTAGATTACTAGAACTCCCCCCATCCACTGCGCATGATCATAGTAGCATAGCGAAACTGATTTATTGTTCAGGTATTTCTATTGTATAGGGGGACGAATCGTCCGGGGTCATACCAACTGAGGGGGACGAATCGTCGGAGTCGTACCATCTGGGGGGGGGGACGAATCGTCGGAGGTCATACCATCTGGGGGGGGAGGAATCGTCCGGAGTCATACCATCTGGGTGGAGGGACAAATCGTCCGGAGTCATACCATCTGGGGGGAGGGACAAATCATCCGGAGTCATACCATCTGGGGGAGGGACAAATCGTCCGGAGTTATACCATCTGAGGGGGACGAATCGTCTGGAGTCATACCATCTGGTGGGGACAAATCGTCCGGAGTCATACCATCTGGGGGAGGAGAAAAATCGTCTGGAGTCATACCATCTGGGGGGGACAAATCGTCTGGAGTCATACCATCTGGGGGACTGCCTAAGGGTTCAATCATTTCCATTTTATCTGACTGTAAAATATTTGTACTATTGTATGAACATACTTATTATTTATTTTTCGTTATCAATTTTATTTTCAATATTATTTCTACTAGATTACTGATTCTATTAAAATATTTGAATATAAAAGCATCATTATATATATATATATATATATATATATATATATATATATATATATATATATATATATATATATACAGAGAGAGAGATAGAAATAGAGAGAGGGAGAGAGGAAAGAGGGAGAGAGAGAGGATGGAAAGACAGAAAAGGGAGAGAGAGAAAGAGCGGCATAGAGAGAGAGAGTGAGAGAGCGATAGGGAGGAGAGAGAGGGAAGAGAGAAAGAGAGAGAGAAGAAGGGAGGGAGAAAAGAGAGAGAGAGGCAGAGAGAGAGAGAGAGAGGGATAGAGAGAGAGGGGAGAGGGAGATTGAGAGAGTGGGGGAGAGCGAGAAAAATAGAAAGAGAGAGAGAAAGAGAGAGAGAGGGATAGAGAGAGAGAGGGGGAGAGAGAGAGGAGGGTGAGAGGGGGAGAGGGAAGCGAAAAAGATAGAAAAGAGAGAGAAAGTGAGAGAGGGATAGAGAGAGAGAGAGAGAGAGAGACAGAGAGAGGGTGGGGAAGAGGAATCTAAAAGTTAATTATTATGTTTTTAATTTTGCTGGTGTACATTTAAAAAAAGAAAAATAAAATATGAAAAAAATTAGTTTAAAAAATTAAGAAAAAAATTTTTTTATTCACTCTTTTTTTTTTTTTTAAATTAGTGGTGTCATATTGTTTAAAATTGATATTTTCATTCACAATAGACATGTCAAAGGTTAACTATTGCAAATATTCAACTTTTTATATTGTTGTGTGTGTGTGCGTGTGTGTAGAAAAACAACCAAACATGTCTGTGAAATGCGATCTGCGGAGCAGTCTCTTACCACACGCATTTGAATTCTCTCGGGACCAGTTGTGCATAGCGAATTCTGTAACAGAACACCTGTGCACCTGTGCCAACGGACCAATCAGTGGACAACGATGACCACAGGCTATTTCACACAATATTAATACGGTGAGAGAATACGTTTTCATTCTATACATGTCTTTGTGTTTTTTCAGTGACCGTAAATCTGTGTTTTTATTTTGGTTTTTATTGTCAGATGCCAACAAGTTTTGTCCTGAAAAACAAAATGACTGATTTTTTTTTTTAGAAAGTCTTGTCAAACATTAATTTTTAGGAGCCGTGGTAAAAAAATTTTAGGAGGAAAACCTTTGGTCAAAATTTTTTGGGAACCGTTGGTAGAATTTTTTTGGGAGCCGTGGTAAAATGTTTGGGAGCCATAATGAAAATGTGTGGGAGCCATGGTCAAAATGATTGGGAGCCATGATTGAAATGTTTGGGAGCCCTATTCCAAATGTTTGGGGGAGCCATGGTTAAAATGTTTAGAGCCATTGTTGAAATGTTTGGGAACCATAGTCCAAATGTTTGGGAGCCATGGTCAAAATGTTTAGGAGCCATGGTCAAAATATTAGGAGCCCTATTCCAAATGTTTGGGAGCCATGGTTAAAATGTTTGGGAGCCATAGTTAAAATTTTTGGGAGCCATAGTCCAAATGTTTGAGAGACATGGTCAAAATGTTTAGGAGCCATGGTCAAAATGTTTGGGAGCCATGGTTGAAATGTTTGGGAACCATAGTCCAAATGTTTGGGAGCCATAGTCAAAATGTTTAGGAGCCATGGTAAAAATTTTGAAGCCATGGTCAAAATGTTAGGGAGCCTATTCCAAATGTTTGGGAGCCATGGTTGAAATGTTTGGGAATCATAATCCAAATGTTTAGGAGCCATGGTCGAAATTTTTAGGAGCCATGGTAAAAATTTTAGGGAGCCATATTCCAAGTGTTTGGGAGCTATGGTTGAAATGTTTGGGAACCATAGTCCAAATGTTTGGGAGCCATGATCAAATGTTTAGGAGCCATGGTCAAAATGTTAGGGAACCTATTCCAAATGTTTGGGAGCCCTATTCCAAATGTTTGGGAGCCATGGTTGAAATGTTTGGGAACCATAGTCCAAATGTTTGGGAGCCATGGTCAAAGTGTTTAGAACCATGGTAAAAATGTTTGGGAGCCATGGTCAAAATGTTAGAGAACCCTATTCCAAATGTTTGGGAGCCATGGTTGAAATGTTTGGGAATCATAATCCAGATGTTTAGGAGCCATGGTCGAAATTTTTAGGAGCCATGGTCAAAATGTTAGGGAGTCCTATTCCAAATGTTTGGGAGCCATGGTTGAAATGTTTGGGAACCATAGTCCAAATGTTTGGGAGCCATGGTCAAAATATGTTTAGGAGCCATGGTCAACATGTTAGGGGTCCTATTCCAAATGTTTGGGAACCATGGTTGAAATGTTTGGGAGCCATGGTTGAAATGTTTGGGAACCATAGTCCAAATGTTTGGGAGCCATGGTCAAAATGTTTAGGAGCCATGGTCAAAATGTTAGAGATATTCCAAATGTTTGGGAGCCATGGTTAAAAACGTTTAGAACCACAGTCAACGTTGGAGCCATTCTAAATTTACATTAAAGGCGCTCTGGATTTATGCTTCCAAAAAGAAAAAAAGAGTCAGCAGACGTGAGGTTTGCATGTCCCTCTCCCTCACCCCAAAACAGATGGTCGGTCACAGCAGCATGAAAGACCCACCAGGTTACAATACAGTGTGACCGAGTTCCACCGTGGTACATTTTAAAGTGCGTTCTCTACTTACGCAACCATTTTTTTAATGAATTTGTGTTGCCAGAAAACCGCCCTAAACTAAAAATGAAACCGCCAAAACTCATTTAAAAAAATAAACACCCAACGTAACTCAACTATGAAGCAGACCCCCCCAACATTTGGCAAGCAAATGAGATTTGAAAGTAAATGTCCACGATTTCTTCTATTATATGTTATGCGTCCATTTGATGTATTTGTAAATATATACACATTTTCCAGTAATAAAAGTAAAGAAAAACCGCCAACCCGCCATCTCTAAAAAAAAACACCAAAAAACTAGCGGGTAAACTAGCCCAATTCGGCTACGTTCTACACAATTTTTTTTTGCCTGTAAAGTTAAACGCTGATTTAATCTCTAGCAAATAAGCTATTACACATGTGAACCTGTGTGTGAATTTCCCGTGGTGTTCTGATCTGCCTGAATCCGAAAACGGCACTGGGGCTGTCTCGAAAATTAGATATCCCCAATCAAGTGCTTTTAACCCAACAGGAGTACACCAAAGTAAGTCAATACACAGAAATATACGGTCATTATTTTCAGTAATATTTATATAAATAATAATAGCGATTTGGGTTCTGCGTTAAATCAAGAAACCGAAAATTAATACAACAGTATTCCAGTTTAAATACAATCATAAAAAATCGGATCTGCCCGAAACCAAAAAAATATAACCTAGCCTCAAACATAAGTTATAACTCTATGCAAAGGTTTTCAGGGTACAACTAGTATATATATATATATATATATATATATATATATATAGTTATAGTTATAGTTATTGTTTTAGTTATACTTAGGGTGATATATTACAGAGATTTGGGGACACATTTTTATTATCTTTAGTGAAAATTATTTGTTCTTTCTTTTATCCTTATGCTAAGATTAAACTTGATTTAATTATAACAGGTTTGTACACCACCAAGGACAAAAACCGCGCGGACGAAAAACCCGCGAACTAAACCCTCAACTGATTAAACCCTCAAAATATTAACATCGAATTTATGTGGATATTATTGATGCAATATATATATATATATATATATATATATATATATATATATATATATATATATATATATATATAATCTAGACCATGTGCAAAGAAAAAAATTTGTTTTGATATAAGAGATCATGTTTGTCAACACAGTCTATCAACAGGCATGATGTTTGACATAAATAAAGAATTTGCTTTCAACCACTGTGGTTCTTTAGCTGTTAGTTTTACCGTCTGCAATAAAATATGTGTCTGGCGCGAGAGTTTAAAGTAGACTTTAGTTACAGTCCCAGTATTGACCTTGGACCGAAACTATTTATTTCGTTGATTTTTTCCTGAGTAAGATATGCCTCCTGTTGATGTTTAGTTAACAAAGGGATTGACTTTAGACTACTGTGGCTTAAGGGCTTATGCAGTTTATTGAAGTACTTTGAATAAAAAATTCACTGAAAAATACATATGTATATGTATATATATATATATATATATATATATATATATATATATATATATATTTATATCCGGGTATTATATGTTACCTTTATAATTTAAATGGCAGTCAAATTATAGATCGTCATTGTTCATCTTTCTTCATTGTTCTTCACCCGTCATTGCTCATATTTCGTCATTGTTCATCATCCGTCATTGTTCATCATCCGTTATTGTTCATCTTTCGTCATTGTTCATCAACCGTCATTGTTCATCTTTCATCATTGTTCATCTTTCATCATTATTCATAATCCGTCATTGTTCATCTTTCGTCATTGCTCATCTTTCGTCATTGTTCATAATCCGTCATTGTTCATCATCCGTCATTGCTCATCTTTCGTCATTGTTCATAATCCGTCATTGTTCATCATCCGTCCATTGTTCATCATCCGTCATTGCTCATCTTTCGTCATTGTTCCATAATCCGTCATTGTTCATCATCCTTCATTGTTCATCATCCGTCATTGCTCCATCTTTCGTCATTGTTCATAATCCGTCATTGTTCATCATCGTCATTGTTCATCATCCGTCATTGCTCATCTCTCGTTATTGTTCATCATCCGTCATTGTTCATCGTCCGTCATTGTTCATCATCCGTCATTGTTCATCTTTCATCATTGTTCATCTTTCGTCATTGTTCATCTTTCATCATTGTTCATCATCCGTCATTGTTCATCATCGTCATTGCTCATCTTTCGTCATTGTTCATAATCCGTCATTGTTCATCATCCGTCATTGTTCATCATCCGTCATTGCTCATCTCTCGTTGTGTTCATCATCCGTCATTAATTATCATCATCTGTTCATCATCCGTCGCTGTTCATCTTTTCATCATTGTTCATCTTTCATCATTGTTCATCTTTCATCATTGTTCATCTTTCATCATTGTACATCATCCGTCATTGTTCATCTTTCAGCGTGTATTCATAAATCCGTCATTGTTCATCATCGTTATTGTTCATCTTTGCGTCATTGTTCATCAACCGTCATTGTTCATCTTTCATCATTGTTCATCTTTCATCCTTATTCATAATCCGTCATTGTTCAACATCCAGCATTGCTCATCTTTCGTCATTGTTCATCATCCGTCATTGCTCATGCTCGTCATTGTTCATAATCCGTCATTGTTTGTCATCGTCATTGTTCATCATCCGTCATTGTTCATCATCCGTCATTGCTCATCTTTCGTCATTGGTCATAATCCGTCATTGTTCATCATCCGTCGTGTTCATCATCCGTCAGGCTATTCATCATCGATATTGCTCATCTTTCGTCATTGCTCATCTTTCGTCATTGTTCATAATCCGTCATTGTTCATAATCAATGTTGTTCATAATCCGTCATTGTTCATCATCGTCATTGTTCATAATCCGTCATTGTTCATCATCCGTCATTGTTCATCATCGTCATTGCTCATCTTTCGTCGTTGTTCATAATCCGATAATGTTCATCATCCGTCATTGTTCATCATCGTCATTGTTCATCATCATCATTGCTCATCTTTTTGTCATTGTTCATAATCCGTCGTGTTCATCATCCGTCATTGTTCAGCATCCGTCATTGCTCATCTTTCGTCATTGTTCATCATCCGTCATTGTTCATCATCCGTCATTGTTCAGCATCCGTCATTGCTCATCTTTAATCATTGTTCATCATCCGTCATTGTTCATCATCAGTCATTGTTCATCATCCGTCATTGCTCATCTTTCGTCATTGTTCATAATTCGTCATTGTTCATCATCCGTCATTGTTCATCATCCGTCATTGTTCATCATCCATCGTTGCTCATCTTTCGTCATTGTTTCATAATCGTCATTGTTCATCATCCGTCATTGTTCATCATCCGTCATTGCTCATCTCGTTATTGTTCATCATCCGTCATTGTTCATAATCCGTCATTGTTCATCATCCGTCATTGTTCATCTTTTCATCATTATTCATCTTTCATCATTGTTCATCTTTCATCATTGTTCATCTTTCATCATTGTTCATCATCCGTCATTGTTCATCTTTCATCATTATTCATTATCCGTCATTGTTCATCATCCATTATTGTTCATCTTTCGTCATTGTTCATCAACCGTCATTGTTCATCTTTCATCATTGTTCATCTTTCATCATTATTCATAATCCGTCATTGTTCAACATCAAATAATGCTCATCTTTCGTCATTGTTCATCATCCGTCATTGCTCATCTTTCGTCATTGTTCATAATCCGTCATTGTTCATTATCCGTCATTGTTCATCATCCGTCATTGTTCATCATCCGTCATTGCTCATCTTTCGTCATTGCTCATCTTTCGTTATTGTTCATAATCCGTCATTGTTCATAATCCGTCATTGTTCATAATCCGTCATTGTTCATAATCCGTCATTGTTCATCATCCGTCATTGTTCATCATCCGTCGTTGCTCGTCTATCGTTATTGTTCATAATCCGTCATTGTTCATCATCCGTCATTGCTCATCTTTGTCATTGTTCATAATCCGTCATTGTTCATCATCCTTCATTGTTAATCATCCGTCATTGCTCATCTTTCGTCATTAATTCATAATCCGTCATTGTTCATCATCGTCATTGTTCATCATCCGTCATTGCTCATCTCTCGTTGTTGTTCATCATCCGTCATTGTTCATCGTCCGTCATTATTCATAATCCGTCATTGTTCATCATCTGTCATTGCTCATCTTTCGTCATTGTTCATAATCCGTCAGTGTTTGTTCATAATCCGTCATTGTTCATAATCCGTCATTGTTCATCATCCGTCATTGTTCATCATCCGTCAGTGCTCAATCTCGTTATTGTTCATAATCCGTCATTGTTCATCATCCGTCATTGCTCATCTTTCGTCATTGTTCATAATCCGTCATTGTTCATCATCCTTCATTGTTCATCATCCGTCATTGCTCATCTTTCGTCATTGTTCATAATCCGTCATTGTTCATCATCCGTCATTGTTCATCATCCGTCGTTGCTCATCTCGTTATTGTTCATCATCCGTCATTGTTCATCGTCCGTCATTGTTCATCATCCCGTCATTGCTCATCTCTCGTTATTGTTCATCATCCGTCATTGTTCATCTTTCATCAATGTTCATCTTTCATCATTATTTCATCTTTCATCATTGTTCATCATCCGTCATTGTTCATCATCCGTCATTGCTCATCTTTCGTCATTGTTCATAATCCGTCATTGTTGTTCATCATCCATTGTTCATCATCCGTCATTGCTCATCTCTCGTTGTGTTCATCATCCGTCATTGTTCATCTTTCATCATTGTTCATCTTTCATCATTGTTCATCTTTCATCATTGTTCATCATCCGTCATTGTTCATCATCCGTCATTGCTCATCTTTCGTCATTTATTTCATAATCCGTCATTGTTCATCATCCGTCATTGTTCATCCGTCATTGCTCATCTCGTTATTGTTCATCATCCGTCATTGTTCATCATCCGTCATTGTTCATCATCCGTCATTGTTCGCTTTCATCATTGTTCATCTTTCATCATTGTTCATCTTTCATCATTGTTCATCTTTCATCATTGTACATCATCCGTCATTGTTCATCACTTTCAGCATTATTCATAATCCGTCATTGTTCATCATCCGTTGTGTTCAATTTCATCTTTCGTCATTGTTCATCAACCGTCATTGTTCATCTTTCATCATTGTTCATCTTTCATCATTATTCATAATCCGTCATTTGTTCAACATCCAGCATTGCTCATCTTTCGTCATTGTTCATCATCCGTCATTTGCTCATCTTTCGTCATTGTTCATAATCCGTCATTGTTCATCATCCGTCATTGTTCATCATCCGTCATTGCTCATCTTTTGATATTGTTCATAATCCGTCATTGTTCATCATCCGTCATTGTTCATCTTTCGTCATTGTTCATCATCCGTCATTGCTCATCTTTCGTCGTGTTCATAATCGTCGTGTTCATCATCCGTCATTGTTCATAATCCGTCATTGTTCATAATCCGTCATTGTTCATAATCCGTCATTGTTCATCATCCGTCATTGTTCATAATCGTCATTGTTCATCATCCGTCAATGTTCATCATCCGTCATTCTCATCTTTCGTCATTGTTCATAATTCGTCAATGTTCATCATCCGTCATTGTTCATCATCCGTCATTGTTCATCATCCGTCATTGCTCATCTTTCGTTATTGTTCATAATCCGTCATTGTTCATAATCCGTCATTGTTCATAATCCGTCATTGTTCATCTTTCATCATTGTTCATCTTTCATCATTGTTCATCTTTCATCATTGTTCATCTTTCATCATTGTATCATCATCATTGTTCATCTTTCAGCATTATTCATAATCCGTCATTGTTCATCATCCGTTATTGTTCATCTTTCGTCATTGTTCATCAACCGTCATTGTTCATCTTTCATCATTGTTCATCTTTCATCCTTATTCATAATCCGTCATTGTTCAACATCAGCATTGCTCATCTTTCGTCATTGTTCATCATCCGTCATTGCTCATCTTTCGTCATTGTTCATAATCCGTCATTGTTCATCATCCGTCATTGTTCATCATCCGTCATTGCTCATCTTTCGTCATTGATCATAATCCGTCATTCTTCATAATCCGTCATTGTTCATAATCCGTCATTGTTCATAATCCGTCATTGTTCATCATCCGTCATTGCTCATCTTTCGTCATTGTTCATAATCCGTCATTGTTCATCATCCTTCATTGTTAATCATCCGTCATTGCTCATCTTTCGTCATTGTTCATAATCCGTCATTGTTCATCATCCGTCATTGTTCATCATCCGTCATTGCTCATCTCTCTCGTTATTGTTCATCATCCGTCATGTTCATCGTCCGTCATTATTCATAATCCGTCATTGTTCATCATCTGTCGTTGCTCATCTTTCGTCATTGTTCATAATCCGTCATTGTTCATCATCCGTCATTGTTCATCATCCGTCATTGCTCATCTTTCGTCATTGTTCATAATCCGTCATTGTTCATCATCCGTCATTGTTCATCATCCGTCATTGCTCATCTTTCGTCATTGCTCATCTTTCGTCATTGTTCATAATCCGTCAGTGTTCATAATCCGTCATTGTTCATAATCCGTCATTGTTCATCATCCGTCATTGTTCATCATCCGTCAGTGCTCGTCTATCGTTATTGTTCATAATCCGTCATTTACGTTTCATCATCCGTCATTGCTCATCTTTCGTCATTGTTCATAATCCGTCATTGTTCATCATCCTTCATTGTTCATCATCCGTCATTTGCTCATCTTTCGTCATTGTTCATAATCCGTCATTGTTCATCATCCGTCATTGTTCATCATCCGTCGTTGCTCATCTCTCGTTATTGTTCATCATCCGTCATTGTTCATCGTCCGTCATTGTTCATCATCCGTCATTGCTCATCTCTCTCGTTATTGTTCATCATCCGTCGTGTTCATCTTTCATCAATGTTCATCTTTCATCATTGTTCATCTTTCATCATTGCATCATCCGTCATTGTTCATCATCCGTCATTGCTCATCTTTCGTCATTGTTCATAATCCGTCATTGTTCATCATCCGTCATTGTTCATCATCCGTCATTGCTCATCTCTCGTTATTGTTCATCATCCGTCATTGTTCATCTTTCATCATTGTTCATCTTTCATCATTTGTTCATCTTTCATCATTGTTCATCATCCGTCATTGTTCATCATCCGTCATTGCTCATCTTTCGTCATTGTTCATAATCCGTCATTGTTCATCATCCGTCATTGTTCATCATCGTCATTGCTCATCTCTCGTTATTGTTCATCATCCGTCATTGTTCATCATCCGTCATTGTTCATCATCCGTCATTGTTCATCTTTCATCATTGTTCATCTTTCATCATTGTTCATCTTTCATCATTGTTCATCTTTCATCATTGTACATCATCCGTCATTGTTCATCTTTCAGCATTATTCATAATCCGTCATTGTTCATCATCCGTTATTGTTCATCTTTCGTCATTGTTCATCAACCGTCATTGTTCATCTTTCATCATTGTTCATCTTTTTTCATCATTATTCATAATCCGTCCTTGTTCAACAGCCAGCATTGCTCATCTTTCGTCATTGTTCATCATCCGTCATTGCTCATCTTTCGTCATTGTTCATAATCCGTCATTGTTCATCATCCGTCATTGTTCATCATCCGTCATTGCTCATCTTTCGTCATTGTTCATAATCCGTCATTGTTCATCATCCGTCATTGTTCATCTTTCGTCATTGTTCATCATCGTCATTGCTCATCTTTCGTCTTTGTTCATAATCCGTCATTGTTCATCATCCGTCATTGTTCATAATCCGTCATTGTTCATAATCCGTCATTGTTCATAATCCGTCATTGTTCATCATCCGTCATTGTTCATAATCCGTCATTGTTCATCATCCGTCATTGTTCATCATCCGTCATTGCTCATCTTTCGTCATTGTTCATAATTCGTCAATGTTCATCATCCGTCATTGTTCATCACATCCGTCATTGTTCATCATCCGTCATTGCTCATCTTTCGTTATTGTTCATAATCCGTCATTGTTCATAATCGTCATTGTTCATAATCCGTCATTGTTCATCTTTCATCATTGTTCATCTTTCATCATTGTTCATCTTTCATCATTGTTCATCTTTCATCATTGTACATCATCCGTCATTGTTCATCTTTCAGCATTATTCATAATCCGTCATTGTTCATCATCCGTTATTGTTCATCTTTCGTCATTGTTCATCAACCGTCATTGTTCATCTTTCATCATTGTTCATCTTTCATCCTTATTCATAATCCGTCATTGTTCAACATCCAGCATTGCTCATCTTTCGTCATTGTTCATCATCCGTCATTGCTCATCTTTCGTCATTGTTCATAATCCGTCATTGTTCATCATCCGTCATTGTTCATCATCCGTCATTGCTCATCTTTCGTCATTAGTCATAATCCGTCATTCTTCATCATCCGTCATTGTTCATCATCCGTCATTATTCATCATCCGTCATTGCTCATCTTTCGTCATTGCTCATCTTTCGTCATTGTTCATAATCATCATTGTTCATAATCCGTCATTGTTCATAATCCGTCATTGTTCATCATCCGTCATTGTTCATAATCCGTCATTGTTCATCATCCGTCATTGTTCATCATCCGTCATTGCTCATCTTTCGTCATTGTTCATAATCCAAATCAATGTTCTTCATCCGTCATTGTTCATCCGTCATTGTTCATCATCCGTCATTGCTCATCTTTTGTCATTGTTCATAATCCGTCATTGTTCATCATCCGTCATTGTTCAGCATCCGTCATTGCTCATCTTTCGTCATTGTTCATCATCTAGTCATTGTTCATCATCCGTCATTGTTCAGCATCCGTCATTGCTCATCTTTCGTCATTGTTCATCATCCGTCATTGTTCATCATCCGTCATTGTTCATCATCCGTCATTGCTCATCTTTCGTCATTGTTCATAATTCGTCATTGTTCATCATCCGTCATTGTTCATCATCCGTCATTGCTCATCTTTCGTCATTGTTCATAATCCGTCATTGTTCATCATCCGTCATTGTTCATCATCCGTCATTGCTCATCCTCCGTCATTGTTCATAATCCGTCATTGTTCATCATCCGTCATTGTTCATCATCCGTCATTGTTCAGCATCCGTCATTGCTCATCTTTCGTCATTGTTCATAATCCGTCATTGTTCATCATCCGTCATTGTTCATCATCCGTCATTGCTCATCTCGTTGTTGTTCATCATCCGTCATTGTTCATAATCCGTCATTGTTCATCATCCGTCATTGTTCATCGCCATCATTGTTTATCTTTCATCATTGTTCATCTTTCATCATTGTTCATCTTTCATCATTGTTCATCATCCGTCATTGTTCATCTTTCATCATTATTCATTATCCGTCATTGTTCATCATCCATTATTGTTCATCTTTCGTCATTGTTCATCAACCGTCATTGTTCATCTTTCATCATTGTTCATCTTTCATCATTATTCCCTTGCCTTTACCGCAATCCGTCATTGTTCAACATCGTCATTGCTCATCTTTCGTCATTGTTCATCATCCGTCATTGCTCATCTTTCGTCATTGTTCATAATCCGTCATTGTTCATTATCCGTCATTGTTCATCATCCGTCATTGTTCATCATCCGTCATTGCTCATCTTTCGTCATTGCTCATCTTTCGTTATTGTTCATAATCCGTCATTGTTCATAATCCGTCATTGTTCATAATCCGTCATTGTTCATAATCCGTCATTGTTCATCATCCGTCATTGTTCATCATCCGTCATTGCTCGTCTATCGTTATTGTTCATAATCCGTCATTGTTCATCATCCGTCATTGCTCATCTTTCGTCATTGTTCATAATCCGTCATTGTTCATCATCCTTCATTGTTAATCATCCGTCATTGCTCATCTTTCGTCATTGTTCATAATCCGTCATTGTTCATCATCCGTCATTGTTCATCATCCGTCATTGCTCATCTCTCGTTATTGTTCATCATCCGTCATTGTTCATCGTCCGTCATTATTCATAATCCGTCATTGTTCATCATCTGTCATTGCTCATCTTTCGTCATTGTTCATAATCCGTCATTGTTCATCATCCGTCATTGTTCATCATCCGTCATTGCTCATCTTTCGTCATTGTTCATAATCCGTGTTGTTCATCATCCGTCATTGTTCATCATCCGTCATTGCTCATCTTTCGTCATTGCTCATCTTTCGTCATTGTTCATAATCCGTCAGTGTTCATAATCCGTCATTGTTCATAATCCGTCATTGTTCATCATCCGTCATTGTTCATCATCCGTCAGTGCTCGTCTATCGTTATTGTTCATAATCCGTCATTGTTCATCATCCGTCATTGCTCATCTTTCGTCATTGTTCATAATCCGTCATTGTTCATCATCCTTCATTGTTCATCATCCGTCATTGCTCATCTTTCGTCATTGTTCATAATCCGTCATTGTTCATCATCCGTCATTGTTCATCATCCTTCGTTGCTCATCTCTCGTTATTGTTCATCATCCGTCATTGTTCATCGTCCGTCATTGTTCATCATCCGTCATTGCTCATCTCTCGTTATTGTTCATCATCCGTCATTGTTCATCTTTCATCAATGTTCATCTTTCATCATTGTTCATCTTTCATCATTATTTCATCATCCGTCATTGTTCATCATCCGTCATTGCTCATCTTTCGTCGTGTTCATAATCCGTCATTGTTCATCATCCGTCATTGTTCATCATCCGTCATTGCTCATCTCTCGTTATTGTTCATCATCCGTCATTGTTCATCTTTCATCATTGTTCATCTTTCATCATTGTTCATCTTCATCATTGTTCATCATCCGTCATTGTTCATCATCCGTCATTGCTCATCTTTCGTCATTGTTCATAATCAAGTCATTGTTCATCATCCGTCATTGTTCATCATCCGTCATTGCTCATCTCTCGTTATTGTTCATCATCCGTCATTGTTCAGCCATCCGTCATTGTTTATCATCCGTCATTGTTCATCTTTCATCATTGTTCATCTTTCATCATTGTTCATCTTTCATCATTGTTCATCTTTCATCATTGTACATCATCCGTCATTGTTCATCTTTCAGCATTATTCTTGTCCGTCATTGTTCATCATCGTTATTGTTCATCTTTACGTCATTGTTCATCAACCAGTCATTGTTCATCTTTCATCATTGTTCATCATTCATCCTTATTCATAATCCGTCATTGTTCAACATCCAGCATTGCTCGACTTTAGAGTCATTGTTCATCATCCGTCATTGCTCATCTTTAGTCATTGTTCATAATCCGTCATTGTTCATCATCCGTCATTGTTCATCATCCGTCATTGCTCATCTTTTACGTCATTAGTCATATACCGTCATTGTTCATCATCCGTCATTGTTCATCATCCGTCATTATTCATCATCCGTCATTGCTCATCTTTCGTCATTGCTCATCTTTCGTCATTGTTCATAATCCGTCATTGTTCATAATCCGTCATTGTTCATATTCCGTCATTGTTCATCATCCGTCATTGTTCATAATCCGTCATTGTTCATCATCCGTCATTGTTCATCATCCGTCATTGCTCATCTTTCGTCATTGTTCATAATCCGTCAATGTTCATCATCCGTCATTGTTCATCATCCGTCATTGTTCATCATCCGTCATTGCTCATCTTTTGTCATTGTTCATAATCCGTCATTGTTCATCATCCGTCATTGTTCAGCATCCGTCATTGCTCATCTTTCGTCATTGTTCATCATCCGTCATTGTTCATCATCCGTCATTGTTCAGCATCCGTCATTGCTCATCTTTCGTCATTGTTCATCATCCGTCATTGTTCATCATCCGTCATTGTTCATCATCCGTCATTGCTCATCTTTTCGTCATTGTTCATAATTCGTCATTGTTCATCATCACGTCATTGTTCATCATCCTTCATTGCTCATCTTTCGTCATTGTTCATCATCCGTCATTGTTCATCATCCGTCATTGCTCATCTTTCGTCATTGTTCATAATCCGTCATTGTTCATCATCCGTCATTGTTCATCATCCGTCATTGTTCAGCATCCGTCATTGCTCATCTTTCGTCATTGTTCATAATCCGTCATTGTTCATCATCCGTCATTGTTCATCATCCGTCATTGCTCATCTCTCGTTATTGTTCATCATCCGTCATTGTTCATAATCCGTCATTGTTCATCATCCGTCATTGTTCCATCTTTCATCATTGTTTATCTTTCATCATTGTTCATCTTTCATCATTGTTCATCTTTCATCATTGTTCATCATCCGTCATTGTTCATCTTTCATCATTATTCGTATCCGTCATTGTTCATCATCCATTATTGTTCATCTTTCGTCATTGTTCATCAACCGTCATTGTTCATCTTTCATCATTGTTCATCTTTCATCGTTATTCATAATCCGTCATTGTTCATCATCCGTCATTGTTCATCATCCGTCATTGCTCATCTTTCGTCATTGTTCATAATCCGTCATTGTTCATCATCCGTCATTGTTCATCATCCGTCATTGCTCATCTCTCGTTGTGTTCATCATCCGTCATTGTTCATCATCCGTCGTGTTTATCATCCGTCATTGTTCATCTTTCATCATTGTTCATCATCATTGTTCATCTTTCATCATTGTTCATCTTTCATCATTGTACATCATCCGTCATTGTTCATCTTTCAGCATTATTCATAATCCGTCATTGTTCATCATCCGTTATTGTTCATCTTTCGTCATTGTTCATCAACCGTCATTGTTCATCTTTCATCATTGTTCATCTTTCATCCTTATTCATAATCCGTCATTGCTGTTCAACATCCAACATTGCTCATCTTTCGTCAACAATTTCATCATCCGTCATTGCTCATCTTTCGTCATTGTTCATAATCCGTCATTGTTCATCATCCGTCCATTGTTCATCATCCGTCATTGCTCATCTTTAGAGTCATTAGTCATATACCGTCATTGTTCATCATCCCGTCATTGTTCATCATCGATCATTATTCATCATCCGTCATTGCTCATCTTTACGTCATTGCTCATCTTTCGTCATTGTTCATAATCCGTCATTGTTCATAATCCGTCATTGTTCATATTCCGTCATTGTTCATCATCCGTCATTGTTCATAATCCGTCATTGTTCATCATCGTCATTGTTCATCATCAGTCATTGCTCATCTTTACGTCATTGTTCATAATCCGTCAATATTTCATCATCAGTGTTCATTCAATATCGTCATTGTTCATCATCCGTCATTACTCATCTTTGTCCAAATTGTTTCATAATCCGTCGTATTGTTCATCATCCGTCATTGTTCAGCATCCGTCATTGCTCATCTTTCGTCATTGTTCATCATCGTCATTGTTCATCATCCGTCATTGTTCAGCATCCGTCATTGCTCATCTTTTGTCATTGTTCATCATCCGTCATTGTTTCATCATCCGTCATTGTTCATCATCCGTCATTTGCTCATCTTTCGTCATTGTTCATAATTCGTCATTGTTCATCATCCGTCATTGTTCATCATCCTTCATTGCTCATCTTTCGTCATTGTTCATCATCCGTCATTGTTCATCATCCGTCATTGCTCATCTTTCGTCATTGTTCATAATCCGTCATTGTTCATCATCCGTCATTGTTCATCATCCGTCATTGTTCAGCATCCGTCATTGCTCATCTTTCGTCATTGTTCATAATCAATGTTGTTCATCATCCGTCATTGTTCATCATCCGTCATTGCTCATCTCTCGTTATTGTTCATCATCCGTCATTGTTCATAATCCGTCATTGTTCATCATCCGTCATTGTTCATCTTTCATCATTGTTTATCTTTCATCATTGTTCATCTTTCATCATTGTTCATCTTTCATCATTGTTCATCATCCCGTCATTGTTCATCTTTCATCATTATTCATTATCCGTCATTGTTCATCATCCATTATTGTTCATCTTTCGTCATTGTTCATCAACCGTCATTGTTCATCTTTCATCATTGTTCATCTTTCATCATTATTCATAATCCGTCATTGTTCAACATCCGTCATTGCTCATCTTTCGTCATTGTTCATCATCCGTCATTGCTCATCTTTCGTCATTGTTCATAATCCGTCATTGTTCATTATCCGTCATTGTTCATCATCCGTCATTGTTCATCATCCGTCATTGCTCATCTTTCGTCATTGCTCATCTTTCGTTGTGTTCATAATCCGTCATTGTTCATAATCCGTCATTGTTCATAATCCGTCATTGTTCATAATCCGTCATTGTTCATCATCCGTCATTGTTCATCATCCGTCATTGCTCGTCTATCGTTATTGTTCATAATCCGTCATTGTTCATCATCCGTCATTGCTCATCTTTCGTCATTGTTCATAATCCGTCATTGTTCATCATCCTTCATTGTTAATCATCCGTCATTGCTCATCTTTCGTCATTGTTCATAATCCGTCATTGTTCATCATCCGTCATTGTTCATCATCCGTCATTGCTCATCTCTCGTTATTGTTCATCATCCGTCATTGTTCATCGTCCGTCATTATTCATAATCCGTCATTGTTCATCATCTGTCATTGCTCATCTTTCGTCATTGTTCATAATCCGTCATTGTTCATCATCCGTCATTGTTCATCATCCGTCATTGCTCATCTTTCGTCATTGTTCATAATCCGTCATTGTTCATCATCCGTCATTGTTCATCATCCGTCATTGCTCATCTTTCGTCATTGCTCATCTTTCGTCATTGTTCACCATCCGTCAGTGTTCATAATCCGTCATTGTTCATAATCCGTCATTGTTCATCATCCGTCATTGTTCATCATCCGTCAGTGCTCGTCTATCGTTATTGTTCATAATCCGTCATTGTTCATCATCCGTCATTGCTCATCTTTCGTCATTGTTCATAATCCGTCATTGTTCATCATCCTTCATTGTTCATCATCCGTCATTGCTCATCTTTCGTCATTTCATAATCCGTCATTGTTCATCATCCGTCATTGTTCATCATCCTTCGTTGCTCATCTCTCGTTATTGTTCATCATCCGTCATTGTTCATCGTCCGTCATTGTTCATCATCCGTCATTGCTCATCTCTGTTATTGTTCATCATCCGTCATTGTTCATCTTTCATCAATGTTCATCTTTCATCATTGTTCATCTTTCATCATTGTTCATCATCCGTCATTGTTCATCATCCGTCATTGCTCATCTTTCGTCATTGTTCGTAATCCGTCATTGTTCATCATCAAGTCATTGTTTCATCATCCGTCATTGCTCATCTCGTTATTGTTCATCATCCGTCATTGTTCATCTTTCATCATTGTTCATCTTTCATCATTGTTCATCTTTCATCATTGTTCATCATCCGTCATTGTTCATCATCCGTCATTGCTCATCTTTCGTCATTGTTCATAATCCGTCATTGTTCATCATCCATAAATCTTTAATTTCATCATCCGTCATTGCTCATCTCTCGTTATTGTTCATCATCCAGAGTAAATTTGTTCATCATCCGTCATTGTTTATCATCCAGTCGTATTTCATCTTTTTCATCATTGTTCATCTTTCATCATTGTTCCATCTTTCATCATTGTTTCATCTTTCATCATTGTACATCATCCGTCATTGTTCATCTTTCAGCAGTATTCATAATCCGTCATTGTTCATCATCCGTTATTGTTCTTTGCATCTTTTTCAATCATTGTTCATCAACCGTCATTGTTCATCTTTTTCATCATTGTTTCATCTTTCATCCTTATTCATAATCCGTCATTGTTCAACATCCAAACTTGCTCATCTTTCGTCATTGTTCACATCATCGTCATTGCTCATCTTTCGTCATTGTTCATAATCGTCATTGTTCATCATCAGTAGGTATTTCATCATCCGTCATTGCTCATCTTTCGTCATTAGTCATATACCGTCGTGTTCATCATCCGTCATTGTTCATCATCAAAGTCATTATTCATCATCCGTCATTGCTCATCTTTCGTCATTGCTCATCTTTCATTCGTCATTGTTCGCAATCGTCATTGATTTTCATAATCGATCATTTGTTCATGGCCCGTCATTGTTCGTCATCCGTCATTGTTCTGTCCGTCATTGTTCATCATCCGTCATTGTTCATCATCCGTCATTGACACTCATCTTTCGTCATTGTTCATAATCCGTCAATGTTCATCATCCGTCATTGTTCATCATCCGTCATTGTTCATCATCCGTCATTGCTCATCTTTTGTCATTTTCATAATCCGTCTGTTGTTCATCATCCGTCATTGTTCAGCATCGTCGATGCTCATCTTTTTCGTCCATTGTTCATCATCCGTCGTCGTTTCATCATCCGTCATTGATTTCAGCATCGTCATTGCTCCATCTTTTCGTCATTGTTCATCATCCGTCATTGTTCATCATCCGTCCATTGTTCATCATCCGTCATTGCTCATCTTTCGTCATTGTTCGCAATTCGTCATTGTTCATCATCCGTCATTGTTCATCATCCTTCATTGCTCATCTTTCGTCATTGTTCATAATCATCATTGTTTCATCATCCGTCATTGTTCATCATCCGTCATTGCTCACATCTTTCGTCATTGTTCATAATCCGTCATTGTTCATCATCCGTCATTGTTCATCATCGTCATTGCTAATCTCTCGTTATTGTTCATCATCGTCATTGTTCATAATCCGTCATTGTTCATCATCCAAATCCATTGTTCATCTTTCATCATTGTTCATCTTTCATCATTGTTCATCGCACCCATAAAGTTGTTCATCTTATCATTGTTCATCATCCGTCATTGTTCATCTTTCATCATTATTCATTATCCGTCATTGTTCATCATCCATTATTGTTCATCTTTCGTCATTGTTCATCAACCGTCATTGTTCATCTTTCATCATTGTTCATCTTTCATCATTATTCATAATCCGTCATTGTTCAACATCCGTCATTGCTCATCTTTCGTCATTGTTCATCATCCGTCATTGCTCATCTTTCGTCATTGTTCATAATCCGTCATTGTTCATTATCCGTCATTGTTCATCATCCGTCATTGTTCATCATCCGTCATTGCTCATCTTTCGTCATTGCTCATCTTTCGTTATTGTTCATAATCCGTCATTGTTCATAATCCGTCATTGTTCATAATCCGTCATTGTTCATAATCCGTCATTGTTCATCATCCATTGTTCATCATCCGTCATTGCTCGTCTATCGTTATTGTTCATAATCCGTCATTGTTCATCATCCGTCATTGCTCATCTTTCGTCATTGTTCATAATCCGTCATTGTTCACATCATCCTTTATTGTTCACATCATCCGTCATTGCTCATCTTTCGTCATTGTTCATAATCCGTCATTGTTCTGTCATCCGTCATTGTTCATCATCCGTCATTGCTCCATCTCTCGTTATTGTTCATCATCCGTCATTGTTCATCGTCCGTCATTATTCATAATCCGTCATTGTTCATCATGTCCATTGCTCATCTTTCGTCATTGTTCATAATCCGTCATTTATTTCATCATCCGTCATTGTTCATCATCCGTCATTGTTCATAATCCGTCATTGTTGCTCATCCGTCATTGTTCATCATCGTCATTGCTCATCTTTCGTCATTGTTCATAATTCGTCAATGTTCATCATCCGTCATTGTTCATCATCCGTCATTGTTCATCATCCGTCATTGCTCATCTTTTGTCATTGTTCACTTAATCCGTCATTGTTCATCATCCGTCATTGTTCAGCATCCGTCATTGCTCATCTTTCGTCATTGTTCATCATCCGTCATTGTTCATCATCCGTCATTGTTCAGCATCCGTCATTGCTCATCTTTCGTCATTGTTCATCATCCGTCATTGTTCATCATCCGTCATTGTTCATCATCCGTCATTGCTCATCTTTCGTCATTGTTCATAATTCGTCATTGTTCATCATCCGTCATTGTTCATCATCCGTCATTGCTCATCTTTCGTCATTGTTCATAATCCGTCATTGTTCATCATCATCATTGTTCATCAACCGTCATTGCTCATCTTGCCGTCATTGTTCATAATCCGTCGTTGTTCATCATCCGTCATTGTTCATCATCCGTCATTGCTCATCTCGTTATTGTTCATCATCCGTCATTGTTCATCATCCGTCATTGTTCATCATCCGTCATTGTTCATCTTTCATCATTGTTCATCTTTCATCATTGTTCATCTTTCATCATTGTACATCTTTCATCATTGTTCATCTTTCATCATTGTTCATCATCCGTCATTGTTCATCTTTCATCATTATTCATTATCCGTCATTGTTCATCATCCATTATTGTTCTTCTTTCGTCATTGTTCATCAACCGTCATTGTTCATCTTTCATCATTGTTCATCTTTCATCATTATTCATAATCCGTCTTTGTTCAACATCCGTCATTGCTCTTTCGTCATTGTTCATCATCCGTCATTGCTCATCTTTCGTCATTGTTCATAATCCGTCATTGTTCATTATCGTCATTGTTCATCATCCGTCATTGCTCATCTTTCGTCATTGTTCATAATCCATCATTGTTCATCATCCGTCATTGTTCATCATCCGTCATTTAATAATACTTTCGTCATTGTTCATAATCCGTCATTGTTCATCATCCGTCATTGTTCATCAACCAAATCATTGCTCATCTTTCGTCATTTGTTCATAATCCGTCATTGTTCATCATCCGTCATTGTTCATCATCCGTCATTGCTCATCTCTCGTTATTGTTCATCATCCGTCATTGTTCATCATCCGTCATTGTTCATCATCCGTCATTGTTCATCTTTCATCATTGTTCATCTTTCATCATTGTTCATCTTTCATCATTGTTCATCTTTCATCATTGTTCATCTTTCATCATTGTTCATCATCCGTCATTGTTCATCTTTCATCATTATTCATTATCCTTCATTGTTCATCATCCATTATTGTTCATCTTTCGTCATTGTTCATCAACCGTCATTGTTCATCTTTCATCATTGTTCATCTTCATCATTATTCATAATCATCCATTGTTCAACATCCGTCATTGCTCATCTTTCGTCATTGTTCATCATCCGTCATTGCTCATCTTTCGTCATTGTTCGCAATCCGTCATTGTTCATTATCCGTCATTGTTCATCATCCGTCATTGCTCATCTTTCGTCATTGTTCATAATCCGTCATTGTTCATCATCCGTCATTGTTCATCATCCGTCATTGCTCATCTTTCGTCATTGCTCATCTTTCGTTATTGTTCATAATCCGTCATTACAAATAATCCGTCATTGTTCATAATCCGTCATTGTTCATAATCCGTCATTGTTCATCATCCGTCATTGTTCATCATCCGTCATTGCTCATCTTTTTCATTGTTCATAATCCGTCATTGTTCATCATCCGTCATTGTTCATCATCCGTCATTGCTCATCTTTCGTCATTGTTCATCATCCGTCATTGTTCATCATCCGTCATTGTTCATCATCCGTCATTGCTCATCTTTCGTCATTGTTCATAATTCGTCATTGTTCATCATCAGTCATTGTTCGAAAATGTCGTCATTGCTCATCTTTCGTCATTGTTCATAATCCGTCATTGTTCATCATCCGTCATTTGTTCATCATCCGTCATTGCTCATCTTTAAAATTATTGTTATAATACGTCATTGTTCTGTCCGTCTTTGTTCATAATCCGTCATTGTTCATAATCCGTCATTGTTCATCATCCGTCATTGTTCAATATCCGTCATTGCTCATCTTTCGTCATTGTTCATCATCGATCATTGTTCATCATCGTCATTGTTCATCATCCCGTGCGTTGCTCATCTTTACGTCATTGTTCATAATTCGTCATTGTTCATCATCCGTCATTGTTCATCATCCGTCATTGCTCATCTTCGTCATTGTTCATAATCCGTCATTGTTCATATCCGTCATTGTTCATCATCAGTCATTGCTCATCTTTCGTCATTGTTCATAATCCGTCATTGTTCATCATCCGTCATTATTCATCATCAATGTTGCTCATCTCTCGTTATTGTTCATCATCAGTCATTTATTTCATCATCCGTCAAATTGTTCATCATCCGTCATTGTTCATCATCCGTCATTGTTCATCTTTCATATTGTTCATCTTTCATCATTGTTCATCTTTCATCATTGTTCATCTTTCATCATTGTTCATCATCCGTCATTGTTCATGCCATCATTATTCATAATCCGTCATTCATTCATCATCCGTCATTGTTCATCTTTTCGTCATTCATCAACCGTCATTGTTCATCTTTCATCATTGTTCATCTTTCATCATTATTCATAATCCGTCATTGTTCAACATCCGTCATTGCTCATCTTTCGTCATTGTTCATCATCCGTCATTGCTCATCTTTCGTCATTGTTCATAATCCGTCGTGTTCATCATCCGTCATTGTTCATCATCCGTCATTGCTCATCTTTAGTCATTGTTCATAATTCGTCATTGTTCATCATCGTCATTGTTCATCATCCGTCATTGCTCATCTTTCGTCATTGTTCATAATCCGTCATTGTTCATCATCCGTCATTGCTCATCTCTCGTTGTTGATGCATCATCCGTCATTGTTCATCATCCGTCATTGTTCATCATCCGTCATTGTTCATCTTTCATCATTGTTCATCTTTCATCATTGTTCATCTTTCATCATTGTTCATCTTTCATCATTGTTCATCTTTCATCATTGTTCATCATCCGTCATTGTTCATCTTTCATCATTATTCATTATCCGTCATTGTTCATCATCCATTATTGTTTATCTTTCGTCATTGTTCATCAACCGTCATTGTCCATCTTTCATCATTGTTCATCTTTCATCATTATTCATAATCCGTCATTGTTCAACATCCGTCATTGCTCATCTTTCGTCATTGTTCATCACATCCGTCATTGCTCATCTTTAGTCATTGTTCTTAATCCGTCATTGTTCATTATCCGTCATTGTTCATCATCGTCATTGCTCATCTTTCGTCATTGTTCATAATCCGTCATTGTTCATCCGTCATTGTTCATCACATCCGTCATTGCTCATCTTTCGTCATTGCTCATCTTTCGTCGTGTTCATAAACCGTCATTGTTCATAATCCGTCATTGTTCATAATCCGTCATTGTTCATCAACACGTCATTGTTCATCATCCGTCATTGTTCATCATCCGTCATTGCTCGTCTATCGTTATTGTTCATAATCCGTCATTGTTCATCATCCGTCATTGTTCATCATCCGTTGTGCTCATCTTTAAGTCATTGTTCATAATCCGTCATTATTTTCATCATCCGTCATTGTTTATCATCGTCATTGCTCATCTTTCGTCATTGTTCATAATCCGTCATTGTTCATCATCCGTCCATTGTTCATCATCCGTCATTGCTCATCTTTCGTGTTGTTCATAATCCGTCATTGTTCATCATCAGTCATTGTTCATCATCCGTCATTGCTCATCTTCGTCATTGTTCATAATCCGTCATTGTTCATCATCCGTCATTGTTCATCATCCGTCATTGCTCATCTTTCGTCATTGTTCATAATCCGTCATTATTCATGTATCCGTCATTGTTCATCATCCGTCATTGCTCATCTTTCGTCATTACTTATCTTTCGTCATTGTTCATAATCCGTCATTGTTCATCATCCGTCATTGTTCATCTTTCATCATTGTTCACCTTTCATCATTGTTCATCTTTCATCATTATTTAATATCCGTCATTGTTCATCTTTCATCATTATTCATAATCCGTCATTGTTCATCATCCGTTATTGTTCATCTTTCGTCATTGTTCATCTTTCACCATTATTCATAATCTGTCATTGTTCAACATCTGTCATTGCTCATCTTTCTTCATTGTTCATCATCCGTCATTGCTCATCTTTCGTCATTGTTCATAATTCGTCATTGTTCATCATCCGTCATTGTTCATCATCCGTCATTGCTCATCTTTCGTCATTGTTAATAATCCGTCATTGTTCATCATCCGTCATTGTTCATCATTCGTCATTGCTCATCATCCGTCATTGTTCATCATCCGTCATTGTTCATCATCCGTCATTTAGCATCTTTCGTCATTGCTTATCTTTAAGAGTCATTGTTCATAATCATCATTGTTCATCATCCGTCGTTGTTCATAATCCGTCATTGTTCATCATCCGTCATTGTTCATCATCCGTCATTGCTCATCTTTCGTCATTGTTCATAATCCGTCATTGTTCATCATCCGTCATTGTTCATCATCCGTCATTGCTCATCTTTTGTCATTGTTCATAATCCGTCATTGTTCATCATCCGTCATTGTTCAGCATCCGTCATTGCTCATTCTTTCGTCATTGTTCATCATCCGTCATTGTTCATCATCCGTCATTGTTCATCATCGTCATTGCTCATCTTTCGTCATTGTTCATAATTCGTCATTGTTCATCATCCGTCATTGTTCATCATCGTCATTGCTCATCTTTCGTCATTGTTCATAATCCGTCATTGTTCATCATCCGTCATTGTTCATCATCCGTCATTGCTCATCTTTCGTCATTGTTCATAATCCGTCATTGTTCATCATCCGTCATTGTTCATCATCCGTCATTGCTCATCTTTCGTCATTGTTCATAATCCGTCATTATTCATCATCCGTCATTGTTCATCATCCGTCATTGCTCATCTTTCGTCATTGCTTATCTTTCGTCATTGTTCATAATCCGTCATTGTTCATCATCCGTCATTGTTTATCTTTCATCATTGTTCTTCTTTCATCATTGTTCATCTTTCATCATTGTTCATCATCCGTCATTTAATTCATCTTTCATCATTATTCATAATCCGTCATTGTTCATCATCCGTTATTGTTCATCTTTCGTCATTGTTCATCTTTCACCGTATTCATAATCCGTCATTGTTCAACATCTGTCATTGCTCATCTTTTTCTTCATTGTTCATCATCCGTCGTACTCATCTTTCGTCATTGTTCATAATTCGTCATTGTTCATCATCCGTCATTGTTCATCATCCGTCGTGCTCATCTTTCGTCATTGTTAATAATCCGTCATTGTTCATCATCCGTCATTGTTCATCATTCGTCATTGCTCATCATCCGTCATTGTTCATCATCCGTCATTGTTCATCATCCGTCATTGCTCATCTTTCGTCATTGCTGGATCTATCGTTATTGTTCATAATCCGTCATTGTTCATCATCCGTCATTGTTCATCATCCGTTGTGCTCATCTTTCGTCATTGTTCATAATCCGTCATTGTTCATCATCCGTCATTGTTTATCATCCGTCATTGCTCATCTTTCGTCATTGTTCATAATCCGTCATTGTTCATCATCCGTCGTGATTTTGCATCATCCGTCATTGCTCATCTTTCGTCATTGTTCCATAATCCGTCATTGTTCATCATCCGTCATTGTTCATCATCCGTCATTGCTCATCTTTCGTCATTGTTCATAATCCGTCATTGTTCATCATCCGTCATTGTTCATCATCCGTCATTGCTCATCTTTCGTCATTGTTCATAATCCGTCATTATTCATCATCCGTCATTGTTCATCATCCGTCATTGCTCATCTTTCGTCATTGCTTATCTTTCGTCATTGTTCATAATCCGTCATTGTTCATCATCCGTCATTGTTCATCTTTCATCATTGTTCACCTTTCATCATTGTTCATCTTTCATCATTGTTCATCATCCGTCATTGTTCATCTTTCATCATTATTCATAATCCGTCATTGTTCATCATCCGTTATTGTTCATCTTTCGTCATTGTTCATCTTTCACCATTATTCATAATCCGTCATTGTTCAACATCTGTCATTGCTCATCTTTCTTCATTGTTCATCATCCGTCATTGCTCATCTTTCGTCATTGTTCATAATTCGTCATTGTTCATCATCCGTCATTGTTCATCATCCGTCATTGCTCATCTTTCGTCATTGTTAATAATCCGTCATTGTTCATCATCCGTCATTGTTCATCATTCGTCATTGCTCATCATCCGTCATTGTTCATCATCCGTCATTGTTTCATCATCCGTCATTGCTCATCTTTCGTCATTGCTTATCTTTCGTCATTGTTCATAATCCGTCATTGTTCATCATCCGTCATTGTTCATAATCCGTCATTGTTCATCATCCGTCATTGTTCATCATCCGTCATTGCTCATCTTTCGTCATTGTTCATAATCCGTCATTGTTCATCATCCGTCATTGTTCATCATCAGTATTGCTCATCTTTTGTCATTGTTCATAATCCGTCATTGTTCATCATCCGTCATTGTTCAGCATCCAGAGTGTTGCTCATCTTTCGTCATTGTTCATCATCCGTCATTGTTCATCATCCGTCATTGTTCATCATCCGTCATTGCTCATCTTTTCGTCATTGTTCATAATTAGTCATTGTTCATCATCCGTCATTGTTCATCATCCGTCATTGCTCATCCTCCGTCATTGTTCATAATCCGTCATTGTTCATCATCCGTCATTGTTCATCATCGTCATTGCTCATCTTTCGTCATTGTTCATAATCCGTCATTGTTCATCCGTCATTGTTCATCATCTGTCATTGCTCATCTCTCGTTATTGTTCGTAATCCGTCATTGTTGATCATCCGTCATTGTTCATCATCCGTCATCATTGTTCATCTTTCATCATTGTTCATCTTTTTCATCATTGTTCATCTTTCATCATTGTTCATCTTCCGTCATTGTTCATCTTTCATCATTGTTCATCTTTCATCATTGTTCATCTTTCATCATTGTTCATCATCCGTCATAGTTCATCTCTCGTCATTGTTCATCATCCGTCATTGTTCATCATCCGTCATTGTTCATCTTTCATCATTGTTCATCTTTTATCATTGTTCATCATCCGTCATAGTTCATCTCTCGTCATTGTTCATCATCCGTCATAGTTCATCACTTATCATCGCCATTTTTTTGTAGTGCCCAAAGATTTGGTCCGGTTAAAACTCCCCTTTTCACGATCAGGTACAATTTAGGTCAGCCACGTAGCGTGAAAATTCTAGCAGAGGCCAGGTAATAGCAGGGTGGGCAAGGTAATACATTTTACTAAAAAGAAGAAATAAACCAAGGGGGAGTGGGCAGACAAAAGGCAGGGTGGCCCAGCCTTCCTGCCCCCACGCTACAGGGCCTGATTTAGGTCTATATCTTCCATGAATTAACAACTCTCTCGAACCCCAAGTAGTAATTCAAATTCCAGCCAATCGCCTAGGATGACGTCTGCTTCTATATATATATATATATATCCCTCCTCCTTTTTCTGACAACGTCACAGATGCTGTGCAGGTGTCCGAGACATCACATTACGGTTGTCATACAATTGGATCCAGCCACAAGGGACCTGCCGACAAATATTCATGAAGAACCATGGATTCGCTCAATCTGTGAAAATTCGACTAGCGATTTCATAGATGGCACGAACACGCCAGTCTGTGTATATGTACATCAGTATATGTCTGTTAAAAATGTCTGTCAGTATATGTCTTTTAAAAGTGTCTTGTCTGTATATTTCTGTTAGAAATGTCTGTCAGTATATGCCCGTTAAAAAACGTCTGTCAGTTTGTATCTGTTAAAAGTGTATGTCAGTATATGTCTGTTAAAAGTGTCTGTCTGTATATCACAATCATAAATCACACTGGACACATCAGTGTGTTATGTCGATTATAATTTATATATACACACACACACACTTACACTTACATGTTAACGTATTAATTCTTTGTAAATTGAAATATATCATTTGGTATAAAAGTACCCAAAAATTTTTTAAAAACGCCTAAATATGTTAACACTAGCAGACGAGATCTTGAGTAGATAAAGTGCCCCCCACCCCGCCCTTCCCTCTGGTACGGCTTCACAAACTGCAGCTCCCATTCCGACGCCGTTGATTCGTAGCTAAAGCCTTAATTTAGTTGAGCAGAGGCGTAGCTGGAGAGTGGGCAGAGTACATATGTCCCCGGGCGCTGAGGTTCAGGGGCGCCAAAATAGTATATTTTACATTTTAATATTAATGGTTTTCGAATGGGTGGGGGGCGCTAAAAAGATATTGTGCGGGCGCAGCAGTTAAGCTACGCCACTGAAGTAGAGTAGCCTTTTTAAGTTAGCCACCCCCCTCCCCCCGGCCCCCGCCCACTCGGTACCTCTTTACGACACTGCTCTGTGTGACGTACACTTTACTGCTCTGTGATACGTACATATACTTTACTGCTCTGTGCTACGTACATATGCTTTACTGCTCTATGCTACGTACATATAATTTAATGCTCTGTGCTAAGAACATATACAATACTGCTCCTATTTTAAGAACAGATACAATACTGCTCTGTGTTACGTAGGCCTACAGATACAACATTGCTCTGTGTTACGTACAGCTACCAGTTTAAGTCACTATCATCATTTTGTTAAGAAACAATCGCCAACGGTTTAGTCCTAGAGTATTGCCAGATGAAGGCAAATGAAACCAAGATAGTGTCTTATATTTTCCTCACCAGTAACAAATTGATTTTAAAAAATAAATTTAAAAAAATAGCCAAGTTTGTACTACTGTAAATGTTTGTATTCCAGGTCGTTTGTACTGAAGTAAATATTTGTATTCCAGGTCGTTTGTACTGAAGTAAATGTTTGTATTCCAGAGAGTTTGTACTGAAGTTAATGTTTGCGTGTGTAATTGTGTAAAGTCCATGTAAGGATGAGATGAAATCTCTTAGATCCTATAAACCACTTACGGGACGGATTTTTATGATGCCCTTCTTTCATCCCCACCATAGCCGATAGTGCAATGGCCATGGAGACACCACGGGAGACATATCGGGAACTTAAGCCCAAGACCTGAAAATTTCCCTGGTCCTCACCGGAGATCAAACCAGGTACCTTCAGATTCGACTGTTGAACGCTTAACCAGATCGTTTTTATTACAGTAAATGTTTACGTGCAGATCGTTTACTACAGTAAATGTTTGTATACCAGATCGTTTGTACTACAGTAAATGTTTGTATTCAGATCGTTTGTACTACAGTAAATGTTTGTATACCAGATCGTTTGTACTACAGTAAATGTTTGTATACCAGATCGTTTGTACTACAGTAAATGTTTTGTATTCAGATCATTTGTACAACCGTAAAGGTTTGCATTGCAGATCGTTTGTACTACAGTAAATGTTTGTATACCAGATCGTTTGCACTGCAGTAAATGTTTTGTATTCCAGATCGTTTGTACTACAGTAAATGTTTGTATTCAGATCGTTTGTACTACAGTAAATGTTTGTATTGCTGATCGGGGAAGATTAAAATAAATAATGTAATAATGTAATAATGTAATTTAGTTAAGAGACATGGTTAATTTTTCGATAAAATACTTTTTTTTATCGATACAAAACGAAAACTGATTCAGCGAAAACCACAATTAGCTTTCATTCAGTCAGACAGGATAAATGACTTAAGTGACTGTAGTGTTCTTGTTCTGGCTGTCTATATATTGATGTACACTTGTGTATGTTCTGGCTGTCTATATATTGATGTACACTTGTGTATGTTCTGGCTGTCTATATATTGATGTACACTTATTGTATGTTCTGGCTGTCTATATATTGATGTACACTTGTGTATGTTCTGGATGTCTATATATTGATGTACACTTGTGTATGTTCTGGCTGTCTATATATTGATGTACACTTGTGTATGTTCTGGCTGTCTATATATTGATGTACACTTGTGTATGTTCTGGCTGTCTATATTTTGATGTACACTTGTGTATGTTCTGGCTATATATATTGATGTACACTTGTGTATGTTCTGGCTGTCTATATATTGATGTACACTTGTGTATGTTCTGGCTGTCTATATATTGATGTACACTTGTGTATGTTCTGGCTGTCTATATATTGATGTACACTTGTGTATGTTCTGGCTGTCTATATATTGATGTACACTTGTGTATGTTCCGACTGTGTGTAATTTGATGTACACTTTATTGTATGTTCTGGCTGATCATATTTTGATGTACACTTGTGTATATTTCCGACTGTGTGGTGATGTACACTTGTGTATGTTCTAGCTGTCTTTATATTTATGTACACTTGTGTATGTTCTGACTGCCTATATATTGATGTACACTTGTGTATGTTCTGACTGCCTATATATTGATGTACACTTGTGTATTTTCTGACTGCCTATATATTTATGTACACTTGTGTATGTTCTGACTGCCTATATATTGATGTACACTTGTGTATGTTCTGACTGCCTATATATTGATGTACACTTATTATGTTCTGGCTGTCTATATATATTGATGTACACTTGTGTATGTTCTGGCTGTCTATATATTGATGTACACTTGTTTATGTTTAGCTGTCTATATATTGATGTACACTTGTGTATGTTCCGACTGTGTGTAATTTGATGTACACTTGTGTATGTTCTGGCTGCCTATATATTGATGTACACTTGTGTATGTTCTGGCTGTCTATATATTTATGTACTTATTGTATGTTCTGACTGCCTATATATTGATGTACACTTGTGTATGTTCTGACTGCCTATATATTGATGTACACTTGTGTATTTTCTGACTGCCTATATATTTATGTACACTTGTGTATGTTCTGACTGCCTATATATTGATGTACACTTGTGTATGTTCTGACTGCCTATATATTGATGTACACTTTATTGTATTCTGTCTATATATTGATGTACACTTGTGTATGTTCTGGCTGTCTATATATTGATGTACACTTGTGTATGTTCTGGCTGTCTATATATTGATGTACACTTGTTTATGTTCTGGCTGTCTATATATTGATGTACACTTGTGTATGTTCCGACTGTGTGTAATTTGATGTACACTTGTGTATGTTCTGGCTGCCTATATATTGATGTACACTTGTGTATGTTCTGGCTGTCTATATATTGATGTACACTTGTGTATGTTCTGGCTGTCTATATATTGATGTACACTTGTGTATGTTCTAGCTGTCTATATATTGATAAACACTTGTGTATGTTCCGACTGTGTGTAATTTGATGTACACTTGTGTATTTTCTGACTGCCTATATATTTATGTACACTTGTGTATGTTCTGACTGCCTATATATTGATGTACACTTTGTGTATGTTCTGACTGCCTATATATTGATGTACACTTGTGTATGTTTGTGGCTGTCTATATATTGATGTACACTTGTGTATGTTCTGGCTGTCTGTATTTTGATGTACACTTGTGTATGTTCTGGCTGATTATATTTTGATGTACACTTGTGTATGTTTCTGGCTTATTATATTTTGATGTACACTTATTGTATGTTCTGGCTGTCTATATATTGATGTACACTTGTGTATGTTCTGGCTGTCTATATATTGTGTACACTTGTGTATGTTCTGGCTGTCTATATATTGATGTACGCTTGTGTATGTTCTGGCTGTCTATATATTGATGTACACTTGTGTATGTTCTGGCTGTCTATATTGATGTACACTTGTGTATGTTCTGGCTGTCTATATATTGATGTACACTTGTGTATGTTCTGGCTGTCTATATATTGATGTACACTTGTGTATGTTCAAACTGTGTGTAATTTGATGTACACTTGTGTATGTTCTGGCTGATCATATTTTGATGTACACTTGTATTGTATGTTCCGACTGTGTGTAATTTGATGTACACTTGTGTATGTTCTGGCTGTCTTTATATTTATGTACACTTGTGTATGTTCTGGCTGATTATATTTTGATGTACACTTGTGTATGTTCTGGCTGTCTTTATATTTATGTACACTTGTGTATGTTCTGGCTGATTATATTTTGACACACTTGTGTATGTTCTGGCTTATTATATTTTGATGTACAATTGTGTATGTTCTGGCTGTCTTTATATTTATGTACTTTTGTGTATGTTCTGGCTGTCTTTATATTTTATGTACACTTGTGTATGTTCTGACTGCCTATATATTGATGTACACTTGTGTATGTTCTGACTGCCTATATATTGATGTACACTTGTGTATTTTCTGACTGCCTATATATTTATGTACACTTGTGTATGTTCTGACTGCCTATATTGATGTACACTTGTGTATGTTCTGACTGCCTATATATTGATGTACACTTGTGTATGTTCTGGCAATATATATTGATGTACACTTGTGTATGTTCTGGCTGTCTATATATTGATGTACACTGGTGTATGTTCTGGCTGTCTATATTGATGTACACTTGTTTATGTTCTAGCTGTCTATATATTGATGTACACTTGTGTATGTTCCGACTGTGTGTAATTTGATGTACACTTATTGTATGTTCTGGCTGCCTATATATTGATGTACACTTGTGTATGTTCTGGCTGTCTATATATTTATGTACACTTGTGTATGTTCTGACTGCCTATATATTGATGTACACTTGTGTATGTTCTGACTGCCTATATATTGATGTGTACACTTGTGTATTTTCTGACTGCCTATATATTTATATACACTTGTGTATGTTCTGACTGCCTATATATTGATGTACACTTGTGTATGTTCTGACTGCCTATATATTGATGTACACTTGTGTATGTCTGGCTGTCTATATATTGATGTACACTTGTGTATGTTCTGGCTGTCTATATATTGATGTACACTTGTGTATGTTCTGGCTGTCTATATATTGATGTACACTTGTTTATGTTCTGGCTGTCTATATATTGATGTACACTTTGTGTATGTTCCGACTGTGTGTAATTTGATGTACACTTGTGTATGTTCTGGCTGCCTATATATTGATGTACACTTGTGTATGTTCTGGCTGTCTATATATTGATGTACACTTGTGTATGTTCTGGCTGTCTATATATTGATGTACACTTGTGTATGTTATTCTGGCTGTCTATATATTATTAAACACTTGCTTGTGTATGTTCCGACTGTGTGTAATTTGATGGCACACTTGTGTCATTTTCTGACTGCCTATATATTTATGTACACTTGTGTATGTTCTGACTGCCTATATATTGATGTACACTTGTGTATGTTCTGACTGCCTATATATTGATGTACACTTGTGTATGTTCTGGCTGTCTATATATTGATGTACACTTGTGTATGTTCTGGCTGTCTGTATTTTGATGTACACTTGTGTATGTTCTGGCTGATTATATTTTGATGTACGCGTATGTTCTGGCTTATTATATTTTGATGTACACTTGTGTGTTTCTGGCTGTCTATATATTGATGTACACTTGTGTATGTTCTGGCTGTCTATATATTGATGTACACTTGTGTATGTTCTGGCTGTCTATATATTGATGTACACTTGTGTATGTTCTGGCTGTCTATATATTGATGTACACTTGTGTATGTTCTGGCTGTCTATATATTGATGTACACTTGTGTATGTTCTGGCTGTCTATATATTGATGTACACTTGTGTATGTTCTGGCTGTCTATATATTGATGTACACTTGTGTATGTTCCGACTGTGTGTAATTTGATGTACACTTGTGTATGTTCTGGCTGATCATATTTTGATGTACACTTGTGTATTCCGACTGTGTGTAATTTGATGTACACTTGTGTATGTTCTGGCTGTCTTTATATTTATGTACACTTGTGTATGTTCTGGCTGATTATATTTTGATGTACACTTGTGTATGTTCTGGCTGTCTTTATATTTATGTACACTTGTGTATGTTCATTCTGATTATATTTTGATGTACACTTGTGTATGTTTCTGGCTTATTATATTTTGATGTACAATTGTGTATGTTCTGGCTGTCTTTATATTTATGTACTTTTGTGTATGTTCTGGCTGTCTTTATTTATGTACACTTGTGTATGTTCTGACTGCCTATATATTGATCTACACTTGTGTATGTTCTGACTGCCTATATATTGATGTACACTTGTGTATTTTCTGACTGCCTATATATTTATGTACACTTGTGTATGTTCTGACTGCCTATATATTGATGTACACTTGTGTATGTTCTGACTGCCTATATATTGATGTACACTTGTGTATGTTCTGGCAATATATATTGATGTACTGTGTATGTTCTGGCTGTCTATATATTGATGTACACTGGTGTATGTTCTGGCTGTCTATATATTGATGTACACTTGTTTATGTTCTAGCTGTCTATATATTGATGTACACTTGTGTGTATGTTCCGACTGTGTGTAATTTGATGTACACTTGTGTATGTTCTGGCTGCCTATATTGATGTACACTTGTGTATGTTCTGGCTGTCTATATATTGATGTACACTTGTGTATGTTCTGGCTGTCTATATATTGATGTACACTTGTTTATGTTCTGGCTGTCTATATATTGATGTATACTTGTGTATGTTCCGACTGTGTGTAATTTGATGTACACTTGTGTATTTTCTGACTGCCTATATATTTATGTACACTTGTGTATGTTCTGACTGCCTATATATTGATGTACACTTGTGTATGTTCTGACTGCTATATATTGATGTACACTTGTGTATGTTCTGGCTGTCTATATATTGATGTACACTTGTGTATGTTCTGGCTGTCTGTATTTTGATGTACACTTGTGTATGTTCTGGCTGATTATATTTTGATGTACACTTGTGTATGTTGTGGCTTATTATATTTTGATGTACACTTGTGTATGTTCTGGCTGTCTTTATATTTATGTACACTTGTGTATGTTCTGACTGTCTATATATTGATGTACACTTGTGTATGTTCTTACTGCCTATATATTGATGTACACTTGTGTATTTTCTGACTGCCTATATATTTATGTACACTTGTGTATGTTCTGACTGCCTATATATTGATGTACACTTGTGTATGTTCTGACTGCCTATATATTGATGTACACTTGTGTATGTTCTGGCTGTCTATATATTGATGTACACTTGTGTATGTTCTGGCTGTCTGTATTTTGATGTACACTTGTGTATGTTCTGACTGTCTATATATTAATGAACATTTTTGTATGTTATCACCAGGTACAATAAGGGATCCATGTACTGACGCTCCATGCTAAACAAAGAAACTGTTGTAGCGAGGATTTTGAACTAAACGTTGTGAATCAACAGCTCTTTATGTTTTCGGATATTCCCTATTTCTCACTACTAAAATCCTTTTGCCTCGCCTCTACTTATTTACTTTCCTGCTTAAAAAATTATTAAACAATAGATTTAAAAAAAAGGTTTATGGATTTGTTTCTATGTTTCGAAAACATCGATACTTAGGTCAAAGATTAGGGACATGTGTCATGAGCAGCTGATAACTTTAGAGTGGCATTATCAATAGATGGCTTGCGTCAATGCATATTTGTCTGATAAATGCACATAACTAAATATATAACAGATACACATAACTAGATGTCTTCATTTATACCAAAGATACATACATAACTAGATGTCTTCATTTATACAACAGATACATACATAACTAGATGTCTTCATTTATACAACAGATACAAACATCGGTGTATTTGGTTGTTCTGCACGCATGGCTGCACAATATTATGAATGGTCAACTTCTGATTAGGTTGGTGGACCTGGCCGTAGGAAGCACGTGGCTGTGTGTGCGTGTGTGTGTGTATGTGTGTGTGTCTGTGTAGCCGGCCTCGTAGTCAGTGAGTAGTACATGTCTCTAGTTAAGACATATTGAGAGGAGCTGTGTGTGTTTGTGTGTGTGTAGCTAGCCGGCCTGGTAGACAGTGAGTAGTACGTGTCTCTAGTTAAGACATATTGAGAGGAGCTGTGTGTGTGTGTTTGTGTGTGTGTAGCTAGCCGGCCTGGTAGACAGTGAGTAGTACATGTCTCTAGTTAAGACATATTGAGAGGAGCTGTGTGTGTGTGTGTTTGTGTGTGTGTAGCTAGCCGGCCTGGTAGTGTGGTGAGTAGTACGTGTCTCTAGTTAAGACATATTGAGGAGGAGCTGTGTGTGTGTGTGTTTGCGTGTGTGTAGCTAGCCGGCCTGGTAGACAGTGAGTAGTAAGTGTCTCTAGTTAAGACAGATTGAGAGCAGCTGTGTAAGCCGCGTGAGAGGATGACGTATTTCGATTCTGGACTATCTATATTTGCACTTTTGATGGTTGAGCTATGTTCGTTCATAGTCACATAAAAGTGTGTGTGTTCGTTTATATGTTGAAAAAAGAAATTTAGACATGGGTGACATGTGACAGATTGGTGGATTGGTCAAATGGTCAGATCAATGAACGGGTTCAAAAATATCCAGATCAATGAACGGAGTTCAAAGGTCAGATCCATGAACGGTTTCAAAACAGATCGAGACAAAGTGTGAAGGGGAAACAGAGCTGCTAAGTGAGACATCTATTGATAGACGGATGGAAGAGCAAGGGATTTTGGATTGATAGAAAAAGGAGGTATAGAATATTCAACGTAAGTTAAAGTTGTTGTAAAAATATCATCCAATCAGCGAAGCGCAAGAAAGTCATGATAGAAGAAGAGACCCAATCATTGGCCTGATTTTTCGTGCAGCATACGAAAGGGAAGAAGAGAGAGAAGAGGGGTATTTCAATCTCCAATTGAATAATTTAAAGTGAGGGCACAGCTTAGATGGGTTGGGAGCCCGTAACGTATGTTCTGGAATAATGAGGTTATATAAAATATTGGGTTCGCACGGACACTTAATTTTTTTTAGCAAAGATAGAGAGACGGGTGCAGTTAGAATAACAGTAACAAAAGGTGGAAAAAGGGCGTGAGATTGATAGGGCGTGTTGTGTAAATAAGGAACCTGGGATATAACTAAGAGGGAGTGGTGGTAGACCAGTGAAAGTAAACAGGGGGTAGTTACAGCGGCGTATACACCGGAGGCAGATGTAGTGATAGCGGCAGATAAACATGAGGCAGATGTGGTAACGGCAGATAAACATGAGGCAGATGTAGTGACAGCGGCAGATAAACATGAGGCAGATGTAGTGACAGCGGCAGATACACCGGAGGCGAGATGTAGTGAAGGAAGATCTAAAGGTAAGATAGAGTTAAAAAAAGAGTCAGAGATTAAAGAGTCATGGAATGATTGAAGCAGACTCCATGACGTAAAGGTGATTGAGACGAAGTTGAACGAGCAAGCGAATGTGAAAAGAGAGGGTGAAGGTGGCAAAGGTAATGAAGATGGAGGGAGACAGAATCGTCAAATGAGGAAGAGGAGACGAAGGTTCAGAAGACATGGAATAGAAGGTATAGGTAATGGCATCCCAGACTGAGTGGGGGGACGGGTGGTCGTTGTAGATCTCTCGACTGTCGATCGGAGGGTCCCGTGTTCGAATCTCATAGAGAGCCTTGGGAGTTTGTAAGGTCTTGGTGAAAGTTTCCAGTCGACCCAGCTTTAAATGATTTCATATACCGAAGTAATAGAAACAGGTGAATTCTACCGCACAATCCTTCATATGCCGAAGTTATAGGAACAGGTGAATTCTACCGCACAATCCCTTCATATACCGAAGTTATAGGAACAGGTGAATTCTACCGCACAATCCCTTCATATACCGAAGTTATAGAAACAGGTGAATTCTACCGCACAATCCCTTCCTTATACCGAAGTTATAGAAACGAGTGAATTCTACCGCACAATCCTTCATATACCGAAATTATAAAAAACTTCATCTTCATCTTTCCGGAAAATGTATTTTTTATCCCAGTCGAAAACTGCACAACTATGAAAACCGGTCGTGCAGGTAAACAAGCTTAATAAACATATAAACCCAGATAGTAATAAAGATTTGAACCCAGCACCAATAGCCAATGTATAAACAAAGCCCATGTAGAATATGCGGAGATATACTGGGAATACCCGGATCCGACAGCGCTGATTGGTCGACGACATTGCTTACGTCACCAGCGATCACTGTCGTGGTCAGTTGAAAGTCTTTACAAATGACCTCTACGGCCGTCAATAATAATAAACAAAAACAAACGCGCACGAGCTCAGTCCCCCAGGTGACTCTCTGATCGGGCAGGTCGAATAAAAACAACGTCATTGTCCACGTGACAAGATTGTCGTTTAAAACAGGAGACGATCTCCCAGGAACCGTAACTCGGAAATCGAGTAAGACCCCCGAAGACAAAAATCACAAACGACGGGTCGCCGAGGTCATGGTGTTGTGTTTGTGTGTGTGTGTGTGTTTTTTGACACAATCACCAGTTGCTTAAGAGTTAGCTAGACTGCAAATATGTCACTTGCCAGATTTTTTTACAAAAGGGTAGTGCGGTAAAGCGCTCGACTGTCGACCTGAAGTTACCTGGTTCGATCTCCGGTGAGGACAAGGATATTTTTCAGGTCTTGGCTCAAGTTCCCGATATATCTCCCGTGATTCCTCCATGGCCATTGTACTGTATATGCTATGGTGGGGATGAAAGAAGAGCAACCATAAAAACCGTCCAATTAGTGGTTTATGGGATCTAAGAGATTTCATCTCTTCCTTACAGAGACTTCACACAAAGGTGAGAAGCAGAATCTGTTCAAACGTAAGTCAGAGAATTTTTCAAATATCTTTTTTTTTTTAAAATTTCGCTGCTACGTCATTGCTCATAGTGCACTCAAGATGATCATCCCGGATAAAACAGGGGCGCAAAGTAACTGGGGGGTGGGTTAGGGTTAGAACCACATCCGGGCAATTCAATACGTCCAGACTATTTCTAACATTTTTTTTATCTGGCGTCAGGCGTTTAGAGGGTTGACGTTCGACGTTGGAAAGGTTCTCACAGTCTTGATGATCGAACTGTTTATGTGTCCCAGTGACATCAAACGACAAGATGACGCCACAATGGTATACAAACATACAAACATACAAACATACAAACGTACAAACATACAAACATACGAACATACGAACATACGAACATTCGAACATACAAACATACAATGTATGTATATATATATATATTGTCACATATAACAGTTGTCTAGGTTTTCTTTTCAAATATGTAACACACAAACGCATGTGACGATTACAGAAATAACTCAATGAACGAGTAAACTACACAATTTTTTTTTTTTTACCGAAATACGGCCTCATATGTTTATATGTATTTATGTATTTGGCAATATTGTATGTATATTCTACAGGGTGTAATCCAGGTTTAATGACTTAAATAATCAGGACTAAAAGTTTACCCATAACAAGATTTAGTTATTGATTCTGGAGTTACGACACGTAGCCTACAGCTCCATTTAACGAAAAAGTAAATTTTTGTCGTGATGGCACCATCTGGCAAACGTGTGATGGGGGGTCTCTTTTGTCGGTGTGGGGGTGTGGGGATGTGGGGGTGTGGAAGGACCCCGAGGCGGGGAGGAGGGGTGAAGGGTCGAAAGCGGCCTTGAGCGAGGGTGTGGAGTTCAGTAGGATATGTTCTGAGCTTTATACACTTTTTTTTTGTTTTCATGCAGGATACCCACGACAAATGGTGGTTATCTTTGTATTCCTGCTTCACCGCGACAAATGGTGGCTAATCATTGTATTCCTGCTTCACCGCGACGAATGGTGGCTGTCTTTGTATTCCTGCTTCACCGCGACAAATGGTGGCTGTCTTTGTATTCCTGCTTCACCGCGACGAATGGTGGCTGTCTTTGTATTCCTGCTTCACCGCGACAAATGGTGGCTGTCTTTGTATTCCTGCTTCACCGCGACCAATGGTGACTGTCTTTGTATTCCTGCTTCACTACGACGAATGGTGGTTATCTTTGTATTCCTGCTTCACCGCGACAAATGGTGGCTGTCTTTGAAATTCATTTCACCGCGACCAATGGTGACTGTCTTTTGTATTCCTGCTTCACTACGACGAATGGTGGTTATCTTTGTATTCCGACTTCACCGCGACAAATGGTGACTGTCTTTAAAATTCCTGCTTCACTACTACGAATGGTGACTGTCTTTGTATTCCTGCTTCACTACGACGAATGGTGACTGTCTTTGTATTCTGCTTCACTACGACGAATGGTGACTGTCTTTAAAATTCCTGCTTCACTACGACGAATGGTGACTGTCTTTAAAATTTCTGCTTCACTACGACGAATGGTGACTGTCTTTGTATTCCTGCTTCACTACGACGAATGGTGACTGTCTTTGTATTCCTGCTTCACTACGACGAATGGTGACTGTCTTTACAAAATTCCTGCTTCACTACGACGAATGGTGACTGTCTTTGTATTCCCTTCACCGCGGCCCATCTTGAGCTAACGCTGGATGGTTGTACAGAGTGAACGCAAAATTCAGAGGCGACACACAGAGAACAGGATTGAGTCCAGTTAAATGTTTGGAAAATAATGCGTCAGAGGCGGATTCTCGGCAGACACCCCCCCGCCTTCAAACAGATCTTTTAGATTTAGCTGGGAGAAAATAGACAACACAAAATAATTGAATGCGATATCCGACAGTTTCCACAAGATGGAAGTAACACGCAGACAACTTAGGCTCCCCGGTGGCCTCCATTAAAGCCCAATTCGGAAATAAAATAAACTTAGAAATCGTGTACGCGTGTGCGCGTGTGTGTGTGGGGGAGGGGCGATGACATGTGTCGAGTTGCCCCACCCATCTGTTAAGACGGGCCCTTGTCATTTGTTTTGTTTTTTTACCAGACCAATCTGTTTTTTTACCAGACCAATCTGTTTTTTTTTTACCAGACCAATCTGTTTTTTTTACCAGACCAATCTGTTTTACCAGACCAATCTGTTTTTTACCAGACCATTGTGTTTTTTTACAGGCCAATCTGTTTTTTACCAGACCAATCTGTTTTTTTACCAGACCAATCTGTTTTTTTTTACCAGACCAATCTGTTTTTTTACCAGACCAATCTGTTTTTTACCAGACCAATCTGTTTTTTAAGACCAATCTGTTTTTTACCAGACCAATCTGTTTTTTTACCAGACCAATCTGTTTTTTTTACCAGACCAATCTGTTTTTTTTACCAGACCAATCTGTTTTTTTTACCAGACCAATCTGTTTTTTTAACCAGACCAATCTGTTTTTTTACCAGACCAATCTGTTTTTTTTACCAGATCAATCTGTTTTTTTAGCAAGACCAATCTGTTTTGTTCAAGCTTTGGAGGCAAAAAAGCAAAAACAAAAAACGGACAAGAAGAATCGAGTCGAAGGTTATCACAGGGTATTCCCTATGACAGTTCACCGAATGCGGATGTTCATGTTGAACGGAAGTAGACAAAAGGTTGTTGTTGTTGTAGAGGAAGGAATACATCTTATCATACCCCCTTATCATTGTTGGTGTTTTCATATTTATAATAATATTGTGATATAAAGGTGAAGTAAAATGTGGCGTTGTCGTCGTCCCACGCTCTGGAAAGATTGCCGTCCCAAATCACGTCCTTAGGTGGGACAACGTGTGAGACTCTGCATCCACCATTAGCTAAACTGAAAAAAAAAAGATCTCAAATTTAGAGCGAGCTGCTGGGAAGAGATGCCTCCTTCCGCTGTCATCCTGATTGTCTTGGGTTCGATCCTCGTTTTTTTCAGGCGAACCCGCTTGAATAGGTCACTGGTATTAGCCATTTAGTCAATTACTTCCGTATGTCTGTCGTGGTGCCTATAAATGGGCATTCTCATTTCTCGGATATAAATTTATAATGGATATGAACTTTTGATATGAAATATCTTAGGCTTTCAAATTTCAGAAACAAGACAGGGGGCAACAACTCTTAAAAAAAGAAAAATTGATCGACCCTTTTCTTCTCACTTGATAATCTGCCCCTTTATAGTCGAGTCTGTTTCCACCGATAGGTAAACAATAAGAGAGGCCGGGGGGGAGGGGGAGGGTGGAGGTGGAGGGGTTGGTACGGTCACAAAGTACTGTACAACGTGTGCGGTGGGATGGGGGGGCGTTTGGGGGAGGGCATTGTATCAACAAAATCTAAGTGAATAGTATCACAGCTAACAGTGACGAGGACTATGTTACGTGTAAAATTTTTACGATGGTTGTACGTGGGGGGGGCAGCGTAACTGAGTATGTTTTGATGGACATAAACAAACACACAATGAAACAAAGATGAATAATAGTACGTCACACAAGGTTTATACCGGGCCCGATAAAAGAAACGGCTTTTGTGTGTGTGTGTGTGTGTGAGTGTGCTGTATCGTGGAGACAGTCATGAGTCAGGGGCTTCTGGGATATTGGATGGCTAGATTTAAAGTTGGTGAGATAAAAGTTTTGCGATGATAAAAAGTTTGTTGAGATAAAATGCTGCTAGGGTTGCGGAGATAATGTTGACTGAGATAAAGTTGACTGAGATAAAGTTGACTGAGATAAGTTGACTGAGATAAAAGTTCACTGAGATAAAAGTTGGCTTCTGAGATAAAGTTGACAGAGATAAAGTTGACTGAGATAAAGTTGACTGAAGTTAAAAGTTGACTGAGATAAAGTTGACTGAGATAAGTTGACTGACATAAAGTTTGATGGGGTAAAGGCTGGTGAGATAAAGGTTAATGAGATAAAGACTGGTGAGACTGAATATTCAAATGGCTAAACGAAACTTTTCTACTGTTTTAACGCTCAACGTGAAAAAGGGCCAAAAGTTTTTTACGCCCCCGCAGGGCCACAAACAACCTTAGTACGTCCCTGGGGCCACAAACAACCTTAGTACGTCCTAGGGCCACAAACAACCTTAGTACGTCCCTGGGGCCACAAACAACAGTACGTCCCTCGGGCCACAAACAGCCTTAGTACGTCCCTGGGGCCCACAAACAACCTTAGTACGTCCCTGGGGCCACAAAAAACATTAATACGTCTCTCTGGGGCCACAAACAACCTTAGTACGTCCCTGTGGCCACAAAAAAGCATTAATACGTCTCTGGGGCCACAAACAATATTAGTACGCCCCTGGGGCCACAAACAACCGTAGAACGTCCCTGGGGCCACACAAACAACCTTAGTACGTTCCTCCGTCCCTGGGGCCACAAACCACGTTAGTACGTCCCTGGGGCCACAAACAACCTTAGTAAGTCCCTGGGGCCACAAACAACCTTAATTACATCCCTGGGGCCACAAACAACCTTAGTACGTCCCTGAGGCCATAAGCAGAGACACGAACATTTTATTTTCAACGTTTACATTCTTCTCCGCCAAAGATCCAGGTTTACGTTCAACTACAAACGGTATTGGATCTTAAGCTGAATAATTGGGGGGGGGGGATGATTTATTACCGCTTAGTACATTTCAACGGTTCTCACATTTCTGAAGATTTAACTGATTAAAAATAAAACTCAATGAATGATGAAATGAACACGAACTCGAACGTGTGGACCATCCTTGACGTTTTGAAATGACAATCATTTTTCTTACTTACTCGCATAGCACTGGAAGCGACTTTACAGAATGTTTGTGTCTCGCGTAAAATTTTTTGTGAGAATCACTGCTTTATTCGACTAGATTTAGGCAAATGTAAAAAAAGGGCGGAGACTTTTTTTTTTCTTTTTCTCCATGTTTGATATCAATTTTTAACTGGCTACAAAGTTGTGGGCTGTACTTCTATAATGTCAATCAAAGCTCTACTTCGCTAAAGGCATCTTGTTCGTATCTGTGTTCAATGTTCATCCCCATTCTGCGCAAACACCCACAAAGTGGCAAGGTTTTAGAAGTACACTGAATTAAAAACAAATATATATATATTGTTCACTGTCTGAAAGGTAAGTAAACGACTTTGCCAATATATTTTTCAATAATAATATTTATTTCCCTTAATTCAATTTATTTTTTAACTTGTTGAAATCTGTCTCTAATTAAACAAACAAGTGTAACGTCTTTACTAGTATTATCAATGATACAACTAAAGACCCAAGTAAAAGTTTTCTTTTACATTTAGCAGGCCATCGGGGCAGATGACGTGTAGAATTTAATCTGTTTCTATAACTTCGGCATATGAAGGGATTGTGTGGTTTCGCTAACTTACCTAGCCACCTTCACTTCCCAAATTAAGTCAAAGTACCCATTTAAAACTGGGTGGGGGCTTGTGGGTTGACGTTGCTCCAAATAATAACTGGAAAAAATTACCACGGTACTCCCCGAGGATCGAACCCAGTCTCAAGTCGACAGTCGAGGATCTACACCTCTGCCATCGTCCTACACTTCATCTGCACTCCCCCCTCAACGAGCCCTCTGGGATTTAATGGAATTTTACTGATACACCCAACCGTTAAGCTAAATTATCAGTAGGTCCGAGAATGTTTAGTTAAATTATTTTCCGAAAGATCAATTGTTTTGGTTATTAGCGGTTTATTTATAACATTCATCCAGCAGTACGGTAAAAATATTCTACGGGGAATGGAGGAATGGCACATATTCTACGGGGAATGGAGGAATGGCATATTCTACGGGGGATGGAGGAATGGCACATATTCTACGGAAATGGAGGAATGGCACATATTCTACGGGGGATGGAGGAATGGCACATATTCTACAGGGAAATGGAGGAATGGCACATATTCTACGGGGGAATGGAGGAATGGCACATATTCTACGGGGAATGGAGGAATGGCACATATTCTACGGGGGAATGGAGGAATGGCACATATTCTACGGGGAATGGAGGAATGGCACATATTCTACGGGGGATGGAGGAATGGCACATATTCTACAGGGGAAATGGAGGAATGGCACATATTCTACAGGGGATGGAGGAATGGCACATATTCTACAGGGGGAAATGGAGGAATGGCATATATTCTACGGAGAATGGAGGAACGGCACTCTATTGTTCTTTAACGGGGTAAGTGACGGACTTGAAATTTGTGTACAATTATAATGATCCAAGATAGCCATTTGCGATTTAAGATTACGTACCCATGGGCCATTAACTTGTAAAAAATTATGTCCACTTAAACCCCAAAGGGATCATCGGGGCAGATGACGTGCAGAATTCATCTGCTACAGTAACCTCTGCATACAAAGGGATCCTGTGGTTAGTACAACGCCCAACCCACCTTTTCCTCACCCCCTCCCCACACAGCTTAAAGTCAGGTACTCGAAGACTTTCAAGGACCTGAAAAATCCCAAGGTTCTCACTTAGATTCGAACCAGGGATCCTCAGGTCGACAATCGGGCGACCACTCGTCCCCTACCACCATCTTCTGACCAGGGTATATTGTAAGTTTAATTGCTTGACCGTTCTTAGGATTAATTTCTATTCAATCTGGGTCTAAAGGTTCTAAGCAGATTCTCTTGCTGCGTCTCCAAAGTATATCTGAAAGTCTTTGCCTGTATCATCGCCCCCCCCACCCGCCCAAATATATCTGAGCTAATCTGCCTGGGGACCCTAAACATATTTATTTCTTAGGACCCTCAAATATATCTGACATATTCTACCTTGGGAGCCCAAATACGTCTCACAGCCCTATATATGTTACAAAGACAATATATACATGGATGCGTGTAATTGAAAACATCTAAAACAATATTATTGGTCGATACTAAGATAGCACGAGGGCCTATAAGGCACTTGTCTAAAACAATGTAAATAGCTGATTGTATAGCCCCTACCCCCTCTGAGCTACTTGGGGCCCTGACAAAATAATTAACTATATAAATAATAGCGATCTCGCGTCTGCGTTTTATAGAAAAGTAAAGGATTAAGAATACAACAGTATTCCAGTATTTCCATTATTAATGTGCCTTATTGCCCCTGTCTCGATTCGATATTTCTTTCCTTTTTTGTTTTTTAGATAAAATCTACAGTTTTAAATCGTTGTTTTTATTATGGCAACGTTCGAAGTCGCTGCTGACCATGTCGGAACCTATGGTCATTTGATTCGCGCTCTGCTGACCACAGCTCGAGCGGGTGGGTGGGGGATGATGATGGGAAACATAATAATGGGGGTAACTATGGTATTAATAAACAGTCGCGTTATTCGTTTATAATATATGTCATAGCTTTTGAAAGAGATGCATTCTACACTTCCTCTTTCCCCGATGGACATTAACCAAAACAGTAAAAAAAAATTTTCATTAAAAATAACCGAAACACTCTGAAAATTGTCCAAACGGGTTGAAAATTGTCAAACAGGTTGAAAATTGTCCAAACGGGTTGAAAATTGTCCAAACGGGTTGAAAATTGTCCAAACGGGTTGAAAGATTTGAAAAAAAAAATGATCCATGCCCCTGATATCTATTTTTTAACCCACGAAGGTGGAGCAGACGATGTCAGCGCGTGCTGTGTTGGTCATTTTGACGTCATTGGCAGTAGACCTTAGCCTCGGGTATGAAAGGTTCTGTCAAGACCAGTTTAACTGGGTGAGTGACTTATGTAAAGGACTTCACTTACTCTTTCTCTCATTCCTGCCTAAACAAGTGCTCCACTAAGTTTACGTATCTATCTATCTATCTATCTATCTATCTATCTATCTATCTATCTATCTATCTATCTATCTATCTATCTATCTATCTATCTATCTAATCTATCTATCTATCTAATCTATCTATCTATCTATCTATCTATCTATCTATCTATCTATCTATATCTCCAGCTTTTATCTATCTATCTCTAATCTATTATCTATCTCTCTTAGCTTTTATTAATTCGCCTATCTATCTATTTATGTATCTATCTATCTATTTATCTTTCTCTCTTTCTCTCTCTCTTTCTCTCTCTCTCTCTCTCTCTCTCTCTCTCCCTCTCTCTCTCTCTCTCTCTTTCTGTATAAATATTTGTAAGTCTGCAGGGAAAATGAATTTTATGCGTTTTATTGATAAAATTAAAAAAAAAAAAATAAAAAAAGTATTAGAAATTTATGAACAATTAATTCACTGTCCAGTGTCCAAGTCGTAATGACCTTTTTGGTCTGTTGGACGAAGGTGTGGGACTGTTTGTCCTCAGTGGCGTACCTTCAGGGGGGTGCGGTCGCACCGGGCGGCTGCACTTTTTATTACTGTGCCCCCGGTGGCAATGTATAGATTAAATTGAAATACCTAAAATAAGAGGGCGGCTAAATCGTCTTCCGCCCTGGGCGACCGATACCCACGCTACGCCGCTGATTGTCCTTAAGTTTTTGTTGGTCTTAGCTTTGTTTACAAAGTGTTTGTTTTTTATGAATATTTACAAAGCTAAAAAAAATTGGAATATTCCTTTTCCATTATGATTTTTTTAAATGTTTGTGTGTTTGTTTGTAGCTAAATGACAACAGAACCTGTCTGCCAAGAGAGGTCTGTGCTCACGTCAGTTACCCGGTTCAAAACCGTGATGGGTGGAATATTGTCGTCTGCAACTTCACCGTGACGCATCATTACTGTTTCTGTGATTCCGAGGCTTGTCCGACCGACAATGTTGACCACATGATATACGACGATCCCATAACACGGTGAAAGACGAAACATTTTCTACATCATCATCATCATCATTATCATCTTCATCATCATCATCATCATGATCAGCTTCATCATCATCATCATCATCTTCATCATCATCATCAAAACATCATCATCATCATCATTATCATCATCTTCATCATTATCATCTTCATCATTATCATCTTCATCGTCATCATCATCATCATTATCATCATCATCAGCAGCAGCGCCGCCTCTCAAACGTGTGCGCTGCATCACCAATGTTGATCGCTGATTTGAAGAGGAAAAAAGGAGGCCCCGGGCGGGGGTGAGGAGAGGGAAATCGTTAAAAAATTAATTATTGCTTAAGTTAATCCGGAATAAAGACAAGCTAATCTTGGAGGATTTCCTTTTCCTCCTTACCTCCTGCTTCCCTCTCTTTAATTTTTTTTAAATGATGGATCGCAAAAAAAAACCCAACATGACTTTCAATGTGTCACGATTGGCAAAAAAAACAAAAAACAAAACAAAAAAAAAACAGTTTTATTAGGACGAAGAGTCTGGTCCCTGAATGTTAAGCCAAAAAAAATCAAACCATTGCGCAATTATCGTTAGCGCCGCCCATGTCAGGGCTTTAAGAGCGTCGACCCCCCGATTCCCCACTATGATGTCCAAAAATATTTTAAGTTGACACAAAGCTGCCACTTCCTTCCTCCCCCTTGCTAGGAGCGGTTCCGGGGATGGGGCACCCACTTAGTTACGCCATCGTGCCAGGGTACGAAATTTTATAGAATTACCAAAAGGTAAAATCCGGTGCGTACCCAAGTCCGTGATTATTTACAAAGCCATTTTCCAGGGGCCTTGGGAAACGTTACATTTTGGGAAGCCCCAATGAAAGTCGCATTTTAAGAAGCCCCAAGTAAAGTCTCAGTTTGGGAAGCCCCAAGTAAAGTCACATTTTGAGTAGCCGCAAGTAAAGTTACATTTTGGGAAGCCCCAAGAAAAGTTACATTTTAGGTAGCCCCAAGAAAAATTACATTTCGGAAGCCCCAAGTAAAGTCACATTTTTGGTAGCCGCAAGAAAAGTTACATTTTTTGGAAGCCCCAAGAAAAGTTACATTTTTGGGTAGCCGCAAAGAAAAGTTACATTTTGAAGCCCCAAGTAAAGTCACATTTTGGAGATCCCCAAGTAAAGTCACATTTGGGAAGCTTCAAGACATTTTTTTATTGGTAAACCCTGTGGGTGCGTAAAACTTTCTTTTTGTGATGTATAACACAGAAAACATCTTCTATACTCACAGCATGGTCCTGTGTGAGCCAGTCTGCGTTTTCCCCTGGTGTTCTTACATCCTTCAATCACCTTCATACAGTGAAAAGACCGGTGCCATGACGCGAGCTTCTATGCAATTTCAGGACCAAAACAACACTGTGACAAGAGTAAGTCAGTACACAGGATATATCATAATAGCTAAAATAAAAAAAAAAAAAGCTATAATTATTCAAATAATTGATATGTATTGAAGAGGAGAAAAAATGTCTATAATATCTGTTATGGTCTCTTTCTATATTTTATTCTTTTTTAAGCCTAATTCATTTGATTATTTTGTGTCCATTAAAAATATAAAATGTGAAATATGAACAAAAATATGTATTTCGGTTTAACAAATCGTTTATGATGAAGTTAAGCCAAGTGTAAACTCAGGTAATTCCCAATAGCATTGTCCAATTCAATTATAGCCTCTCCTTGATATTGTCCATCTTAGGTTTTACCTCCTCCTTGATAATGTCCATCTTAGGTTTACCTCCTCCTTGGTAATGTTCAACTCAGTTTACCTCCACCTTGATAATGTCCATCTTAGGTTTACCTCCTCCTTGGTAATGTTCAACTCAGGTTTACCTCCTCCTTGGTAATGTTCAACTCAGGTTCACCTCCTTGATAATGTCCATCTTTAGGTTTACCTCCTCCTTGATAATGTTCAACACGTTTACCTCCTCCTTGGTAATGTTCAACTCAGGTTTACCTCCTCCTTGATAATGTCCATCTTAGGTTTACCTCCTCCTTAGCGGTAATGTTCAACTCAGGTTTACCTCCTCCTTGGTAATGTTCAACTCAGGTTTACCTTCTCCTTGGTAATGTTCAACTCAGGTTTACCTCCTCCTTGATAATGCCCATCTTAGGTTTACCTCCTCCTTGATAATGTTCAACTCAGGTTGACCTCCTCCTTAGTAATGTTCAACTCAGGTTTACCTCACTCCTTGATAATGTCCATCTTAGGTTTACCTCCTCCTTGATAATGTTCAACTCAGGTTTACCTTCTCCTTGGTAATGTTCAACTCAGGTTTACCTCCTCCTTGGTAATGTCCATCTGAGGTTTTACCTCCTCCTTGGTAATGTTCAACTCAGGTTTACCTCCTCCTTGGTAATGTTCAACTCAGGTTTACCTCCTCCTTGGTAAGTCCATCTTAGGTTTACCTTCTCATTGGTAATGTCCATCTTAGGTTTACCTCCTCGTTGATAAAGTCCATCTTAGGTTTACCTCCTCCTTGGTAATGTTCAACTCAGGTTTACATTCTCCTTGGTAATGTTCAACTCAGGTTTACCTTCTCCTTGGTAATGTTCAACTCAGGTTTACCTCCTCCCTTGGTAATGTTCAACTCAGGTTTACCTCCTCCTTGGTAATGTCCATCTTAGGTTTACCTTCTCCTTGGTAATGTCCATCTTTGGTTTACCTCCTCCTTGATAATGTCCATCTTAGGTTTACCTTCTCCTTGATAATGTTTAACTTTGGTTTACACCTCCTCCTTGATAATGTCCATCTTAGGTTTACCTTCTCCTTGGTAATGTCCATCTTAGGTTTACCTCCTCCTTGATAATGTCCATCTTAGGTTTACCTTCTCACTTGGTAATGTCCATCTTTGGTTTACCTCCTCCTTGGTAATGTCCATCTTAGGTTTACATCCTCCTTGATAATGTCCATCTTAGGTTTACCTCCTCCTTGATAATGTCTATCTCAGGTTTACCTCCTCCTTGATAATGTTCAACTCAGGTTTACCTCCTCCTTGATAATGTCCAACTCAGGTTTACCTTCTTCTTGATAATGTCAACCTCTGGTTTACCTCCCGCATGTTAACATCCAACTCAGGTTTACATCCTCCTTGATAATTTCCTACTCAGGTTTACCTCCACTTGATAACATTTTAACGCTGGTTTACCTCCCGCTTGTTAACATCCAACGCAGGTTTACTTCCTCCTCGATAATGTCCAACTAAATCTAACATTTCTATAACACTTCTTTTGATGTCCGAGTCAAACCTAACACTTCTTTTGATGTCGAGTCAAACCTAACACTTCTTTTGATGTCCGAGTCAAATCTAACACTTCTATGATGTCCGATGAACCTAACACTTTTTTTTTAATGTCCGAGTCAAACCTAACACTTCTTTTGATGTCCGACTCAAACCTAACACTTCTTTTGATGTCCAAGTCAAACCTAACACTTCTGTGATGTCCAGTCCAAACCTAACACTTCTGTGATGTCCAAGTCAAACCTAACACTTCTGTGATGTCCGAGTCAAACCTAACACTTCTGTGATGTCCGAGTCAAACCTAACACTTCTGTGATGTCTGAGTCAAACCAAACACTTCTTTTAATATCAAGTCAAACCTAACACTTCTTTTAATGTCCGAGTCAAACATAACACTTCTTTTGATGTCCGAGTCAAACCTAACACTTCTTTTGATGTCCGAGTCAAACCTAACACTTCTTTTAATGTCCGAGTCAAATCTAACACTTCTGTGATGTGTCTGAGTCGAACCTAACACTTCTTTTGATGTCGAGTCAAAGAATCTAACACTTCTTTTAATGTCCGAGTCATATCTAACACTTCTGTCGAGTCAAATCTAACACTTTTTTTGAAGTCCAAGTCAAACCTAACACTTCTATGATGTCCGAGTCAAATCTAAAACTTCTGTGATGTCTGAGTCAAATCTAACACTTCTGTGATGTCCGAGTCAAATCTAAAACTTCTATGATGTCCGAGTCAAATCTAAAACTTCTGTGATGTCCAGTCTTGATCCGAGTCAAACGTAACCCTTCTGTGATGTCTGAGTCAAACCAAACACTTCTTTTAATATCCAAGTCAAACCTAACACTTCTTTTGATGTCGAGTCAAACCTAACACTTCTTTTGATGTCCGAGTCAAACCTAACACTTCTTTTAATGTCCGAGTCAAATCTAACACTTCTGTGATGTCTGAGTCGAACTAACACTTCTTTTGATGTCCGAGTCAAATCTAACACTTCTTTTAATGTCCGAGTCATATCTAACACTTCTTTTAATGTCCGAGTCAAATCTAACACTTTTTTTGAAGTCAAGTCAAAACCTAACACTTCTATGATGTCCGAGTCAAATCTAAAACTTCTGTGATGTCTGAGTCAAATCTAACACTTCTGTGATGTCCGAGTCAAATCTAAAACTTCTATGATGTCCGAGTCAAATCTAAAACTTCTGTGATGTCCGAGTCAAACGTAACCCTTCTGTGATGTCCGAGTCAAACCTAACACTTCTGTGAGGTCCGAGTCAAACCTAACACTTCTTTTGATGTCCGATTCAAATCTAACGCTTCTTTAGATGTCCGAGTCAAACCTAACACTTCTGTGATGTCCGAGTGAAATCTTTCAGTGGCGCTCAGGTTCGATTCACTCCCTCCACCAATCTTAGGATTAAATCCACTATAACTTTTCATCCCTCATATGATTTAATCCAGCCTAACCCACGTTAATTCCAGTCTATCCCCATGTGATTAATTCTGATTGTTTTTAAATGAATCTGTCCTATTTACTTGTTTATACCCCCCCCGACCCCCCCCCATTCCCACCCCCATCAATACACAGATCGAATGCAGGTGTCCCCGGCATCACGCTTATTCCTTTTAACGCTCGCGGAAACGAGAAAAGCAACAATGTGTGACCACGAGATCAATCGCCAGTAACGAAAAGTATGTCTGTCGTAACAAAATAATATCTGGTATGTAAAAAAAATGACTGTCTGTCGGTCTGTAAAAAAAAAAGTGTCTACCTTAATATGTCTGTCTATTTCGCTGTCTGTATATGTTTGGATTTTTAAAAGATGCATATTAGTATCAATCTATCAATCTATATCTACCGGTCTGTATACATACATACACATATATATATATATGAGAAATGTAAACATTGGTTTCTTTCCAGGTTCAATGAGTGATCCATGCTCTGAGGATCCATGCTAAACACAGCCAACATCAAAAATAGAAACAATAAATGCCTTATTTGTCTTAAACATGCAGACCAAAAAAATAAAGGACAATACTGACAAAAAATGGAATTTTGATTAAACCAGCGTAAAATTATTACTATTTTTTCTATTTCGGATAATCCGATTTTTCACAATCAGGATTTTTTTTAGTTCAACAATCCCGATATTTCACAATCAGGTCTTTTTTTAAACATTCCAAGTTTGGCACTAATCTATGCAAAACTTGAATTTATGAAATAAAATAATTTAAGTAACGTCGTGCATCTTTCTTAGTTTAAAACAATATGAAAGTTGTTTATAAATATGTATGTGTGTGTGTATGTGTGTGTCTGTGTGTGTGTGTCTTGGTCAGACAAGACGGAAAATCCATAATGCGAAACAGATTATTCTTGCCTGTGATTATGTTTAATCACCGTAATGTATTTAGCTAAGCGAACAAGAAATGAGTAAATAAATGAATAAGTAAAATAGCTATATAAAAGTTATAATCATGAAATGATATTTACAACCATCATTGAAATGACTGCTTTTGTTTTCGAATGAAGCAATACATATATATATATATATATATATATATATATATATACTAGCTGTGCCGGCCACGCATTGCCATGGCTAAGCCCTATGTAATGTGATAGTACTATTGAGAAAAACCTTGTTTCTAATTCAATTTTATTAAAAAAGACACATTTTAGAAAAAATAATTATCGATCATTTAAAACTAGAAAGCAAAAGGAAAATGAGTTCCTCTTTGATTAATCTTTGTTTCTAAATTTGTTGTTTATTGATGAAATGATTTTAGATATACACTATTTATTATTTTGTACCATTGTTGTGTACATATACAACAAATTGTCATTTAAAGCTATAAATTGTATATTAATAAAAAAATACGGACGTAATAAATATTAGTTTGCACTCTCAATACAATAAGGTTGAAAAACTACTTCCGTGGCTATTACGAAAATTATCTCTAAAGTTAACAGAACAATTTGACGATACGATTTGATAAATAAAAAATATACTGTCGAAATAATCATTTCACAAACTAAAGTAAAAAATAAATATTTTACGACACCGTTTTGTTAACTGAAAAGAAATATTATGAAATATGAGTTTTTACTCGGCGGATTGGTTTATTGACCATATGTTAGTTAGCACTCTGTGACTTTTAATCTACCTCTGGTGTTTTTTAAATAAAGTGATAAAGAAATAATTTTACCAAACCGATCGTTTAATATTATTTTTTGAAATATAATGGATATTATGTCTATATCAAATATATATATATCAACAAGCCGAGTAATTTACTGCAATTGTGTGTGTGTAAGTTTTAAGGCAATTGGTGAAAGAACTTTCGGAGTTAATCCACGCGGCGTGAAACCTCTTTCACTTTTTATTTATACAGATAAATCTCTGAATTCTTATCATTGTTGATAAAGTGCATAAAAAACCCAATGAACTCATAAATTAAATACTATATCATCGCTTTTTTAAATGTATAAGTAAAGTAAAGTTCCCTTAGCCCTAACGGTTCATCAGGGTAGATGAAGTGTAGAATTCATCTGTTTCTATAACCTCGGCATATGAAGGGGTTGTGTGGTTAGCACAACACCCAGCCGCCTTTTACTTCCCCAACTTAAAGTCAGGTACCCATTTAAAGCTGGGTGGACTTATGCGACGATTTTGCACCAAATTTCACCTGGAAATATTCCATGGGCCTCACCGAGGATCGAACCCAGGACTGTCAGGTCGACAGTCGAGTATCTACACCACTCGGCCATCCGTCCCACTTTGAAATGTATAAAAAAGGAAATTAAAATCTTTTTTTTTTCATTCATATTCCATGTCTTGCAAAAAAATAAAAGACTAATTGTCAATATCTACAAATACCTAGAACAGTAAGCTTTCAATACTCGGCGGCTACTCGTGGGACAGATGGTCGTGGGATATAGAAACTCGACTGTCAACCTAAGAAGTCCTGGGTTCAATCCTCTGTGGGAACCATGGGAATTTTTCTAGGTGAATTTTTTTTGTGAAGTCGTCCCACATACGCGTGGTTTAGTTTACACCAAACTTGATTCGTTCGTAAAAAAATATTGAAAAGTTTTTTAAAATAAATATGTTTTTTGTATTTATTATGACAATATTCAATGTTTCAAATTGTTTTAAAAGTTAAAAACAATAAATTACAATAAATAGGCACAAGAACTGTAAGCCTTTGTAGCTAATAATCATTTTGTTTTTTAAATTAGAAAAATAAAATAGATTACACAAACAACCGTTCAACCAAAACATGTTTAAGGTAGTCCTGGAAACAGAGCTTGATTTACGGTGTAAACATTCCCGACAAATTTACTGCAACATGGAGACTAGCGAAAGATAGACAGGTTGACAGACAGAAGAACTGACAGAAAGACATACAGAAAGACAGACAGAAAGAACAAATATATGATTATATTTGTCTTTCTTCTGTGTATGTCTTCTATATAGATAGATAGGTAGATAGATAGATATAGATAGATAGATAGATAGATAGATAGATAGATAGATAGATAGATAGATGAATGGATATATAGATAGATTAGACGGATAGATAGATAGATAGATAGATAGATAGATAGATAGATAGATAGATAGATAGATAGATAGATAGATAGATAGATAGATAGATAGATAGATAGATAGATAGATTAGACGGATAGATAGATTAGACGGATAGACAGATTAGACGGATAGACAGATAGATAGATAGATAGATAGATAGATAGATAGATAGATAGATAGATAGATAGATAGATAGATAGATTAGACGGATAGATAGATATATATAGATAGATAGATTAGACGGATAGATTGATAGATAGATAAATAGATAGATATACAGACAGATGCTTTACCTTGCCACACTGCGACAAAACCTGATAATTCTCTTAACCTTCGGCTTACAATAAAATGACCATTCAATTTTTCTTCTTCAAGTTAAGTCCCTGTTGAGGTGACGGTTGACCTATGACATGTAACTGGTTCTGTGCTAGACAGTTGGGCTGGGGCAACCGAGGGGCGATTGGGCGGGCATAAGAAGAGTGCTTTCGATGGTGTTTCGAGGGCATTTAAGGGGGCATTTATCAAATTTCATGCATACACATGAAAATGGTGCAGAATACTCTAAATATAGTGCAATATGGTGTGCAACACACTCCACCCTCATCACTGCAATAACATAGGTAGACTTTGACTGAAGGGGTTTAAAATATAGGCTGGGCGGGGATGATAGCAGCATAGTACTGGGTGTTTCTAGTTCGAGGTGGATTTGGTAGATGCAATTAGTTGAATTGTTCGGAGAATAACCAAGTGCCTCACGACTTTATTAAAAAGAAGCCCAGAACTATGATTATGATAATATCAAATCAGTGTTCAGAACCAAAAGAGAAATTACCAAGTAACTGACAATAGAAGCAAGGATGGATATACAAAGCAGTGGAAGTACACATTTAGAGCCTTTTGGAAGTACACCGTTTAGATTTGGAAGTACACAATTTGGAGCCATTTGGAAGTACACAATTTGGAGCCATTTGGAAGTACACAATTTGGAGCCTGTTGGAAGCGCACAATTAGATTTTTGCCCCAACAAATTGAATATGTGAAACTATTCTGTTTATTTTAACTACGCTGGGCGTTACAGATGATGCACCTGCAGTGCACCAGGGCTTTACCGTCATCTGTTTTATTGGTGTGGGCTGTTGGATGACGTGTTGGTCAGTGACGACGTCTGGTTTACTTGCACGTCCAAACGTCTGGCTATCCCCCCCTCCAATAAGACATGTATCCCTGCGTCAAAATTTTCTTCAACATAAGCAATGACGAATTTCAGTTTTCATTTGAATGCCATCACGAGTACGGGGTGTCGTAGGGCAGTCTCCTTGCGCTGGGGACCCACCTCGATATCCCAGGCATTTTCACTCAGCAGTGTACTGTATTGGTCCTGGCACACACAGGAGTCTCTCGCAAACCACGTGAGGGGAGGGGATGGGATTAGGGGGGGGTAGATAAATATCGGAAATAAACTTTAATCAATAAGCGATCGTTTTTATAAAAAGTAGCAAATATCGGTTTGCGAAAGGTGTGTCAATGTTAACAGGCTCTGTTGAACAACTGTTTATCGATACCAACATAGTTATTCTGTTATTTGAGTATCAATACTTCCCGGAATTTATATGTTGCATATGTATCAATACATACTATTTATTTGTAAATGTATCAATGTATTCTATTTGTTGTAAATGCATCAATATATACTATTTGTTGTAAATGCATCAATATATTCTATTTGTTGTAAATGCATCAATATATACTATTTGTTGTAAATGCATCAATATATACTATTTGATGTAAATGAATCAATATATACTATTTGTTGTAAATATGGATATATCTACTTGAAAACTATCTATTGTATATATGTATCTATATCTACATATGAATAGTATCTGTTGTAGATATTAAATAACCATCTAGAGCTATGGACCATTCATGGTATTGGTACTCATCAGCTAATGTAAAGACTTTGTTAATTCAATGTATTACCAATCACCCACGCTTTTAGTTTAAGTAACGATAATTCCCATAAATATTCATATGATAGAAAGAACTTTTATCTTTACTATTTAATGTATTTTAATAGATGCTTTAAGATTTGGATGAAAAACATCCAGCTATTGTTTTTTGGAAACTTCAACATAATTTATTTTATTTAACTAGTTAAAACAAGACAAACAAAAAAAGTTTCATAATTTTATTCACTTTTGTGCCGATACAATAAAGTTGAAATTAAATTTGTATCTCAATAGTAGGAGAAAAGAGAAAATCGATATGTCCTATGATTGGTATATTTATTGGAATCTATATTTCTATTGTGTTGAAATTCTCTAGGCTCAACCAGTCTGTCGACGACAAGGATCTGGAACTGGATCTGAAATATAGACAAAAAGCTGATATGTATAGATTTGAAAAAAAATACTGTATTAAAACATATGTAGGTTCCTTGTTCATGTCATACGGTTTCATCGTAAACTTGAAAGTAAGTTTCCCTAAAATAAAAGCAATTAGTTCCACTTCGTTGGAAAAGTAAACGAGATGCTTTAATTAATTAAAAATAATTAGAATGAATGTCCATTGAACGATGTCAAGCGTCTGACCACTCCATTTACGTGGCAGATGACACACACGCAACATCTGTACATCAAATCATTTCGGGGGGATGGTCATTTGTGGTTTAAATCTTTGTAAAACTATTTTAACGATTCGTTCCCTTGAAAATTCAATTTTTAAGCTACATTTGATCTTCAGTTAACGCTACTAGCATTTGTTAGAATGAAATACGTAATAGATTTAATAAGACGATGAGTTTGTTTGTCCCCCTAAGTAGAGGTCTGATACAACATTACCCGCATTTGACAAAAAAAGATTAGCAAGATACATTGCTACCGAAGTAGATTTATCCAATCACTGAAGTTAGGAAGTAGGTGACAGAAAACAGAAGAGAGTGCTACTTCATCCTCCACTGTAGCCCGCATGGGTTCAGGAAAACTTAACTCTTCCTTACTTTCACATCTAGAAACCTATAGGCTTGCTTACTTAAGGTTACTTAGGGCAGCACGCTCGCTTACCTAAGGTTACTTAGAGCCCGGAAGGCTTGCTTACTTTAGGTTACCTAAGGGAGGCTTCCTTACTTCCAAGTTACGAATGGCGGCAGGCTTGCTTACTTAAGGCTACTTATGGCTGCAGGCTTGCTTACTTAAGGCTACTTATGGCTGCAGGCTTGCTTACTTAAGGCTACTTATGGCTGCAGGCTTGCTTACTTAAGGCTACTTATGGCTGCAGGCTTGCTTACTTAAGGCTACTTAAGGCGGCAGGCTTGCTTACTTATAGCTACTTAGGGCGGCAGGCTTGCTTACTTAAGGCTACTTATGGCTGCAGGCTTGCTTACTTAAGGCTACTTATGGCTGCAGGCTTGCTTGCTTAGGCTACTTATGGCTGCAGGCTTGCTTACTTAAGGCTACTTATGGCTGCAGGCTTGCTTATAAGGCTACTTAAGGCGGCAGGCTTGCTTATAGCTACTTAGGGCGGCAGGCTTGCTTACTTAAGGCTACTTAAGGCAACAGGCTTGCTTACTTAAGGTTACTTAGGGCTTATTATGACGAAAAACTAACAATAACTATCTCCCCTGAAATGTATTAATTTATTGCACATTTTTAACTTATTGTCATTATCAAGAAGGAAGAAAAAATATTTTTTTAGATTCTCTAGTCCTGTCCATGGGCTTGATATAATTTACAGATTCAAACCATTTTTCTACTGCTAGGAGTAGTCTATTGAAATTTAAATATCTCATTTCTAAAAAAAAAAATCTTTTACACAATGTGAAGACATTTTTTACTTTCCAAATATATAACAGGCGAAAGTTTAGACAAATACGCATAGACTGTAAAAAAAAAGGGCAAACATAAATGTATGTACATACCTCCAAAATGGTTACTCCTACACTTATACCTCAACACGTTCGGGTCATTGGGTCGATTGGAAAAAGTGACCATAGCGGTGGCTGTGTCTTGCTCGTTGGTGCTGTTTTTGGGGTTATGATGTTCGGGACACCTGCAGGAACTGCCGACGTCCACAGAAAGAAATAAAGCAATGTACTTTTTACTTTATGTCTCGATCAGCGGGGGTGGGGTGGGCAAAATATTTTACGCGGGCCGCTGAGGGTTCTTAAAAAAAAATTCAACGTGAACGTAACTGGCGTATTTGAGCGAGTGGGAGCAGACGGCGAGCCTGAACTAACAGCCCGATTGGGCCAAGTTTGGATAGAGACCCCCCGGGTCAAACTGAAACATTACAAAAAATAATGTCATCTAAAACTAATCATAAGACTATGACAAATCCATTGTATGAGAGATTCACCATTCAGGTAGTCTATAACACTGATTTTTTTCGGGGGGGAGAGGTGAAGGGGAGGGCGGGATCATGGGGAGTGTGGCGATGGGGGGGGGGGGCTATAGCAGTGTGTCCATCAACGACTATTCGTTGTTTTGGTTTATATATCATTGCTTTAATCATAGACTAAGCACGGGGATACAATTTAACATTTAAATTCAATGATTAAATCAATCAGCACCAACGAAAAGACACAATATCAAATTGTCTTTGTTAACAGTGTAATGAAATGACACCATATTGTCTTTATTAGCAGTGTAATAAAATGACACCATATTGTCTTTGTTAACAGTGTAATAAAATGACACCACATTGTCTTTGTTAACATTGTAATAAAATGACACCACATTGTCTTTGTTAACAGTTTAATAAAAGGGCACCACACTATCTTTGTTAACAGTGTATTAAAATGACCTTTAAGTAGGTCACAATAATATACAATATTTTCCATAGGTCAAATAAATCTGAAGAGTATAATTTTCGAACCTTGTAAGATATATATTTGTGTTCACTGATTGATTTCCCCTTTCGGTTGATCGCTAAAATTCAACAAACCAGAGAGTTATCATTTGGTGCATGCTACAAAATATGTTTTATTTTCTATTTTTCTATTAACTTACTTTTGGTAAGTAGCTTCATGAGAAATTCTGAGGTGATTGCAAGTAGTTTACCTGGGCTTTGGCGAATTACCGGTAGTTCTATTTTCTAAAGAAGCGCACCCAAATGAACTGACCAGTTGGTTCGCACGTATAACGTCTAATGAATATAAAAATACACTTTGGTAATAAATGAATTCAATCCTAGTCGTTGTGGGCCAAGGGCAAACGTACCTACAGCTTCGCACCAATCTACAGCTGCTCAGAAACATACCGCTGCCCTTTAAACCTATGGTTTTCCCACAGACCCCTATAACTGCACACAGACCTATAGCTGCTCACAGACCTATAGCTGCCCACAGACGCAAGTTGCGCACAGACCTATAGCTGCACACAGACCTATAGCTCCTCACAGACCTTTAACTGCACACAGAGCTATAGCTGCGCACAGACCTATAACTGCACACAGACCTAGAGCTGCGCACAGACCTATAACTACACACAGACCTATAACTGCAAACAGACCTATAACTGCTCACAGACCTATAACTGCACATAGACCTATAACTGCGCACAGACCTATAGCTGCGCACAGACCTATAGCTGCACACAGACTATGTACGCACAGACCTATAGCTGCCACAGATATAGCTGCACACAGACCTATAGCTCCTCACGACCTATATAACTGCACAGAGCTATAGCTGCGCACAGACCTATAACTGCACACAGACCTAGAGCTGCGCACAGACCTATAACTGCACACAGACCTAGAGCTGCGCACAGACCTATAACTGCACACAGACCTATAACTGCACACAGACCTATAGCTGCTCACAGACCTATAACTGCACACAGAGCTATAGCTGCACTTACAGACCTATAACTGCACACAGACCTAGAGCTGCGCACAGACCTATAACTGCACACAGACCTAGAGCTGCGCACACAGACCTATAACTGCACACAGACATATAACTGCACACAGACCTATAACTGCACACAGACTGTAACGGCACACAGACCTATACCTGCCCACACAGACCTATAGCTGCCCACAGACCTATAGCTGCGCTGGTCCTATAACTGCACACAGACCTATAGCTGCGCACAGACCTATAACTACACACAGACCTATAACTGCGCACAGTACCAACTGCACAGACCTATAACTGCACACAGACCTATAACTACGCACAGACCTATAACTGCACACAGACCTATAACTGCACACAGACCTATAGCTGCACACAGACCTATAACTGCACACAGACCTATAACTGCACACACAGACCTTTAGCTGCACAGACCTATAACTGCACACAGACCTTTAGCTGCACACAGACCTAGAGCTGCCCACAGACCTATAGCTGCACACAGACCTATAGCTGCTGAGACCTATAACACTTACAGACGTATAACACCACACAGACCTATAACTGCACACAGACCTATAGCTGCATACAGACCTAGAGCTGCCCACAGACCTATAGCTGCAAACAGGCCTATAGCTGCACACAGACCTATAGCTGCACACAGACCTATAGCTGCACACAGACCCTGGGAAACTACTGAGACCTATAGCTGCCCACAGACGTATAACTGCACACAGACCTATAGCTGCACACAGACCTATAACTTCACACAAACCTATAACTGCACACAGAGGCTATAGCTGCGCACAGAGACCTATAAATGCACACAGACTAGAGCTGCGCACGGACCTATAACTGCACACAGACCTAGAGCTGCACAGACCTATAACTGCACACAGGCCTATAACTGCACACAGACCTATAACTGCACACAGACCTATAACGGCACACAGACCTATAACTGCACACAGACCTGGCTGCACACAGACCTAGAGCAGCACAGAGACTATAGCTGCCCACAGACGTATAACTGCACACAGACCTATAGCTGCACACAGACCTATAACTTCACACAAACCTATAACTGCACACAGAGCTATAGATGCACACAGACCTATAACTGCACACAGACCTAGAGCTGCGCACAGACCTATAACTGCACACAGACCTAGAGCTGCGCACAGACCTATAACTGCACACAGACCTATAACTGCACACAGACCTATAACTGCACACAGACCTATAACGGCACACAGACCTATACCTGCCCTGAGACCTATAGCTGCCCACAGACCTATAGCTGCGCACAGACCTATAACTGCACACAGACCTAGAGCTGCGCACAGACCTATAACTGCACACAGATCTAGAGCTGCGCACAGACCTATAACTGCGCATAGACCTATAACTGCACACAGACCTATAGCTGCTCACAGACCTATAACTGCACGCAGAGCTATAGCTGCGCACAGACCTATATTTGCACAAGAGACCTAGAGCTGCGCACGGACTACTTGCACACAGACCCTAGAGGCTGCGCACAGACCTATTACTACACAGACCTACAACTGCACACAGACCTATAACTGCTCACAGACCTATGACGGCACACAGACCTATACCTGCCCAGAACTATAGCTGCCCACAGACCTATAGCTGCGCACAGACCTATAACTGCACAGACCTAGAGCTGCGCACAGACCTATAACTGCACACAGACCTATAACTGCACACAGACCTATAACTGCACACAGACCTATAACGGCACACAGACCTATACCTGCCCTGAGACCTATAGCTGCCCACAGACCTATAGCTGCGCACAGACCTATAACTGCACACAGACCTAGAGCTGCGCACAGACCTATAACTGCACACACAGATCTAGAGCTGCGCACAGACCTATAACTGCGCATAGACCTATAACTGCACACAGACCTATAGCTGCTCACAGACCTATAACTGCACGCAGAGCTATAGCTGCGCACAGTCTATATTTGCACACAGACCTAGAGCTGCACAGACCTATAACTGCACACAGACCTAGAGCTGCGCACAGACCTATTACTACACAGACCTACAACTGCACAGACCTATAACTGCTCACAGACCTATGACGGCACACAGACCTATACCTGCCCACAGAACTATAGCTGCCCACAGACCTATAGCTGCGCACAGACCTATAACTGCACACAGACCTATAGCTGCGCACAGAGACCTATAACTACACACAGACCTATAACTGCGCACAGACCTATAACTGCACACTACCTATAACTGCGCACAGACCTATAATTGCACACAGACCTATAACTGCACACAGACCTATAGCTGCACACAGACCTATAACTGCACAGACCTATAACTGCACACAGACCTTTAGCTGCACACAGACCTATAACTGCACACAGACCTATAGCTGCCCACAGACCTAGAGCTGACCGCAGACCTATAGCTGCCCACAGACCTATAGCTGCACACAGACCTATAGCTGCACACAGACCTATAGCTGCACACAGACCTAGAGCTGCCCACAGACCTATAGCTGCAAACAGACCTATAGCTGCACACAGACCTATAACTGCACACAGACCTATAGCTGCACACAGACCTAGAGCTGCACAGAGACCTATAGGTGCGCACAGACACGTATAATTGCACACAGACCTATAGCTGCACACAGACCTATAACTTCACACAAACCTATAACTGCACACAGAGCTATAGCTGCGCACAGACCTATAACTGCACACAGACCTAGAGCTGCGCACAGACCTGACTTGCACAGACCTGAGCTGCGCACAGACCTATAACTGCACATAGACCTATAACTGCACACAGACCTATAACTGCACACAGACCTATAACGGCACACAGACCTGTACCTGCCCACAGACCTATAGCTGCCCACAGACCTATAGCTGTGCACAGACCTATAACTGCACACAGACCTATAGCTGCACTGAAGACCTATAACTACACACAGACCTATAACTGCGCACAGACCTATAGCACACAGACCTATAACTGCCCACACAGACCTAACAATAGCAAACGAAATGAACTAAAAAATGAAATTGTACAATAACAAGCGAAATGAACTGAACAATAAAGTTGTACAATAACAAACGAAATGAACTGAACAATAAAGTTTTACAATAACAAACGAAATGAACTGAACAATGAAGTTGAAGTAAATAACAAACGAAATGAACTGAACAACGAAAGTCAACAATAATAAAAAAATAAATAAACTCATCTTGAAGTTAAACACATCGTGACATTTACGTAAAACTGTCATTTATGGATGACATTTAGATACCAAATGGAAATCTCGATGCTATCTACAGCAGCAGGTTGAAAGAATATGGTTTTTAAATTATAAGATTTCCATTTTGGATTTCGGTCAAGCCAATAAAGATATTTGAGGTACAAGTACAAGTAAAGGAAGAGGGTATGCAGTGACCACTCGCGTATGACCCAGAGCGTGGACTAAGATTAAACAAGGCCTGGCAGTCGAACCCCCCCCCCTACGATTGCCCCCTCTTCATGGGCGTCGCTAGGAATTTTTCCGGGGGGGGGCAAAAATTTTCCAGGGGGTGGGCAAATAACAACTTTTTGACATTTTTTTTAAATGTAAGGATAGGGAGCAAAATACCCTCTTATATGATGATATTTTTCAAAATGTAAAGGGCCTCCTGTCTCCAAGTATACGCCCATGCCTCTTCCCTCTGCAACCCCGTGCCACTATTCTGACCTACTGACCCTAAAGTACTCCTAATTGTCCAAAAAGACCACAGCTGTGGTCCCAGACTTCTACTCACATGACAGACATCTAGTTCTGAGTGTAAACAACTGGCTTGTCAAATTCATGGGGGAAGTGGGGAGCGGGGAGACGGCACTCATGTTAAAGGGTACACGCCATTTTTTTTTTCTTCTAGATATTGAATAAGTTCAGATGGAATTATCAAAGCGAAGACAAAAAACACAGAGCTAATTTCATGTAGTAATAATATAATATTGTATGAAATATATAATGTATGAATTATATAATGGATGAAATATATAATGGATGAAATATATAATGGATGATATATAAGATATGATATATAAAGGTGCAGTTTTTCTAAACTTTGTATGCAAATTAATGTACCACAATTTGATATGTTCGTGTGCGCAGTTGCTTCAGACACCAAAGAAGACAAGAATCATTGTTTGTCTTGCACAAGTTCTCCAGGGAGATTAAGAATAAAAAAAAAGTTAAGTTTATCAAAGGAGATAAAAATACACAAATATACAGTCACTATCACATTCTAGTAATGGCTAAAGTAATAATTTTTTCAAGACATAATACAAATAAATAAAACGAAATTATGTTACAGATTTTTTTTTAAACGCGAAAATATAACCAATGAGCAAATGTAAGACACAGCTGCCGCAGAGATGAATGTTCTAAAGTTAAGAACTTGCAGATATTTTGTCGCCTTCCATTGGACGCACCTGAGACGTGAGCTTAAACTAGTTTGGACATAGAGTTTGGACAAGCGTAATTGTATTTTGATTAAGTTTGTGGGCAGAGGTTTTTATGGTTGCCAAAAACCAAATAAAATTACACGCAGAAAAAGATCATTAAGGACGGCCTGAAATACACCTGGGCAGGACCGCACCTATGATGGCCTGATTACACCTGCGCCGGGCCCTACCTAGGACGGTCTGAATACACCTGGGCAGGACTGCACCTACGATGGCCTGAAATACACCTGCGCCGGGCCCCACCTAGGATGACCTGAATACACCTGCGCCGGGCCCCACCTAAAATGGCCTGAATACACCTGCGCCGAGCACACCTAGGATGGCCTGAAATACACCTGCGCCGGGCCCCACCTAGGATGACCTGAATACACCTGCGCCGGGCCCCACCTAAAATGGCCTGAATACACCTGCGCCAGGCCCCACCTAGGATGGCCTTAATACACCTGCGCCGGGCCGCACCTAGGACGGCCTGAATACACCTGCGCCGGGCCCCACCTAGGATGCCCTGAAATACACCTGGGCAGGACCGCACCTAGGATGGCCTGATTACACCTGCGCCGGGCCCTACCTAGGACGGTCTGAATACACCTGTTCCGGGCCCCACCTAGGATGGCCTGAAATACACCTGCGCAGGGCCGCACCTAAACTATCTGCCGCCCCTGATCATTTAGTATTTTTTCGAACCCTTTCCCTTGATTTGAATTTTTTGTTTTCATTAGTTCTAAATTCTGCCTCCTAATGTAAGAATTTGACAACCCTGGTAGGGCTGTCACCCGTGTGTTTTAAACCCCTTGGCTAGGCGCGGCTCTGCTAGTGCCATATGTAAGCCACAGCTAGTCTAATTGCAAGTGGGCCCCCCTTGCACAGGGGTAAAACTTGCGGGGTCCCCCCCAGGCGGTTCTTTTTAATTGGTTAAAATCGATTTTTACAGCATCATAGAGTCACTCCAAGTCAACAATATTTCCAGACCCATTGCGCAAAGCCCCTTACTAGGTGATATCTACAAAGAGGCAGGCTAACAGGTGGATTATAAATAGGCCCTTTTTTTAAAAATGGGATCTTTACTTAGTGACGACGAAACGAACCTGACACAGAAAGGGCTGTATTATACAGAATATAAAAATGGTGCCGAAAGATTCCAGACATAAATCCTTACGTCTAGCGCTATCTGTGACCGGCGCAGCGCTGATGTTGGATCAGCAGAATCTAGTACAGCAGAATAACGAGACAAGTAGAGGGAGATAAACTGTATGTCCTGACAGTCTCAGGGGCAGTTAATCAGGCCGGGACGTCTGTCCAGCGAAAACAAAAAAAAATGAATAAAAACAAAACAAAAATAAATAAATCGAACGTTTGAGTAAACAAGTCTGTGAGGACGGGGGATTGGGGGGGGGGGGGAAGAGATACTGGACTATATTGTGGAATTGCTACGGACCATGTCGATACAATATTTACATTGTTTATTAAAAGCTGAGTTTTATGTAAGGCTGATGTATTGCATAATAGCTGAACGCGAGGTGTTACACTCTGGTTTCTCTTCACAATAAATAAATCTTTCTTGCAAGGGTGGTGGTACTGTGGTCAATGAGGACTATCTGAGATCGTAGTATTCACAGCTGGCGTTGATGCTCGGCACACAACACCCTTTCACTCTGTCCCACTCAAGCACACCTGCGCAGCCTGCTATTTGGGGCTGATGGTTCAGGCACACTACACCCTCCCCTATGTCCGAGTGGCAGAAAAAAACCCCATTGCCTTGCCATTTTGGCCGATCGGCAGTACACACCCCCTGCTGGTCTGGCCAGTTTAGGCAAGGAATAAAACCCATCTTTCTGCCATCCCGGCAGATGATAGCGGGCAAACTCACCCTGCCGCTCTGTAGGGATGTCAGACACGCATGAGCGCCGCCAACAGTGCTGGTGTGGCAGGCACACTACACCCTACCATGCTGGCAATGACGGCTTTTTAAAAAAATTAAAGTGTTACACATAATTCTAAGTCTTGGTCTATTAAGAATCACATAATTTATATGTTATTCAATGTTAAGAAGTAAAAAAAAATAGGAGATAAAACAATCAGATGATTTTAGTCAGCTCGTGTTAATAAAAATGAAAAGAAACAAAACATAACTTTAGTTTACTATGTAATAATCTCAATTCTTACTACTCATAAGAAAAATATAAAGTGGGTGTATGCATCTGATAAACATGCTCGGCTAAAGCGAAACCAATGAAATGACGGGAAACCAGGACCGTAAAGCAATAGGCAATTTTTTATTTTTTAATTAACTAGGTGTACTCGGTATTATGGTGTTATAAAACGGGGTACAAAGCTGTCGAAAGCTTGGGAAACACTGATCCGGGAACTAACATTTTAAAAGATAAGGTAAACTTGGCTTTGAACTACACCTTTGAAATGTTAATCTGATTCAGAACATGATCGCCATCTTCACAGAGTTGATAGATGCTAATAGACTACTTCGCAGATAACCTAAACTGTTATGGAACTTGCGTCTTCTGTGAAAACATGTCAGCCTTCATGTAAGTCGATGCCTAGTAAATACATTACATTAATTATTCCAATATTTCACATAATGAAGCTCTTTACAGAAGAAAGACATACTTTACAGAAGAAAGACGTACTTTACAGAAGAATGACGCACTTTACAGAAGATTGACGTACTTACAGAAGAAAGACGTATTTACAGAAGAAAGACGTATTTTCAGAAGAACGACGTATTTACAGAAGAAAGTCGTATTTACAGAAGAATGACGTATTTACAGAAGAAAGTCGTATTTACAGAAGTATGACGTACTTACAGAAGAAAGACTTATTTACAGAAGAAAGACTTATTTACAGAAGAAAGACGCACTTTCCAGAAGAATGACGTACTTTACAAAACAATTACAAAGTTATAAAAATAAACAAAATAACATAAAATTAGAAAATTAAAATAGCTAATGTTGGGAATATATTCACAAAGGCAGCAATTTTTTGTTTCTAAACGAAGGTATAAAAGTTCAGATAACATGAATTAAATGTTTTTATTTTAATCAACTTTGTCCTTTTTAAAAAAACAAAAAACAAAAACAAAATTAGCTTTTCGATATTATGTGTGACGTACATTTGTTACTTAATTCATTACTGTTTTTCTATTGTAGTATATCAGAGGAAACGCAGAGGAATTTAAACATAGCCCTGGTGTTGCCGCTAGATATTTTGTTCTATTCAGAACCGTGCACCGGAACTTTTGCATCCGTGTAGCTTAACGAAGAAAAAATAAATAAATACATCTGACATCTATTACCATTGAATTAATATAAAATAAAAAAAAAATGATTCAGCATCAGACATATTTCTTTTCATTGTGCAGGAAGAAAGTATTAGCTTTGAAATTCTAATTAACATATACAAAGGAATTCTCTTTCGCAATAACAATGCAAAGTAAAATAACGACGTCGGTAAAACAAAATGTCAAAAAGCAGGAAATGAATAAAAATATTCAGGTTCGGACGTCTCTTGACATGTTACTAGTTTCTTTTATTATTGAAAGATGCAGTGGGCATGATCTGAAAACAGTTAATCGATTTATTTGCTAGACACTTATCGATACACTTGATGTTGTTTATGAAATGACGGTATGTGAAGTTATTTCGTATCTCACCCACTCTCTTTTTTGCATTGTTTTTCTGTCCGAGCGTAGAGAAGGTAAATTAATATATATATATATATATATATATATATATATATATATATATATATATATATATAATAGTAGTGTGGGTTCTGCGTTCAATCGAAAGTAAAGAATTAATACAACAATATTCCAGTTTAATATACAATCATGAAAAAAAAGTCGGATCTACCCGAAACCAAAAATAACCTAGCCTACCGATCAAGACTAAGGGAATATAACTCTATGCGAAGGTTTTGCAGGTTACAGCTAGTACTATTGTATTATTAATGATAAGAATATTCCATCTTAATTATTTATACCCGTAGCCTGATGCCATGCTATGCAGACTGCTTCATGAGCTGTATTGATTTCTCTGATACTAGTTAATATTAAATGACATTCACTAATTATTATAATTAAACTAAAGAAAATAAAATATGATAAAAAAATTACACATAAAAAAAATGTTTTTCAATAAATTTCAATTGCAATGAATGATATTTTGTATAATTTGTTTTTATAAAAAGCCATATTGCATTGATCATAATAACTCATGTATATACGTCTGTATCATAGATAAAAGAATTCTCCCACGCAAACAGGTTATGAAATATATATTCAGCTTGTAATATCACTTTCAGACCATGATTTTCAGTTTTTATTAAATTAAAACAAAAACCTGATCTGCTACAAACTTAATTTGTTTTAAGTCTATAAATAGTGCCAAAGATAAACATTACGTCACGTAATAATAAAAGAATAGAAAAAAATGCAATTAAAAACAAAGCGATCCTATATTCATATCATAATTTTACTAGCTGTACCCTTCAAAACCTTTGCATAAAGTTATATCCCCTTAAGCTAAGTTATTTTTTGGTTTCGGACAGATCCGATTTTTTCATGATTGTATTTTAAACTGGCATACTGTTGTAGTAATTCTTCACTTTCGATTTAACGCAGAACCCAAAATCGCTATTATATTATTAGATTATTTTACTTCCCCCCCCCGCCCCACCATTTTAGATGTTTACCAAATCTCTACAGATGTTTACCAAGCTCTATGCCATTAACTATCTAATGGAGTGATGATTGCTAGTGTTGTGTTTTGAATACAAATAAGACTGGGTTTACTAACATAGATGATGCCATTGTGGGCCCATTTCGATAGGGATACTGTAAAAGTTGGAGTTGGTCAGCGTTGCTAACTTTATTTTACTAAGAATTTTAAGTTATGGTTGTGAAATACCTATACAGTAATATATATATATACAGCAAAATATCTATATAGTAAAATATCTATCAAGTAAAATATCTATATAGACACATGTCTGTATAGTCAAATATCTGTGTAGTCTAATATGTATATAGTCAAAAATGTATATCTAACTAATAAAACAAGCACTAAATCCAGATCAATTAATTTTATAACATTTTGGTTTAATACCTAGATGACGCAATCAGCGGCGTAGCGTGGGTATCGGCCGCCCAGAGCGGAAGACGATTTTGCCGCCCTCTCATTTAGGTATTTCAATTTAATCTATACATTTTTGCCGCCCCCCCCTAAAAAGTAGTAAAAAGTGCCGCCCGGGGCGGACCGCACCCACCGCTCCCCTTCCTAGGTACGCCACTGGACGTAATACATATTCTGGTTATTATAAATTATAAATTCCGTCAGGCATCTACTGAAATGAGTAAAAATTGGATAAAGACTTCCTGCTCTGTGTGATATCTTTGTCAATATATTATTATGTATGCTAGCCCCCAAAGAAATGTAGAATAGCTGTTGAGTTTTAAATCTGAAATAGTATATCCAAGTGTACTATTCCATATGCAACATTAGGGCTGTGGGACAGTGTGTGTGTGAGAGGGGGGGGTAAATTGAGGATGTTATATCGTCCAGCTATAGCTAAACAAAAAAGTTTGTTTAAGGACAACGTAGGAAGGCTAAAAATATCCCAGAGTTAATAGAGTAACTAAACATTGGAAATTTTACATTTGTGTTCATTGTGTGTTGTAATGAATCAAACGTCAGTGTGTCATATTTAAAGGATCACTCACAAACACCTATTGCAGCATTTTTTTACAAGTAACAACAGCACCACCATCATACAAGTACCTGTTTACAGCACCATCATCATACAAGTACTTGTTTACAGCACCACCATCATACAAGTACCTGTTTACAGTACCACCATCATTCAAGTACCTGTTTACAGCACCACCATCATACAAGTACCTGTTTACAGCACCACCATCATACAAGTGCCTGTTTACAGCACCACCATCATACAAGTACCTGTTTACAGCACCACCATCACACAAGTACCTGTTTACAGCACCACCATCATACAAGTACCTGTTTACAGCAGCACCATCACACAAGTACCTGTTTACAGCACCACCATCATACAAGTACCTGTTTACTCTAGTACGGGATTTAACAAGGGAATAGCACGCATTAACTGGGTGATAACAGTTTTCCATGTTTTTCAAATGTTTTTTTTTACCTTTTTAAAGGAGACAAAAGTACTAACTACACGGAGAAAAATGACCCAGTGTTGATCCACATGTGGCTCTTTGTTAAGCTGAGTACTGCTCTCTATAAATTTGTTTATTTCTTTGACTTAATTAGTTATAAAGTCTACTATTTCACGTCTCTATAAAGAATGTATACTCTATAAGAAACCAATCCGCAGTTTCCCCGTATATATATATATATATATATATATATATATATATATATATATATATATATATTTATATATAGTCCTACGGTTGTGCGACTCAGCCACATTGCTTTCTAAAATAGTATTACTAGTTGTTAATAAGTCCATAACTTGCTGTCTATAATACTATGAGGCGTAAGAATTCTGAAAACATACAATAACCTTTATGTAACCTCGAAAATTTACTAATTTAAATTAACGAGAAGAAAACCGTAATTGAACAACCAAAAAAAAAAAGAGATGAAAAATAATCAATTTGTCGATTCGACTGGGAAGGGGAGAGAATCAATAAAGACAACTGAGTTATTGCCCTTCCTTCATATGGCGCTATTCGTACAGGGGTGAGAATTGCAACACTTCACATTTGGATGTAATTACTGTGGTCAGTTTGTATTAATTGTCTTCTCCCGTCGTGTAACCCACAACACAGCAACTATTTCCTGATGAGTTATTTTTACTTGTTTGTTTTTCTCTATTTTTAAATGCCAGGGGGGGGGGGCGGATAACTATGGTGCTATCTCGTATCACGTTTAAATAAACACACAGTTTTAACTGCATGTCACCTACATACTAACGTCAGACAAGAGTTGTGTTTCTTACATTGATTTGTACATGCAGTGAATCTATATTTTTTTTTTTTGAAAACCAACATGACGTCATTCTGTTGACAAGCAGTTGACTTTCTTTCATGCGTCATCAGCAATTTTGTTTTAAATCCGAAAAGAACCATGTGTGACCATTACTAATTCTGGATCCCTGAAGGGGGTGCAGGATCTCACAGTCACGTGACCCCCCAACAGATGGAGACTCAGTGACGTCGGTCACGTGACATCTACAAGGTTGACTTGTTTATGTTTCAATGTTTACATTGTAATACAAAAAACAAGTCACGGCGTAGACACAGGTCAGCTGACAACCTAACCCTTGTATGTGTACATGTAGGTGCCAATGGGACTGTTTGTGTGTGTCAGTGTGTCAGTGTGTGTGTGTGTGTGTATGTATGTGCATAATCATGTTGTTCATAAGTATATGGGATATATGACTGTGTGATCATACTAACTGTGTGCGCGTGTGTGTGTATGCAAGGGCAGATTTAAAGTACGGGCGCACAACCTAGGCTGCGAGCTTTGAAGGGGCCACACATAGAAGTATAAAAGGGCTTTTTTAAGAAACGCCATATATTTTTTTCTGCGCCAAGGGCTTTAACTTAGGTAGTGCGCATCTGTTTATGTGTGTGAGTGTATGATCATGTTGTTCACATTGAGTGAGTATAAGATTGTTTGTGATCAAATTGTCTACGTGTGTGTATGTGTGATTTTATGAACATGTTGTCTACGTGTGTGTATGTGTGATTTTATGAACATGTTGTCGACGTGTGTGTATGTGTGATTTTATGAACATGTTGTCTACGTGTGTGTATGTGTGATTTTATGAACATGTTATCTACGTGTCTGTATGTGTGATTCTATGAACATGTTGTCTACGTGTGTGTATGTGTGAGTGAATGAACATGTTGTCTACGTGTGTGTATGTGTCAGTGATTGGAGATGTTGTTTACGTGTATGTATGATTACATTGTCTACGTGTGTGTATGTCTGAGTGTTTGATTACATTACCTACGTGACTGTACGATTACACTGTCTACGTGTGTGTGTGTTGTTTTAGTCTACGATCATATTTCCAACGTCTCCGACACAATGTCATTTCCGCCAGGGACAGACAAGGGCTTTTGTTCACATTCTTTGATTCCTTAATGACTAGTCACTCCTTATTCGTCTGCCTGTCTGTCTGTGTCTTACACAGTCTGTTTCTCTGACCGCAGACCGACTGCCGCCCCCATCCGGTCGCCCAATATATTCTCTGCCCACTACACAAATCTGACGACGCTGAGGCTAATGTAGGACGTCATTGAAATTTCTCTGCTTTGTTGGTCGTCTTCATCTTGATTCATAATTTTTTTCCCCCTCTCCTTATGATTTTATTTTTTTTCATAACTCTCATTCCAGAGGAAATATAACACGAGTGACACGTTACTTGTAATAGGATAATATTGATGTATAATAAAGTACATGCTTAACAGTTATATTAAACAACTAGCTGTACCCTGCAAAACCTTTGCATAGAGTTATATCCCCTTAGGCCTGATCGGTAGGCTAGGTTATTTTTGGTTTCGGGCAGATCCGATTTTTTTCATGATTGTATTTTAAACTGAAATACTGTTGTATTAATTCTTTACTTTCTATTTAACGCAGATCCCAAATCGCTATTATATATATACTAGCTGTACCCGCAAAACATTTGCAGCACTTTTTAAATTACCAATAACTATGAATTAACCTCAACAATGTTCATATTTTACTTGTAAATGTACCTTAATTAAATGAACTCTACTGTTAGGCGGTCCTGAAACGAACCTTTTTATTAAAACTCATGGCAGCAAGCAAACTCAAGCTAATTGTAAAACTTTCATTAACCCTGAAAAGGACCGTTAAGACAAAACATATGGTAGTGGCCCTATAAAGGACCGTTAGGACACAATGAATGGTAGTGGCCCTAATAAGGACCGTTAAATACAATCAAAGGTAATAGCCCTAAAAAGGACCGTTAAATACAATAAAAAAAGGTAGTTGACCTAAAATGGACCTTTTAGATCAAATAACTGGTGGTTGTTAATTACAGTTAAAGTAAGTTTTTGTACAATTTCTACTTTGTTACATTTTTATAATTATGTACATAAGATTTTTTTATTGCATCAAGACCTCTTTATACACAGGATTTTTAGTAATTTTTTCTCCATTGACATCAGATTTAAAATACATTTTTACTTCTTTTGCTTCTCTTCCTTCATTTAGAGCTGCCTGAATTTCTGTTTTTTCAACTTTAATTTTTATACTGAACAGCAGATGCAAAAGGATTAATATTTTTCAGCAGTTCATCAGTTACTATCAAAAGCTCCTCTGTGCATTTTTCATTTCGATTACGCCTGTAAAGTTGAGCATAAGAAGGGTTTCCTCCATGCAATGGTGCTACAGCATGATAAACCTGACCGTGGATTCTGTAACAGTATGGTCCCTTTCCCGGTGGTATCTCGACTTTAGCTCCCATGGATGCAAAAGCAAAAGAACTATTATACTGCCGTATTAATCTCTAAAATGTTTTCCTTTTGGAGAGTCTTCAATTAGTAAATTTTTTATAATGTCAGGAGATTCATGCGAAGGAGATAATTGTACTTTTTTAGCATGAAAACAGGAATGATATTGCTTTAAACAATTTAGTTCTTTGAGAAACTATTTTGCATGACAGAAATTACAAACTTCTGTCATTCTTCCAAAGTTTAATTCTTCCACTTCTACATCATCACTAACTGCAGCTAAAAGTCTCTGATTATTATTTTTCTTTTTAAGTTGATATTGAATCCTGCAATACTCTAAGCGTGTTTCCCTTTCAACTGCAGATTCATGATATGTTCTATGTTGCTTTCGCAATTTATTAGATTCCAGGCGCCTTTTTTTTGCCTCAGATGATTCATCTTTTCTGGATTTCCTGACTATCTTACCATTATTTTTAAGTAAATCTGAATATTACAATTTTATGCTTTTGCACAATTTTATAGAAAATAGAAATCTTTGATGGATAGAAATCGATTTTGGACCCCACCCCTCCACCCCTAGTTACGCCTCTGTGTTCAGATTTTTGATACATATTTTCAAAATGTTTTTTTTAAGTTATGAAATAGTTAAAAACCTATTTAGTTTTTGTTTCTTTTTCTTACAACATCCTAAAGGGTACATTATTTCAATAAAAAAAAATGTCATAGAGATCTAATTAGTTGATTTTCATTAAAACAACTAATTTAAAAAGGATACAGTCTAAAAAAAAATGTCCAAGAGAGGCATAAAAAGAATAACGTAAGCTGCTTAGCCATTCAGCCACCAGTTCACACAAACATGTTGTACCCTGCAAAGCCTTTGCATAGAGATCGACTACTATAAAGCCAATGCCAAACCTAGGGATTTGGAGGCCCGGGGCTTGGCCTCTTTTGGGCCCCTGCATTTTGACGCTCGATACCATATCATGAGATTAATGTAATACTTAATATTTAATGTAAAAAATAATTTTGGGGGTCACCCCTCAAGCTGGGGCCCGGCGGGACTTTCGATTTTGGACCCCCCCCCCCACCCTAGTTACGCCTGTGTGTTAATTTTTTTTTTTTAAGTTATGAAATAATTTAAAATCTAATTAGTTATTGTTTCTTTTTCTTACAACATCCTAAAAGATAAATTATTTAAAATAAAAAAAATGTCAAAGAGATCTAATTAGTTAGTTTTCATTAAAACAACTAAAAGGATATATTCTGAAAAAAAAATCAATAAAAAAAATGTCTCTGGGAGAAATCGAACCCGGAGAGTCGGCAGATAAAAATGATCACTCAGCTACCGCGCCAGACAATTTATACTGCTATTTTAATGTACTATTTGAAAAATATTGCTCGGTTATGTTTTCATTGCCTTTTGACCTAGTTTTTTTTTAGGTCTATATTGTTATTTTGTAATTAAGAAATAATTCAAATTTTAAAAGCTGAGAACTTAATTTGTATAGAAATTTGCAGAATTTCTTTTTTTAAATATTATATCGACTTTTAAAAAGAACTTGTTTTACGAAATTAGATACGAAAACACGGTCAATAGTCTTATCGTCGCCGCCGTCGGAGATTTTCGATTATTACTATTGTTTACGAATGACGATGTTAAAATGCTTTGTTGTAATAAAAACTTCAATGATTTGAATGATATTATATGCTAATTATTAATTTTTAATATCGGGGACTTTTACATTTCATAATTAAAAGCACAGAAACTATTGAAAACTGTAGATATTTAAAAAAAGAAAATTGAATCGAGAGACAGGGGATGACGCCATTTTGAATTCCTGTTTTCCGCTTTCGATTTAACGCAGAATGGAAATGAAAAATATGATATATGATATATATATATATATATTATTTACGGCATTGTTTTAAAGGAAAAAAGATAACATGTTTTAAGCTAGGGTTTTGACTCCATTATCGCATCTTTTAAATAATTCTCTTTACCTCCTTAGAGATGAGGTTCTCCAAACTTTTTCAAGACTGTACCCAAAAAGGGCGCGAAAATATGTCCGCCGGTACATTTCGCTATTAAGTTCTTCAAACTATTGGATATTTTAAACGAAATTTATATGTCGCGTCATACCCCTGCAACACCTCTGCCGTACCCCTCGGGGGCTGAGAATCGCGGTCTTTAGAGGATGACCCTTTTAGTAGCTCGACCCATCTTGCACCCTGCTCCACTCATAGAAGCAAGATGGTCTCAGCACCACCTCCAGAAACGTATTAACAGTTTCTTAGTTTAGGCAGTCCGACTACATTGGGTTCGGCCTTTATGTCAACGAACTACTTCAAATCACCAAAGAATTTGACGGTTAGTCCACCTGTCTTAATACCTACAAATACGTTTGTTGGTGCTTTATTTTATTGTAATGGCGCCCATATCTGATGCAGTTAGAGCCATACAATTTAAACAATGGTTTCCTGAATTGGTTTTTTTTTGTAACTATGTGATTGGCATTTCTCCCCTTAAAGCCCATTTGACTAAAATTGAATTTAAAAAAAAAAAAAGTATCTGACATAAGATTTAAGACATCTACATATGGGGGTAAATATTCAATCTTTTTTAACCATAGTACCATAAAAAATCACAGTTCACAATACATGTTTAAAGAACTAGATATCGCTAATGAATTGAAGGTAAAAACAATACCGATATGCATAATCTGAAATGTTATAATATATATAATCCACGCATTTAATATAGATAACAACTTGGTGGGACACTATAAATGTTTGAGGTTGATCGAATTCAAAAAAACAAAGGGACGCATGAAGTTTTTTTCCTTCTGAAATTACTTGAATTTTGTACTCAAAATGCAATACCTCAATACACATAATGTTCACATTCTGAGATCTATTAAATAGCAACAACAAAAAAAAATGAGCTAATAACTCTGACCCTACCCTAACTAATTAAAAATTACACTGTAATAAAAGTCGATGCACGATGTCACACTTTTAAATTATTGACGCCCAAAATACGTCACAGGAATAGCGCAGTAACATTGTTGTCCATATGATCTTCATTAATCATTAAAGAGACATTTTCCTCAATCACAACATGGTGTCAGTAGTGGTTATGTCCAAGACAATGGGAACACAGCTCTGTGCCATGTGGGTGTTGGCTGTGGGTAGGTGGGGGGAGGGGGAAGGTGTTCCGCCGGTCAAGAAAGACAGTCAAGTGAAGTGAACTTTATAGGAACATCCTTCGCACTGATGTTGTCCGGTCTCATGTAAAGTACATCTTTCACCATATCCGTTACTCGACTCCAGTCAGACTCTGGAAATACTGCAGAGTAAGGTCAAAATGTTGGACTCCAAACAGTTGACTATAGAACATGATATGAGTCAGGATAAGTAGGTATTTATAGAAGGTATCACATGTAGATTGTTGATGAGTTACCTCGCTGCAGCTAGTTGATGGGTTACCTTACTGCAGCTTGCTGATGGGTTACCTTACTGCAGCTAGTTGATGGGTTACCTTACTGCAGCTTGTTGATGAGTTACCTTACTGCGGTTTGTTGATTAAATGAAAGGTAAGGACAAGACATGGCCCAATCTGACCCTAGGTCAACTCTGACATTTTCGAATGCGAGACTGACACCGGAAGTACAAGCTAGACGTTTTCCTGTCTGTATTTTTTTTAAATCACAAGTAAGAATAAATATTTACTTAAGAAAAGTTGGCAAGTTAGGTTGTGTCAAACTGTTACTGGCCTTGGATTACCATGCACTAACTGTACTATCATTTGATATATCAAACTTGAAATACCTTTTATCGGATAGTTCTTTTTTGAATTTATTTGAACAATATAACTGTCTTGTTCTATGTTAAATTTAACTTATTGTTTACATAAGTACTTTGAATAATTACTTGGATCTTAAGTAGGTAAATGAGAGAAGAATGTAAGTTATAGCCAATATTACAAAGAAATAAAATCCCATAACGGAATTCACATTTATTCGATTGTTTAACTGGCAAAATGAATGAAAAGCTGTCATTTGTTCACATACTAAGAGTCTACATGCGATTTCATGTTTTGTTAACATTGTCAATACATAGTAGTTCTATTTCCATTTTGTACACTTTGTCAATACATAGTAGCTCTAATTTCATTTTGTAAACATTGTTAATAAATAATAAGTATATTTTCCATTCCACCTAATCTGAGGTTAAAATATTGAAATAAACAATTTGAATTGATCCAGATAAGAGAGCTTACATATTTCTTTTCCAACCACCATTATTTCAGCCAAACATCCGAGTATAATAGTGTTATGTTTCATGCATCTATTCAAGTATGGTGGTACTTCTAGTATGGTGGTACTTCTAGTATTGTGGTACTTCCAGTATGGTGGTACTTCTAGTATGGTGGTACTTCTAGTATGGTGGCACTTCTAGTTTGGTGGCACTTCTAGAATGGTGGTACTTCTAGTACGGTGGTACTTCTAGTACGGTGGTACTTCTAGTATGGTGGTACTTCTAGTATGGTGGTACTTCTAGTATGGTGGTACTTCTAGTATGGTGGCACTCCTTACTTTAGCAATGACTACTTTATACCCAAGAATAATCCGCCAGGTTCCACGACTCCAGTATACTTATACATGTCATGAAGTAACCAATATACTTAACATTAATATCTTGATCCCTTGTCGCACCCAATCACACGACTTTTACTATTCACGAGTGTAATGACTACTTATCCACAAATAATCCAAGCTCCAATGGCTGAATAGGGACCCAAATAGCCCACTGATTTGGCACGGATTTAAACTAATTATTTTCACCATTAGCAAAATAAACTATCACCACACATCCAGTGTCAATCTGTGTCTGCCAGATCATGGCGACATCAGGCCCTCATAACAACATTATCGGCCACCCAGATAACCAGTTTCATTGGGGCCCATCGAAGAATGATATATAATATATCTGTAGAAATAGGGCCCCTAGAAAAGTGATTTCTAGCAATAGAAATGGGGCCCCTAGATGAATGAAATATAAACTATCAATTGGATTGGTGCCTCTAGAAAAAGTGATATATAAACTATCAGTACAAATTGGGCCCCTAGATGAATAAGAAATAAACTATCAATTGGGCTGGGGCCCCTTGAAAAATCGATAAATAATCTATCAATAGAAATGGGGCACCCAAAAAGACATATAGAAATAAAAAATTGTGCCAAACGCCATAACAGTACCTTAGTTTAGACAAACTCTATGAGCATACGTGTATAAAAGAGAGATTTAATCAATAGATGTTCAAAATCGCTGTGAATCTCATTAGGAACACAATAAATCTCAACACTGTGTATTGATTATTTTGACCAACCTGTGAACTTTAAGAGAAAAATAATAACAAACATTGAAAACAGTTAATAGTAAAAAAAAAACGAACATGAGAAATCACGTATCATATTTAGTTACAGAAATTCAATTTCAGGATAATTGATACTTTACACAGTCGAAGGAAAGATAATTTGTTGTTAAGAAAAAATTTTTTTTTTATTTTCTTATTTAAGAATGTATCTTATTGCAAGTAGATTAGTCATGATTTTGTTTTGAAAAAGTCATGTATGACTTTTTTTTTTCTTCGAAGTTATGCACAATTAGACAAATGTCAATGTTAATAATGAAAAGTTACATAACATAGAAATCGTTATATTTTTCTTCTTCAAAATATGCATTACATAGTACTTTTTCTCTCTTCAAAATTTTAGAAGTTACATTACATAGATCTTTTTTTTTTTTTAAAATCTGATCAATAAATAAACATTATGAAGTTTTTAATAAAATAAAATTTCAAGCAGATTTGATTCCACGCTATTTATTGCGCCCCCCCTCCACCACTGTAAGATTTCAATTGTTGACGGCCCCCTGCCAATCTGTAAAGGGCGAATACATTTAACAGCATTATTTCGGCGACCCTTCTTAGTTCGGCGACCCTTGCTTAGTTCAGCGACCCTTGCTTAGTTCAAGGCCCTTCTTAGTTCAGCGACCCTTCTTAGTTCAGCGACCCTTCTTAGTTCGGCGACCCTTCTTAGTTCGGCGACCCTTCTTAGTTCAGCTACCCTTCTTAGTTCAGCTACCCTTCTTAGTTCGGCGACCCTTCTTAGTTCGGCGACCCTTCTTAGTTCGGCGACCCTTCTTAGTTCGGCGACCCTTCTTAGTTCGGCGACCCTTCTTAGTTCGGCGACCCTTCTTAGTTCGGCGACCCTTCTTAGTTCGGCGACCCTTCTTAGTTCGGCGACCCTTCTTAGTTCGGCGACCCTTCTTAGTTCGGCGACCCTTCTTAGTTCGGCGACCCTTCTTAGTTCGGCGACCCTTCTTAGTTCGGCGACCCTTCTTAAATCGAGGCCCTTGCTTAGTTCGGCGACCCTTCTTAGTTGGGCGACCCTTCTTAATTCAAGGTCCTTGCTTAGTTCGGCGACCCTTCTTAGTTCGGCGACCCTTCTTAGTTCAGCGACCCTTCTTAGTTCAGCGACCCTTCTTAGTTCAGCGACCCTTCTTAGTTCAGCGACCCTTCTTAGTTCAGCGACCCTTCTTAGTTCAGCGACCCTTCTTAGTTCGGCGACCCTTCTTAGTTCGGCGACCCTTCTTAGTTCGGCGACCCTTCTTAGTTCGGCGCCCCTTCTTAGTTCGGCGACCCTTCATAGTTCAGCGACCCTTCTTAGTTCGAGGCCCTTGCTTAGTTCGGCGACCCTTCTTAGTTCAGCGACCCTTCTTAGTTCGGCGACCCTTCTTAGTTCGGCGACCCTTCTTAGTTCGACGACCCTTCTTAGTTCGACGACCCTTCTTAGTTCAGCGACCCTTCTTAGTTCAGCGACCCTTCTTAGTTCGAGGCCCTTGCTTAGTTCGGCGACCCTTCTTAGTTCGGCGACCCTTCTTAGTTCGGCGACCCTTCTTAGTTCGGCGACCCTTCTTAGTTCGGCGACCCTTCTTAGTTCAGCGACCCTTCTTAGTTTGATGACCCTTCTTAGTTCAGGGCCCTTGCTTAGTTCGACGCCCGATGTGGACACACAATCTGCAGCTCCATTGCTACGATACTGATGTCAGGGAGTAACGCAACTATAATTCCTTTACCTTTAAATAAGACAAAGTTAATTTATGATAGAAAGAAAGGTATCATCCTCACCTGGAAACTAGCCTGGAAGACTGTTATTGAAAAGGGCCCTACATTTAGAAAAAAAAATGATAGAAAAACGTGTCATTTATGTGATGTGACCTTTAGCTACTGTCTGGTCAATAAGGAACGTATTGTTTCAGGAACTAGTATTATTGTCTTGTTTTGCCTAATGGTTAATTCGGACCTGCCTGGAAGTTTAAGTGACAATGGCTGACCACATGAATCGAGGGTTAAATATAACTTTTATTGTTGTGCAAAACTATTTGTACATTAATTTATAACGGTATCAGTAATGGAGAAAATTTATGTTTTTCTTTTATTAAAAAATTATGAATCATCCCCCCCCACCACATAAGTATTTATTAGGGAAAAAAAAAGGTAATGCAAAATTAAGATAAACAAAAAAAAAAAAATTTCTACATGCCGACATAAGAGATTCAGTTTTCACTCATGAAGAAATTATGAACGCAAAGTTATGCAAGACATGAATCAAAGACGGAGCAATTATGTAAATTTTTAATTGTTCATTGTCAGACATTAAAGTAATCTGTTTGTTGTCGAATTGACCTACTTTTTATCTCTGTGTCAATATAACGTGAATCAACAACGGAAAAAAAATGCAAGATATTCTTCGACCCAACAGTCGGAGTGCATGTCGTGGTGCATGTCGTCTTAGCCTTGCACACAATATGGTGTTTCCCATCGAAAATGGTAAGTATTCATTGTAGATATCGTACAACGCGGAAGTTGTAGAAGGTAGAACTTTTATAAGAAATAACAAACAAACAAATGTAAAGGGAAAAATGAACAAATCCAAACAACACGAGCACAACATACAAACATGAAAAAAAAAAGTGTATCATTCAATCATACGTATCATGTGGTTTTTTTATCATTCAATCATACATATCATGTGGTTTTTATCATTCAATCATACATATCATGTGTGTTTTTATCATTCAATCAGTCATACATATCATGTGTTTTTTATCATTCAATCATACATATCATGTGGTTTTTATCAATCAGTCACACATATGATGTGTTTTTTATCATTCAATCATACATATCATGTGTTTTTATCAATCAATCACACATATCATGTGTTTTTTATCAATCAGTCATATATATCATGTGTTTTTTATCATTCAATCATACATATCATGTGTTTTTTATCAATCAGTCATATATATCATGTGTTTTTTATCTTTCAATCACACATATCATGTGTTTTTTATCAATCAGTCATATATATCATGTGTTTTTTTATCATTCAATCATACATATCATGTGTTTTAACTCGTAGTTAACTTACAGACATATGCATCACCTTAACGTAACGATAATCATCATGAAATTCATATGGATTTAGAAATCAATATTGAACGGAATGTATTGGAGTCATTAAGTTAATCTCCCTTAATACTTTGACTGCCAAACAGTCTTCTCTTGGCTTATGTGAACTCTTTCGATTTATTTACTGTATTTTTTTTTTAAAAACTGCAATTTCCGGAGGCTGACGCAATCTATAATTTATTGGGAAGGGGAGGGGAGGGCGTAGTTCAAGTAGGTAAATGGAAATGTGTTACATTCAAGGTCGTAACACTCTGTAACAGCAATTATCAGCTTGAGGATGTAGACCCATGGGTGAGTCGCCGACATGGGCGTATTCATGGTGGGGCAAGGGGGTGGGCATTTGCCCCCCCTACATTTTGAAAAAATGTCATATAAGAGGGTGGCATTTGCTCCCCCCCCCCTTACATTTAAAAAAAATGTCATAAAGTTGTTATTTGACCCCCCCCCCTGGAAAATTTTAGCCCCCCCCCCCCTGGAAAATTCCTAGCGACGCTCATGTTCGCCGATATTAGTGATAAATACTTTAATCAAGAAAATTGTACAAGTGATTTTGACCAATCGTTCTTCCTTGTGGCCCTTTTTTCTTTCTTTATAGGGATGGGGTCGCATACAATGAAAAGATTGTTTAGTGCATTAGGTGGGTTGTGAGCCATAAACGTTTGAGAATCACATCTCTAAAATATTTATCTTTAAAGAGATTAAAATTAAGCAATTAAGCCTGTTCCATTCTGGACACAGGACGTGTTAGAGCATTTTCGTATTATGTATCAGTACGTATGCTATCTTTCAGTAAATATTTGTAAACTTTGTAAATGTTTATAAATTCAATTGTGTAATGCATATATCTGAAAAAAGATATTAAAAAGTCGTTTCTTTATATTTGAAAACAAAATTATTTTCTCTTAAATCTAACTACAAGTGGTTTGTGGTCACTGAAATAGGACTCATAATTTAAACATTCGAAATTGTAGTCATTTAATCGTCCGAAAATTGTTGCATAGCTCTGATACTTTCAATTAAACTCAGAACACAAGCTTACTATTTCATTTGATGAGTTTCTTAATAAATCTTGGTGAAACTACGTGCTGCAGTATTTCGCACCAAATGAACGGGTTATTGAACGTACAAGGTGTATATATAATATATAAGCCCCTTAGGAGCCCTGAAGCCCGGCCCTCAGAGGTCCTATCGCGAAATGGACTTTTGATGTACACTTGGCAGGCTACTTAACTAAAAGTCTATATCTGTCAGATTTGCCAGTCAGTTTATCTACTCATGCATCTACATAACTCCTAACTTCAGATTAGCCATGCATAATGCTTTTTTGCATACTTGTATACTTGATTTGGAATCTTTTATACATTAGCTGGAGGGGACTAGTCTAAGGTACATACAGATACTTCGGTATAAAACGGTTATAGTGGGCGTAGATTGTTGGTCTTAGTAACTTACAATCTTTGACTAAACATCAATTTGCAGTCCTATTGAGGTACTTTTTGTCACATTCTATGCCTTGAATCGCTGCACTTTCCGTTATACTTCTATCGCCTCAATTAGAGAAACGATTGTAGCATTTTATATTCAAAGGTATAATTTTTTAAAACACACCTATAAAATTCTAAAACAATATAATAATCTACTGTGCTGAAGAGAGTAAAGAGGGATATATCTGGGTTAAAAAAAAACAATGACTAAAGAGGCCAGTAGCCATCTGAAGAAAGTGAAGAGCGATATATCTGGGTTTAAAAAAACAATAACTAAAGAGGCCAGTAGCCATCTGAAGAGAGTGAAGAGAGATACAGTGGATTCCGCTTAATTGGGACACATCGGCTATCCCTAATAGGATTTTTTTTCTAATGTGTGAAATAAGTGATTTAGCGATACATACCATATTTTTTGGTCTTCATATATATATATAGATATAGATAGATAGATAGATATTTCCTTTTTGCTGATATTTTAAGGCTATAAATAACTTTTGGCTTCTCCGGTGCTTTAATTTGATTGGACGAGATGTCAAAGAGTTGTCTTTTATATTTATCGCCTAGTGATTGGTTCCAAGCGCGGGGTTTTTTTTCCGGATGGACGAGTGCATAGACTCACGTGATTGGATGCCCCACTGAACTGTCTGTCGGGATATGGTCTGTGTTTTTTTATATATGTATTTCTCGGTATTATTTATAACTGTAAGGTCCGCGCTATAATCGATGATTAATGATACCTCAACGTTTATTGGTCAACATCAACAACAGGAAATGATCCTCAGAAATTTTTTCCCCCCAGACAGCGAAGGGAGTGTCAGGTTTATTGTTTAAGTTCAATCAAATGTTTTCAGTTGGAAACCATTTGTCAGATAGGAATTTTTAGTTCGAAATAAATGATAAAAAAGGCTTGATTAAACCAATTCGCTGATCTGAGTTTTTTGTGATTAAACCAATTCGCTGATCTGAGTTTTTGGTGATTAAACCAATTCGCTGATCTGAGTTTTTGGTGATTAAACCAATTCGCTGATCTGAGTTTTTGGTGATTAAACCAATTCGCTGATCTGAGTTTTTGGTGAATAAACCAATTCCCTGATCTGAGTTTTTGGCTTTGAAACGTCTTAAAAAAGCGTTCTTCAACATTTAGGACATATTTGGAAGAAAATAACATCTGTGTCTTAATCAGATGTCAATGTTTTTCAAAACATTTAGAATAAATAATTTCAAAATGAATAACTTCTTATTTAGAGCTAATATAATATAATTTTTTTACTAGTATATGAAAACAACTTTTACACAAAGAGAGATAGGTCTGTCTATAAATTAATAAAACACTTTACCATCATGGTGTTGACTATAATTTATAATATATTATTAATATAATAACTATACCATGCAAAAACCTTTGCATAGAGTTATATCCCCCTAGTCTTGATCGGTTATTTTTTTTGGTTTTGGGCAGATCCGATTTTTTCATGATTGTATTTTAAACTGGAATACTGTTGTATTAATTCTTTACTTTCGATTTAACGCATAACTCAATATCGCTATAATTTTATTAGATGTGATGTACCAATGAGGGGCACTTTTACCTTTTAATACTAAACGTGCCTTACAATCACCACTAAAACCATTACTTTCATCTTGTGTAGAGTTTATTTATTTAAACACAGTTTAGTAGATGTGTCATTGACAGCGGATTGGAGGGCAAAGAGGGTTTATACACTCTGCGACGTTCTTTAGGATACTCAAACTAGGCCGAGGAGACACTGATAGGATTCACAAATATTTATATATATATATATATATATATATATATATATATTATTTCGGCGACCCTTCTTAGTTCGGCGACCCTTCTTAGTTCGGCGACCCTTCTTAGTTCGGCGACCCTTCTTAGTTCAGCGACCCTTCTTAGCAAACAAAAACTGCACCAATAGAAAGGTTCACTTCTTAGCCCTAACGGGCCTTCGGGGCAGATTATATATATATATATATATATATATATATATATATATATATATATATAAAGAGAGAGAGAGAGAGAGAGAGGAAGACAAATTATACACATTGAGATTTCTCTGGTCGGCTGCATCATTCAGCACAACTTGCATCACAGCTATTCCATACTTGACAATTACCTATTTACGATTTAATCAAATTAGAAGAGCTGCTCCAATAGATTAAAATGAAAAATAAAACTTTTGATTTTTCCCTATGTTAATAATTTGGGAATCCCGCCAGATGCGATAAATTGACAGTCCAATTGTAAAAAAAAAACGCATGTTAACATTACAACGAATGTAATGACGTTCTATTTACAGGGGTAGGGTGGGGCTGGATTCCATTCCCGAGTTGATGACATGGTTAATTAGGATAAAGTGATGGGAATTGTCATCTGGGTTAATCATTGTCTCCTAACATAGGAGGAGCAAGTCTTGTAATCTCTTTCAATCTGCTCATCACGAGCTGAAGATCTATTCTACGTATTAGCTTACCAGCCATCAAACAACACTAGAAATACGCTCTTAGAATTTAAAGGAATTCAAAGAAACACAAAGGCATAATGTTACATTTTTATGCCTTTTACTCCATCCTATAATTTTCCTATTTACCTTATTCTGATACAAAGGAGTAGCTGAAAATATATTTAACAATATGTTGAAAAAGATTAAAAAAAAAGGCTTATACATCATAAAACCGTTTTTTTAACATCATAAAACCGTTTTTTTAACATCATAAAATGTAAAGAAAACGTTTTAAATCGAAAATCGTGAGGAAAAAATATAGGTATTTATTTTTCATTTCTTAGAAAATGAAAGTTTGAAAATATATGCATTGACACATAAACATAAAGACATAAACATGAACATTTCGCAAGTTTTCGGACGTTGGAAACTTTTACTTCAGTTTTAAGTCTATGACTTATAATTATGTATGTTAGAAAAAATTGTTTTTCTTTAAGGTTGCTTTAGTAACAAGTTTTGTACAGACACTCTTGTCTATAGCCCTTCTAAGCTTAGGGCAGGGTTGGCTCCTACAATCGCTTAGGGCACGGGTGGCTCCTAGAATCGCTTAGGACAGGGTGGCTCCTAGAATCGCTTAGGGCAGGGGTGGCTCCTAGAGTCGCTTTGGACAGGGTGGCTCCTAGAATCGCTTAGGGCAGGGTGGCTCCTAGAGTCGCTTAGGACAGGGTGGCTCCTAGAATCGCTTAGGGCAGGGGTGGCTCCTAGAGTCGCTTAGGGCAGGGGTGGCTCCTAGAGTCGCTTAGGGCAGGGGTGGCTCCTAGAATCGCTTAGGGCAGGGTGGCTCCTAGAATCGCTTAGGGCAGGGTGGCTCCTAGAGTCGCTTAGGACAGGGTGGCTCCTAGAATCGCTTAGGGCAGGGGTGGCTCCTAGAGTCGCTTAGGGCAGGGGTGGCTCCTAGAGTCGCTTAGGGCAGGGGTGTCTCCTAGAGTCGCTTAGGACAGGGGTGGCTCCTAGAGTCGCTTAGGGCACGGGTGGCTCCTAGAGTCGTTTAGGACAGGGGTGGCTTCTAGAGTCGCTTAGGGCACGAGTGGCTTCTATAGTCACCTATGGCTCTTTAGTAATTTTTACGCGCCTCCCAATGAAACCTTTTTTTTTCCATTTTTTAGCTCTTCCACTAAATTGAAGTAGTTTTGACTTTATGATTAACCGCAGTGTCTATCTTATGGACATCCTGTATGTCCGCACTTGGCCTATAGTTTAAAAAAAAATGACATTACACTAGTTGTGGTACTTAAGTGTAACTAATGATAGCTTTTTACTTACTTATTCTAAAAAAGAAAAAAAACTTTTTTTTTAAATTGTGACTAAAGAAATCAGAATGTAAACTCGACGCCCTAGGCAGACTTGACAGTTAATGGGCGAGCGTTGATCATCAATTGAACTATCTATGTGTCTGCGAACTGGGTGAAGATAGGAAGCTAACCGTTGAGAATTGAATCAAGATCTTCAACCGAGACATTATAATGAGCGTTTGAAAAATAAATAAAACAGTCACGCTGATACAATCGTGAGAGTTTTTGCTATTACAAAATGATCGTCAGTGAAGTCATGTGCAAAATTTAAATCGACCAATACAAAAAAAAAACAAACACGAAAACCTTGACTTATTTGGATCACCGTACTTATTTTGAACAGTAAAAAGAAAAGACAATAGGAATACACTTTGTTTTATTTGTGAATATTTTCAATAACAAATGGAACAAATTGAAGAATAGTTTTCACGCTTTATGTGTTCAACAAGACTTTATGATCTCATATTTTGTAATCTCCTTGGTGCAGTGAATACTGTGTGTCTTTAATTGTATATACGTATGATCAAATATTTGTATGAATAAGTAAATCCATAAATATATAAGGGACGGGTGGTCGTGTGGTGTAGAGCGCTCGACTGTCAACCGGAGGGTAGGGGACCAGGGTTCCATATGTATGTTTATCCTTGACGTTGTATTTATTATATAACATGAGGATTGTGTATGCATGTATGTATGTATGTAATGTATGTATGTAATGTATGTAATGTATATATGTATGTATGTATCTATGTAATGTATGTATGCATGTATGCATGTATGTATGTATGTATGTATCTATATAATGCACGTAATGTATGTATGTATCTATGTAATGTATGTATGTATGCAGGCAAAGGTGTGAATTTATGATTTATTTTTAGCATTAAAGAAATCTGCTTTATGTGAATACACTTATGTGATTCTATATGTGTAAATTGTGTTATACTTTGTATGCATGTCCTGTATGTTTATGTGAATTCATGAGTTGTACAGCATACAACAGTGGAGTCCCGGTGCGAATCATGGAGATCTTTATTGAGTTTACTTCCGTTGATTCAGTTTTTTTTTATCTTTCTTTCTATAACTAAATCTTCTTAAATATTAAGTTGTTGCTATTGATAAGATTTGTTTCTAATATTTATAAAAAACAACATGGCGCTCTGGTCGACCTCATGTGTGGCCGTATTTATTATCTCAACTCCACCAGTTAAAGACGAGCACACCTCTTTATCGTTCTGCAACATCTAGTGTTCTCTACAAGTTGTGCTCTATTTCTACCCCCCCCCCCGTCCCTTTTCTCCACAGACAACCACACATGAAGCCACAGAGAAACACACAAAGAAACAAGGGCAAACACTGATTTTTCAAATGAACAGATCGTGGAAACCACACACAAGTAATAGCAAGGTGTTTGTTATATGACATATCAACTTTTAAGGCCCTAGTTTACTTCATAATACAGCAATAAGGAAATATACCAATAAATAAATGAATACTCGCTATGTTTCCATTCACACATACATATATACATATATATATACACCGTTATATTTCTTGTCTTGATTTACTGTAGTACTTACTATTTATACCAAAATGACCATTTTAAAAAGAAAACCAGAATGAAACTTTAAAAAAAAAATGTGTTTTCGTCCAATTTAATTTCAGTCATGTTTATTTATTTATTTATGTTTTATTTTAAAACATTAACTTGTTGAAAAATTGAATTATTTTCTATCACTTTGTCGTTATTTTCTTCCTTAAATACAAATATTTTTTTTAACAAAGTTGTAACATTTAAAAATTTAAAATCAAACAAATAAAGCACATTCATATAAATTCGTAAAACTAAAGGGAGAAAAAAAATGAAACTAAAAGCTTGAGAAAACATGAAAGAAAAAAAGGTCATTCTTACATTCAGCCCCGTAGCGTGAAAATTTTACAGCAGAGGCCAGGCAATCTACAGCAGGGGCCGGGCAATAGCGGGGGGAGGGGGGCAGGTAATACATTTTACTAAGAACAAATAAGCAGAGGGGGCAGACAAAAGGCAGGGGGGGGCGGCCCCCTGGCCCTCCCGCACGCTACGGGCCTGATTACATTTCAATCTATTAATAAATAATGTTACAACATACTTAATGTAAAAAAATATAAAAAATGAAGACTTTTGTTAAAATGATGTCTTCATGTGACATTAAAAGAGATTGCAAGTTAAACACACAGAAATACAACATGGTAGTGGTTTTATTTATCCAACTTGAAGCCAGAGGCGTAGCGAGGGGGGGGGCAAGGCAACTTGCGCCAGGGGCATTTTACCTTTTTAATACCTTTTTAGCGCCCCCCCCCCATTCGAAAACCATATAATATTATATGTAAAATATACCATTTGGCGCCCCTGACCCTCGGCGCCCGGGAACATATGTACCCTCCGCTCCTCGCTAGCTACGCCTCTGCTTGAAGCTAAAGGCGTTATTGGGCTGGGCAAGGTGGGGGAGGGGGGTCATTGCATGAGTTTTTCTTTTTTCTTTTAAAGGGAAAAAAATCTTTTTTTTTTTAATTCCCACAACACTGAAAACGCGCGCTGACTGTATTTTAACTCGTAGCCAACAATTGATAATTATAATTGCTGACTCAGTGGAGCCATGAAGAGTCCTGGTTAGAAAGACACTATATACAGATGTTCAAATAATATTAACGACATAACATTTCCTCCACACGACATTGTTATTGATAATATTTTGGGGCTATAGATAGATATATAGACAGTCAGGCAGACAGACAAACAGACAGACAGACAAACAGACATACAGAGAGACAGACAGACAGACAGATAGATAGATAAATAGATAGATAGATAGATAGATAGATAGATAGATAGATAGATAGATAGATAGATAGATAGATAGATAGATAGATAGATAGATAGATAGATAGATAGATAGATAGATAGATATCGGGAAAAAAAACGAAACTTCCCGGTTAAAACACAACTATTACTGGTCAGAGAAATATTTTGACTTCAGCCAAACAACTGGCAGATCGATAAGGTAACTTAATTATGTAGTACTGAAATATTGCCACCAGATAAATAAACATCGGTTCATTTGAACAATTACTGTTAGAGTAGAAACAGGTATGTACTATTCAACACAAACAAATCTTAGATTATTGTAAAGTACAAATAAAAACTGCACCAATAGAAAGGTTTAAGGGGGAAAAACATGAGTCATTTTGACAGAGAGAAATCCTTTGCATAATAGTTATGATTATAAAGCGAGATAACTTTAGTAAACTTGAGCTGAAATTGTCTTCTCTTGAATTCGTACTTTTTTTTTTCTGTGTCTGCTGTTAAGTAGGTCAAGAAGCACTGGACTGTAAGACAAGAACAGAACTGAAGGTCAAGGTTTCGCCATTATAATGTCCACTTTACATGTCTAAAATATTTTTGTCTCCCATTTTAAACTTCGTTTACAATTTCTCCCCTCACTCTCTATCCCTACCATCTCTCTTTATCCTTCCCCTCACTCTGTATCCCTACCATCTCTCTTTATCCTTCCCCTCACTCTCTATCCCTACCATCTCTCTTTATCCTTCCCCTAACTATCTATCCCTACCATCTCTCTTTATCCTTCCCCTAACTATCTATCCCTACCATCTCTCTTTATCCTCCCCCTCACTCTCTATCCCTACCATCTCTCTTTATCCTTCCCCTCACTCTGTATCCCTACATCTCTCTTTATCCTTCCCCTCACTCTCTATCCCTACCATCTATCTTTATCCTTCCCCTCACTCTCTATCCCTACCATCTCTCTTTATCCTTCCCCTAACTATCTATCCCTACCATCTCTCTTTATCATTCCCCTCACTCTCTATCCCTACCATCTCTCTTTATCCTTCCCCTAACTATCTATCCCTACCATCTCTCTTTATCCTTCCCCTCACTCTCTATCCCTACCATCTCTCTTTATCCTTCCCCTCACTCTCTAATCTCTCTTTATCCTTCCCCTCACTCTCTAACCCTACCATCTCTCTTTATCCTTCCCCTCACTCTCTATCCCTACCATCACTCTTTACCCTTCCATTACTCTCTATCCCTACCATCACTCTTTACCCTTCCATCACTCTCTATCCTTTCCCTCTCACAAACAGACATATTTCACTTTCCTCCCATACAATATCAATTCGGACACTGGTAATACATTATAGTGAACAAAATTTATGAGGTTAAAGGTTATAGTGTAAAAAAAATGCCGGGGGTGGGGGGGGGGGTGAGACTGTTATCTCTCACAGCAGTTCCCATTGTAACTACCAATGAAGCCTTGCTGGAGGACGTCTGTACAAAGAACGGTTCTCGGCGTACAAAGAACGCATTTGTCTGACCACCGTCTGGGAGGTACTTGACCAAATGAAATGCAAACAGGCATCTATATCTGCCGGTCAGTCTGAGGATGCATTGTGTCCGAGTTGTGCGTCTATGGGTGTCTACTGCTGTGTACATGGCGTTGTGTCTTGATATGACAGATACTTTATACTTTACTTTATACTTTATACTTTATCACTCTACATCCCGGTGCAATCGTAAATCTTTAAGTAAGGTATATATATACACATTTATGGCACCGAATTTTCTTGTTTGTGAATTCCATGTAAGAATTAGAGGAAATCTCTTAGATCCTATAAACCACGTTCTATAGTGCCCTTCTTTCATCCCCCACCATAGCCGAAAGTGCAATTGCCATGGAGACATAAAGTGACTTAATCCATGACCCGAAATATCGATCGGCCATCACCGAAGATCGAACCAAGGACCCTCTGATCGAGGTTTTGTCGCACGTTCATCCCTTCATATGTTGAGTAGGTCCAATCATATGTTTATCATTGTAACTTAATGAGAATTTCTTAAAAGGTTTTGTAGACGCGGCTAAAGATACATGTGTAATCTACTTCACCTTACCAAGCAGATCTGTGTAGACTACATATCGGAATCTTTGCTTTTTTTAAATATGCATTTGAAATCGTTACATTCATTTACACTGTAATACCCAGTTAGCACCAGAAAATCTCAGGCCCCAGACAAACTCAGACAACTGGGGCCCCTACATAATCAGAATACAGGGACGCCTACACAATCAGACTAAAGGGGCCAAGAAAAAATCAGACAGCTGGGGCCACTACACAATAAGACAACAGGGCCCCAGACAAACTCAGACAGCTGGCGCCACTACACAATAAGACAGCAGGGCCCCAGACAAACTCAGACAACTGGGGCCACTACACAATAAGACAACAGGGCCCCAGACAAACTCAGACAACTGGGGCCACTACGCAATAAGACAGCAGGGCCCAAGACAAACTCAGACAACTGGGGCCACTACACAATAAGACAACAGGAGAGCAGACAAACTCAGACAACTGGGGCCATTACACAGTCCCCAAAATCACTAGGTTCCTCACTGCTTGTTCTACCTATTACATGGAACGCAGTACCGTTGCCAGGATTTTGTTTTGGGGGGGGGGGCTGTTCCAAGATTTTAAAGGCAAATTTTTTATCAATTTTTAATGAGTTACTATCAGAAGCCCCCCCCCCAACCCGGCTACGGCCTTGATGGAGCGTACAACTAAAACAGACTGAACTTGGAGACATGCATTCAATATTACACAGACAGGAGTGAACAGAGGTTGCAAGACTTTTACACTTTGCGACACACACTCAGCGAATAACTGGCCTATTACATGTCAGGCGACTTAATAATTATAAAGTTATGAGTCTGATTATCGCTGCAAACAATTCAAGAAGAAGACCACCATGCGACTTTGATATTTTAATTTCCTTATTAATGATATTTAATTAGATTCTTGAAATATCTTAGTTTTCAAACATTTTCTAAAAAAAATAAAAAACATAAAAAATTATTTAATTAGATTTTTGAAGTATCTTTCAAACCAATTTAAAAAGAAAACAATTAAACGATTAAAATCGTGTTAAAATATGACTGGTCAAATTATGTTTAGTAAACGTAAACGATTTGACAAATTTGAGCAGTTTTAAACTTTTTAAAATCACCTTATGTATTTTACATAAGTTGAAACCTGAAATAGATTAATGGAATAGAATACTTTTACAAACATCGGTGTTTTTACATTTCATAATGTCCGGTCTACGACACAAATAAAACACTCAATGAAATATGCTTCGTTTGAAAACTAATTATCTGAAGTTACATGAATGTAAATCTTTGTTTGTTATATATATATATATATATTAGGACTGTACCGGAATTCGGCTCCGAATACGGCTCCGGCCAAAATCCGGCCTTTTTACAAGATCGGCTCCGGCTCCGGCAAAATTTTTGGATTTTGGCCGGATTTTCAGCCGGATTTCTGTCTTACTTTACTGTTTACCTTGTTCTCCTATTATCGCCCAGTGAACACTAAACACATTTCTATGTCTGTTAACTGTTTATCTTGTTTTCCAGTTATCACCCAGTGAACACAAAACACATGTCTGTAGCAGTCCCATTCTATTTATATCGCCCGTCTCAGTGAGGTGGAGAAGATATGTATAACATACCTTCTCCACCTCAGTGTCCGGTCTTATGAAATTGTTTATTTTGTTTTTCAATGAGAGAGTTAAGAACTTTTTTTTTGTTTGACTAACAATATTTTTTTGAAACAACGAAAATTTGATTTGTTTTTGCGTTAATGCCGCCATTTTGCCAAAATCAGCCATTTTGTCGGTTTCGGTTCGGTTAATTGACAAACCGGTTAACCGTGAACACCCCTAGTTTAGTGTTCACTGGATGATAATAGGAGAAAAGATAACCAGTTGCATTATGTTGATTTTTTCAAACTATCTACAAACTTTAAATCATCATTCATTTTCATTATACAAAAACAATTTAAAACATAGAGGTAAGTAAATTAAACTGTGATTTAAAAAAAAAAAAATTTTCATGAGGTTTATCCTATGATTGACAACATTGATTGAATGTTCTTCCGGTAATGTGGTATACCTGTCTCTTAAGCAACCTTATATATATATATATATATATATATATATATATATATATATATATATATATATATATATAAATTAAAAGCATCAATTTTATGATGTTACTTTAGAGGCACTTTACTTAAATGGTGAGGTTCATTTTTACAATAATGTCGCAGGTAGAAACACAACCTTTCAATTAATGACAAAAAGCCAGTTAAAAAAAAGTAAGATATTCTTGAAATAGCTCACGTAAGATATGGCTTCATATAATAGATAACAGATTTAGTATAATCTCTCTCGTATAAAACGTTCATCACCTCTGAGTTTCATCACCTCGAGGGTTTTATTAACTCTGAGTTTCATCACCTATTCAGCTTCTAAGTATGTTGTTTTTTAATCATCAACCGATAAGAATCAGTGAGACATCACACAGACTTAACATTTGACATTTACCGCGATAAAGATTCAGTAGATCTCCCAATAGATGTATCAGACGCCACAAGTTATTCAACAAACTAGAGATCAACGGAAGATATATCAGACGCCAAACGTTTTTTTTTTAACGCCGCCATTGCCAGCATGGTAGGGTGTAGTGTGCCTACCACACCAGCATTGTTGGCGGCGCTGATGCACGTCTGCCATGCCTACAGAGCGGCGGGGTAAGTGTGCCCGCTATCATCTGCAGGGATGGCAGAAAGATGGGTTTTAATCCTTGCCCAAACTGGCAAGACCAGCAGGGTGTGTGTACTGCCGATCGGCCAGAATGGCAAGGAACGGGGATTTTTCCTGCCACTCGGACAGAGTGGAGGGTGTAGTGTGCCTGTACCCTCAGCCCGAAATGGCAGGCTGCGCAGGTGTGCTTGAGTGGGACGGAGTGGAAGGGTGTTGTGTGCCGACCACATCCGTCACCACCATCAGCTGTTTTCAACAAACTATGCAGGGACGAGACGTGAGCCGGGCATAGTCATATTTATAGAAAATGCTTTATAATTGTATTGTGTTGATTAAATATAGATATCATAATCATTCA
>JAGDYQ010000215.1:250632-318932 GCA_021962125.1 Bulinus truncatus | reverse complement strand
CACGTCTCTATAAAGAATTTATACTCTATAAGAAACCGGAATGTGTTGGTCGTGAAACCAATCCGAAGTTTCGGGAATATATATATATATATATATATATATATATATATATATATATAGCGCTATTGTTTATGCGCCTCGGCCATATTGCTTTCTAAATCGTATTTATAGTTGTTATTTAGTGCATAACTTGCTGTCTATAATATTATGAGGCGTAAGAATTCTGAAAATACAATAACCTTCTATGTAGCCTCGAAAATTTACTAATCTAAATTAACGTAAAGAAAACTGTAATTGAACAACCAAAAAAAAAAAGAGATGAAAAAAATCAATTTGTCAATTCGACTGGGAAGGGAGAGAATCAATAAAGACAACTGAGTTATTACCCTTTCCTTCATCATATGGTTATTCGTACAGGGGTGAGAATTGCAACATCTCACATTTGGATGTAATTATCAGGTCAGTTTTAGACACTGTCTTCTCCCGTCGGTGCCCTCAACACAGCAACTATTTCCTGATGAGTTATTTTTACTTGTTTGTTTTTTTCTCTATTTTTTAAATGCCAGGGAGCAGATAACTGTGGTGCTATCTCGTATCACGTTTAAATAAACACATAGCCTTAACTGCATGTCACCTACATAACAACGTCAGACAAGAGTTGTGTTTTACATTGATTTGTACATGCAGTGCGAATGTATGTTTTTTTTTGAAAACCAACATGACGTCATTCTGTTGACAAGCAGTTGACTTTCTTTCATGCGTCATCAGCAATTTTGTTTTAAATTCCGTAAAATAACCATGTGACCACAATAGATCTGATCCTAAAGGGGTGGCGGATCTCACAGTCACGTAACCAACCAATAGATGGAGACCAGTGACGTCGGTCACGTGACATCTACAAGTTTGACTCGTTTATGTTTAAATGTTTACATTGTAATACAAAAAAACAAGTCACGGCGTAGACACAGGTCAGCTGACGACCTAACCCTTGTATGTACATGAAGGTGCCAATTGGACTGTTTGTGTGTGTACATGTAGGTGCCAATTGGACTGTTTGTATGTGTACATGTAGGTGCCAATTGGACTGTTTGTGTGTGTACATGAGGTGCCAATTTCTGGACTGTTTGTGTGTATATGTAGGTGCCAATTGGACTGTTTGTGTGTGTACATGTGGGAAAAGCCAATTGGACTGTTTGTATGTGTACATGTAGGTGCCACCTGGACTGTTTGTATGTGCGGGTACATGTAGGTGCCACTTGGACTGTTTGTATGTGTACATGTAGGTGCCAATTGGACTGTTTGTATGTGTACATGTAGGTGCCAATTGGACTGTTTGTATGTGTACATGTAGGTGCCAATTGGGTCTGTTTGTATGTGGCTATGGGGTGCCAATTGGACTGTTTGTGTGTGTACATGTAGGTGCTAATTGGACTGTTTGTATGTAAGTACATGTAGGTGCCATTGGACTGTTTGTGTGTGTACATGTAGGTGCTAATTGGACTGTTTGTGTATGTACATGTATGTGCCATTGGACTGTTTGTGTGTGTGTGTACATGTAAAAAGCCAGTAATTGGACCGTTTGTGTGTGTCAGTGTGTGTGTGTGTGTGTATGTGCATAATCATGCGTTGTTCATAAGTGTATGGATATATGACTGTGTGATCATATTAGTAACTGTGTGTAAGTATGTGTGTAAGTGTATATGCAAAAGGTGCAGATTTAAGGTACGGGCGCACCTAGGCTGCGAGAGTTGAGGGGAGCCCCACATAAGAAGTAAAAAGGGCTTTTTTTTAAGAAATGCCATGATTTTATTCTGCACCATGAGCTTCAACTTATGTAGTGCGCATCTGTTTATGCGTGCAGGATTGCATGCTGATGTTGTTTACAGTGAGTATGGCAAAGATTGTTGGTGGATCAAATCTGCCTACGTGGGGTGTAAAAAGTGTAGTGGATCTTTACTGAACATATTGTCCACGTGTGTAAAAGTGTGATTTTGCGAATATGTTTATCTACGTGTGTGTATGTGTGTGATTTTATGGAACATATTGTCTACGTGCGTGTCTGTGTGGATTTTAGGAACACGCTGCCTACGTGCGTGTGGCTATGTGTGATTTTATGAACGATGTTGCTCTACGGGCAGTATGTGTGATTTTACGAACACGTTGTCTACATGTGGTGGCGGTGGTGATTTATGCAAAAATTGGGTAAGCCAAGGTGTCACACGTATAAGTGATTTTATGAACATAAGCGTTGCCTACGTGTGTGTATGTGTGACTTTATGAACATGCTTGTTCTACGTGTGTGTGTATGTAGAGTGTATGATACTGTTGTCTACATGTGTGTATGTGTGAGTGTATGAACATGTTGTCTACGTGTGTGCTTTTCAGTGATTGAAGATGTGTTGGTTACGTGTATGCTATGTGTCAGTGATTGAAGATGCTTGTTTACGTGTATGTATGATTACATTGTCTACGTGTGTGTAGCTATGTCTGAGTGTAATGATTACATTAATTTCACATACGTGAGTGGCGTATGATTACACTGTCTACGTGTGTATGTTTAAGTCTACGATCATATTTTCAAATTGCCTCCGACACAATGTCATTTTGGCCAGTGACAGACAAAGGGTTTTGTTCAGACATTCTTTGATTCTTTAATGACCAGTCACCTCTTATTCGTCTGCCCGTCTGTCAGTGTCTTACACAGTCTGTTTCTCTGACCGCAAGTGACCACAACTGCTCGCCCCCATCCGGGTCACGTCCACTACAAATCTGATTACGACGACTGAGGTGCCAATGTAGGACGTCATTGAAATTTCTCTGCTTTGTTGTGTCGCCCTCTTCTCGATCTGGCAAAATTTTTTTCCCCCTCTCCTTATGACTTTATTTTTTTCATAACTCTCATTCCGAGAGGAATAACACGAGTGACACGTTACTGTAATAGGGTATTATTGATGTATAATAAAGTACATGCTTAACAGTTATATTATACAACTAGCTGTACCCGCAAAACCTTCGCATAGAGTTATATCCCTCTTAGGCCTGATCGGTGGAGACTAGGTTATTTGCTTTGGCTTCAAAGGCAGATCCCGGATATTTTCATGATTGTATTTTGGGAACTGAAATACTGTTGTATTAATTCTTTACTTTCGATTTAACGTTAGAGATAGAACCTTATATATATATATATATATGTATATATATGTATATATATATATATATATATATATATATATATATATATAAATTATTTTTGATGCGGCATTGTTTGTAAAGGAAAAAAGATGTTCTAAGTAGCGTTAGTTGACTCCACTATCGCATCTTTTAAAATGACCCTTTACCCCTTAGAGCCGGGGTTCCCAAACTTTTTTCGAGACTGTACCCAAAAAGGGCGCGGAAAATATGTCCGCCGGTACATTTCGCCTATTAAGTTCTTCAAACTATTGGATATTTTAAACGAAATTTATATGTCGCAACACTCTTGCCGTACCCCTTTGGGGTTGAGAATCGCGGTCTTAGAGGATGACCCTTTAGTAGCTCGACCCATCTTGCACCCTACTCCACCTCATAGAAGCAAGAGAGAGTCTCAGCACCACCTCCAGAAACGTATTAACAGTATCTTAGTTTAGACAGTCCGACTACATTGGGTTCGGCCTTTATGTCATCGAACTACCTCAAATCACCAAAGAATTTGACGTTTAGTCCACCTGTCCGTCTTAATATCTACAAGTACGTTAGTTGTTACTTGGGTTTCATTGTAATGGCGCCCATATCTGATGCAGTTAGAGCCATACAATTTAAACAATGGTTTCCTGAATTGTTTTTTTGTAACTATGTGATTGGCATTTCTCCCATTAAAGCCCATTTGACTATAATTGAATAAAAAAAAGTATCTGACATCTATATTTAAGACATCTATATATGGGGTAAATATTCAATCTTTTTAACCATAGTACCATGAAAATCACAGTTCACAATACCTGTTTAAAGAACTAGATATCGCTAAAGAATTGAAGGTAAAAACAATACTGATATGCATAATCTTGAAATGTTATAATATATATAATCCACGCATTTAATATAGCTAACAACTTGGTGGGACACTATAAATGTTTAAGGCTGATCGTATTCAAAAAAAACAAAAGGACGCATGAAGTTTTTTTCCATCTGAAATTATTTGAATTTTGTATTCAAAATGCAATATTTCAATACACATAATGTTCACATTCTGAGAGCTATTAAATAACAACGACAAAAAAAATGAGCTAATAACTGTGACCCTACCCTAACTAATTAAAAATTACACTGTAATAAAAGTCGATACACGATGTCAGACTTGTAAATTATTGACGCCAAAATACGTCACAGGAATAGCGCAGTAACATTTTTGTCCATATGATCTTCATTAATCATTAAAGAGACATTTTCCTCAATCTCAACATGGTGTCAGTAGTAGTTTTATCCATGTGGGTGTTGGCTGTGGGGGGGGGGGAAGGTTCCGCCGGTCAAGAAAGACAGTCAAGTGAAGTGAACTTTATAGGAACATCCTTCGCACTGATGTTGTCCGGTCTCATGTAAAGTACATCTTTCACATATCCGGAACTCGACTCCAGTCAAACTCTGGAAATACAGCAGAGTAAGGTCAAAAATGTTGGACCCAAACAGTTGACTATAGAACATGATATGAGTCAGGACACGTAGGCGTTTATAGAAGGTATCACATGTAGAATGTTGATGAGTTACCTCGCTGCAGCTTGTTGATGGGTTACCTCGCTGCAGCTTGTTGATGGGTTACCTTACTGCAGCTTGTTGATGGGTTACCTTACTGCAGCTTGTTGATGGGTTACCTTACTGCAGCTTGTTGATGGGTTACCTTACTGCAGCTTGTTGATGGGTTACCTCGCTGCGGTTTGTTGATTAAATGAAAGGTAAGGACAAGACATGACCCAATCTGACCCTAGGTCAACTCTGACATTTTTGAATGCGAGACTGACACCGGAAGTACAAGCTAGACGTTTTCCTGTCTGTATTTTTTTAAATCACAAGTAAGAATAAATATTTACTTAAGAAAAGTTGGCAAGTTAGGTTGGTTGTCAAACTGTTACTACCCTTGGATTACCATGCACTGACTGTAGTATCATTTGATATATCAAACTTGAAATACCTTTTACTGGATAGTTCTATTTTGATTTTATTTGAAGTATACAACTGTCATGTTATATGTTAAATTTAACTTATTGTTTACATAAGTACTTTGAATAATTACTTGGATCTAAAGAAGGTAGATGAGAGAAGAATGTAAGTTATAGCCAACATTACAAAGAAATAAAATCCCATAACGGAATTCACATTTATTCGATTGTTTAACTGGCAAAATGTAAACATTGTCAATACATAGTAGTTCTATTTCCATTGTGTACACTTTGTCAATACATAGTAGTTCTATTTCCATTGTGTACACATTTTCAATACATAGTAGTTCTATTTCCATTGTGTACACATTGTCAATACATAGTAGTTCTATTTCCATTGTGTACACATTTTCAATACATAGTAGTTCTATTTCCATTGCGTACACATTGTCAATACATCGTAGTTCTATTTCCATTGTGTACACATTGTCAATACATAGTAGTTCTATTTCCATTGTGTACACATTGTCAGTACATAGTAGTTCTATTTCCATTGTGTACACATTGTCAATACATAGTAGTTCTATTTCCATTGTGTACACATTGTCAATACATAGTAGTTCTATTTCCATTTTGTACACTTTGTCAATACATAGTAGTTTTATTTCCATTGTGTACACATTGTCAATACAGAGTAGTTCTAGTTTCATTTTGTAAACATTGTTAATAAATAATAAGTCTATTATCCATTCCACCTAATTTAAGGTTAAAATATTGGAATAAACAATTTGAATTCATCCAGATAAGAGCTTTATTGGATAGTGTTAATACTTTAAAAAAAAACTATTTTTTTTTACATATTTCTTTTCCAACCACCATTATTCCAGCTGAACATCAGAGTACAATAGTGTTATGTTTCATGCATCTATTCAAGTATGGGGGTACTTCTAGTATGGTGGTACTTCTAGTATGGTGGTACTTCTAGTATAGTGGCAAGGATTTAAACCAATTATTTTCACCGTTAGCAAAATAAACTATCACCACGTCTAGTGTCAATCTTTGTCTGCCAGATCATGGCGTCATCAGGCCCTCATAACAGCATTATCGGCCACCCAGATAACCAGTTTCATTGGGGCCCATCGAAGAATGATATATAATATATCAATAGAAATGGGGCCCCTAGCAAAAAGTGATTTCTAGCAATAGAAATGGGGCCCCTAGATGAATGAAATATAAACTATCAATTGGATTGGTGCTTCTAGAAAAAGTGATATATAATCTATCAAAAGAACTGGGGCCCCCTAGATAAATGAAATGTAAACTATCATTTAGAATGGCGCCCCTAGAAGAAGTGATGTATAAACTATCAATACAAATTGGGCCCCTAGATGAATGAGAAATAAACTATCAATTGGGCTGGGGCCCATAGAAAAATCGATAAATAATCTATCAATAGAAATGGGGCACCCAAAAAGATATATACAAATTAAAAAGGGGCCGCCCGACCCTTTGGCTCATGCCAAACGCCATAACAGTACATTAGTTTAGACAAACTCTATGAGCGTACGTGTATAAAAGAGAGATTTATCAACAGATGTTCAAAATCGCTGTGAATCTCAGGAACACAATAAATCTCAACCATCTGTATTGATTCTTTTGACCTGTGAACTTTAAGAGAAAAATAATAACAAAAATTGAAAACAGTTAATAGTAAAAAAAAAAACAATCGAACATGAGAAATCACGTATCATATTTAGTTACAGAAATTCAATTTCAGGATAACTGATACTTTACACAGTCGAAGGAAAGATAATTTGTTGCTATGATATAATTTTTTTATTTTCTTATTTAAGAATGTATCTTATTGCAAGTAGATTAGTCATGATTTTGTTTTAAAAAAGTCATATATGACTGGTTTTTTTTTCTTCGAAGTTTTGCACAATTAGACAAATGTCAATGTTAATAATGAAAAGTTACATTACATAGATCTTTTTTTTTCTTTAAAATCTGATCGATAAATAAACATGAAGTTTTTAATAAAATAAAATTTCAAGCACATTTGATTCCACGCTATTTATTGCGCCCCCCCCCTTCCACCACTGTAAGATTTCAATTTTTGACGGCCTCCTCCTTCCAATCTGTAAAGGGCGAATACATTTAACAGCATTAGTTCGGCGACCCTTCTTAGTTCGGGGCCCTTGCTTAGTTCGGCGACCCTTCTTAGTTCGGCGACCCTTCTTAGTTCGAGGCCCTTGCTTAGTTCGGCGATCCTTCTTAGTTCGGCGACCCTTCTTAGTTCGGAGCCCTTGCTTAGTTTGGCGACCCTTCTTAGTTCGGCGACCCTTCTTAGTTCGGGGCCCTTGCTTAGTTCGGCGACCCTTCTTAGTTCGGCGACCCTTCTTAGTTCAGCGACCCTTCTTAGTTCGGCGACCCTTCTTAGTTCGGCGACCCTTCTTAGTTCAAAGACCCTTCTTAGTTCAGGGCCCTTGCTTAGTTCGACGCCCTATGTGGACACACAATCTGCAGCTCCATTGCTACGATACTGATGTCAGGGAGTAACACAACTATAATTCCTTTACCTTTAAATAAAACAAAGTTAATTTATGATAGAAAGAAAGGTATCATCTTCACATGGAAACTAACCCGGAAGACTGTTATTGCAAAAGGGCCTACATTTAGAAAAAAAAATGACGAAAACGTCATTTATGTGAGGTGACCTTTAGCTACTGTCTGGTCAATAAGGAACGTATTGTTTGAGGAACTAGTATTATTGTCTTGTTTTGCCTAATGGTTAATAATCGGACCTGCCTGGAAGTTTAAGTGACAATGGCTGACCACATGAATCGAGGGTTAAATATAACATTTTTTATTGTTGTGCAAAACTATTTAAACATTAATTTATAACGGTATCAGTAATGGAGAAAATTTATGTTTTTCTTTTATTAAAAAATTATGAATCATCCCCCCCCCACCACATAAATATTTATTAAGGGAAAAAAAGGTAATGCAAAATTAAGATACATATGGAAAAAAAATTCTACATGCCGACATAAGAGATTTAGTTTTCACTCATGAAGAAATTATGAACTCAAAAGTTATGCAAGACATGATTCAAAGACGGAGCAATTGTATAAATTTTAAATTTTTCATTGTCAGACATTAAATAATCTGTTTGTTGTCGAATTGACCTACTTTTTATCTCTATGTCAATATAACGTGATCAACAACGCAAAAAAATGCAAGATATTCTTCGACCCAACAGTCGGAGTGCAAGTCGTGGTGCATGTCGTCTTAGCCTTTCACACAATATGGTGTTTTCCATCGTCGATGGAAAGTATTCATGGTAGATATATAAGAAATAACAAACAAACAAATATAACGGAAAAATGAACAAATCGAAACAATACGAGCACAACATAAAAACATGAAAAAGTGTATCATTCAATCATACATATCGTGTGGTTTTTCTCAATCAATCATACATATTATGTGTTTTTATCAATCAGTCATACATATCTTGTGTTTTAACTCGTAATTAATTTACAGACATATGCATCAACTTAACATAACGATAATCATCATGAAATTCACATGGATTTAGAAATCAATATTGAACGGAATGTATTGGAGTCATTAAGTTAATCTCCCTTAATACTTTGTCTGCCAAACAGTCTTCTCTGGCTTATGTGAACTCTTTCGATTTATTTACTGTATTTTTTTTTAAAAACTGTTTGCAATTTCCGGAGGCTGACGCAATCTATAAATTATTGGGAAGGGGAGGGGGTTGGGCGTAGTTCAAGTAGGTATATGGAGATGTGTTACATTCAAGGTCGTAACACTCTGTAACAGCGATTCTCAACGTGAGGGTGTAGACCCATGGGTGGTTCGCCGATATTAGTAATAAATACTTTAATCAAGAAAATTGTACAAGTGATTTTGACCATTCGTTCTTCCTTGTGGCCCTTTTTTCTTTCTTTATAAGGATGGGTCGCAAACAATGAAAAGATTTATTAGTGCATTAGGTGGGTTGTGGGCCATAAACGTTTGAGAATCATATCTCTAAAATATTTATCTCTAAAGAGATTAAAAAAAAATACGGACATAGATAAAAATCTACATTCTGAATGACTGAAAAAAAAATATTTGTGGTGCTTATATTTTATCTAAGTAACATTACTAATGTATTAGTTGACTTTTACTTTAAGTAACATTACTAATGTATTAGTTGATTTTTACTTTAAGTAACATTACTAATGTATTAGTTGACTTTTACTTTAAGTAACATTACTAATGTATTAGTTGACTTTTACTTTAAGTAACATTACTAATGTATTAGTTGACTTTTACTTTAAGTAACATTACCAATGTATTAGTTGACTTTTACTTTAAGTAACATTACCAATGTATTAGTTGACTTTTACTTAAAGTAACATAACCAATGCATTAGTTGACTTTTACTTTTAGTAACATTACCAATGCATTAGTTGACTTTTACTTTAAGTAACATTACCAATGTATTAGTTGACTTTTACTTTAAGTAGCATTACCAATGTATTAGTTGACTTTTACTTTAAGTAACATTACTAATGTATTAGTTGACTTTTCCTCAAACAGTTTTGTTTTTATAAGAGCTGTTGAACTTGACCGACCTATTTTGGTCTCCAGTTTTACCATTATTTCAAACAGGTCAATAATCAAAGTGGGAAAATGTTACTTAATTGAACTTGAAGTAAATTTACATAATCATAGAGCAGCATTCAAAAAATAGACAACAGAAATGAATGGGTCGAATTTTCTACTTAACTAAAAGCCTATATCTGTCAGATTTGCCAGTCAGTTTATCTACTCATGCATCTACATAACTCCTAACTTCAGAATAGCCATGCATAATGCTTTTTTGCATACTTGTATACTTGATTTGGAATCTTTTATACATTTTCTGGACGGGACTTCGGTATCAAACGGTTATTGTGGCCGTAGAGTGTTGGTCTTAGACCCTCCCCCCCCCCCAATAACTTACAATCTTTGACTCTACATCAATTTGCAGTCCTATTGAGGTACTTTTTGTCACATTCTATGCCTTGAATCGCTGCACTTTCCGTTATACTTCAATTCCCTCAATTAGAGAAACGGTTGTAGCATTTTATATTTAAAGTTATATTTTTTAAAAAACACACCTATAAAATACTAAAACAATATAATAGTCTACTGTGCTGAAGACAGTGAAGAGAGATATATCTGGGTAAATGAGGCCAGTAGCCATTATAAAGGCAGAAACACACCAATTAAAAATAAGACTTATACATTTTTTAACCGCATTTTTCTATTTGCCTAAATAAGGTTTCCCTTTTTTTATTTTTTGCTTAATCTCATTAAAAATGTTATAAAAGTGCAACACTGTGTTTTTTTTGCTGATAACAATTTAAACCTGATATTCGGTTTCATAACCCATTCTCTTATTTCTATTACTAATAAGATTTTTTTCTAATGTGTAAAATAAGTGATTTAGCGATACATACCATAATTAGATAGATAGATAGATAGATATATAGATAGATAGATAGATAGATAGATAGATAGATAGATATTTCCTTTTTGCTGATATTTTAAGGCTATAAATAACTTTTGGCTTCTCCGGTGCTTTAATTTGATTGGACGAGATGTCAAAGAGTTGTCTTTTATATTTATTGCCTAGTGATTGGTTCCAAGCGCGGGTTTTTTTTTCCGGATGGACGAGTGCATAGACTCACGTGATTGGATGCCCCACTGAACTGTCTGTCGGGATATGGTCTAAGTTTTTTATATATGTATTTCTCGGTATTATTTATAACTGTAAGGTCCACGCTATAATCGATGATTAATGATACCTCAATGTTTATTGGTAAACATCAACAACAGGAAGTGATCCTCAGGAAATTTTTCCTCCAGACAGCGAAGGGAGTGTCAGGTTTATTGTTTAAGTTCAATCAAATGTTTTCAGTTGGAAACCATTTGTCAGATAGGAATGTTTGGTTCGAAATAAATGATAAAAAAGGCTTGATTAAACCAATTCGCTGATCTGAGTTTTTGGTGATTAAACCAATTCGCTAATCTGAGTTTTTGGTGATTAAACCAATTCGCTGATCTGAGTTTTTGGTGATTAAACCAATTCGCTGATCTGAGTTTTTGGTGATTAAACCAATTCGCTAATCTGAGTTTTTGGTGATTAAACCAATTCGCTGATCTGAGTTTTTGGTGATTAAACCAATTCGCTAATCTGAGTTTTTGGTGATTAAACCAATTCGCTGATCTGAGTTTTTGGTGATTAAACCAATTCACTGATCTGAGTTTTTGGTGATTAAACCAATTCGCTAATCTGAGTTTTTGGCTTTGAAAAAAAGCGTTCATCAACATTTAGGACTGAAAGAAGGTCTCTGTCTTAAACAGATGTCAATGTATTTCAATACTTTAAGAATGAAGTGAAATACATTTAAAAAAGAATGTCTTCTTAATTTAGAACTAATATAATATAAACTTTGTTTACTAGTGAATGAAAACACCTTTTACACAAAGAGAGACAGGACTCTCTATAAATTAATAAAACACTTTACCATCATGGTGTTGACTATAATTTTTAATATATTATTAATATAATAGCTGTACCATGCAGAACCTTTGCATAGAGTTATATCCCCTTAGGCTTGATCGGTAGGCTAGGTTATTTTTTGGTTTCGGGCAGATCCGATTTTTTTCATGATTGTATTTTAAACTGGAATACTGTTGTATTAATTCTTTACTTTCGATTTAACGCATAACTCAATATCGCTATAATTTTATTAGATGTGATGTACCAATAAGGGGCACTTTTACCTTTTAATACTAAACGTGCCTTATAATCACCATTGAAACCATTACTTTCATCTTGTGTAGAGTTTATTTATTTAAACATGGTTTAGTAGACGTTTCATTGAAAGAGGAGTGGAGGGAAAAGAGGGTTTATACGCTCTGCAACGTTCTTTAGGATACTCAAACTAGGCCGAGGAGACACTGATAGGATTCACAAATATATATATATATTATATATATATATATATATATATATATATATATATATAGAGAGAGAGAGAGAGAGAGAGAGAGAGAGGAAGACAAATTATACACATTGAGATTTCTCTGGTCAGCTGCATCATTCAGCACAACTTGCATCACAGCTATTCCATACTTGACAATTACCTATTTATATATAATCAAATTAGAAGAGCTGCTCCAATAGATTAAAATGAAAAATAAAACTTTTGATTTTTCCTATGTTAATAATTTGGGAATCCCGCCAGATGCAATAAATTGACAGTCCAATTGTAAAAAAAAAAAACGCATGTTAACATTACAACGAATGTAATGACGTTCTATTTACAGGGATAGGATGGGGCTGGATTCCATGCCAGAATTGATGACATGGTTAATTAGGATAAAGTGATGGGAATTGTCATCTGGGTTAATCATTGTCGCCTAACAGAGGAGGAGCGAGTCTTGCAATCTCTTTTTCAATCTGCTCATCACGCGCTGAAGATCCATTCGCATTCTACGTATTAGCTTACCAGCCATCAAACAACACTAGAAATACGCTCATAGAACTAATAGGAATTCTAAGAAACACATAGGCATAATGTTACTTGTCATGCATTTTACCACATCCCATAATTTTCCTATTTACCTTATTCCGATACAAAGGAGTAGCTGAAAATATATTTAACAATATGTTGAAAAAGATTTTGTATACATCATAAAACCGTTTTTTAACATCATAAAACCGTTTTTTAACATCATAAAACCGTTTTTTAACATAGAAAAACCGTTTTTTATCATCATAAAACCGTTTTTTAACATTATAAAACCGTTTTTTAACATCATAAAATTTTAAGAAAACGTTTTAAATCGAAAATCGTGAGAAAAAAAAATAGGTCATTATTTTTCATTTCTTAGAAAATGAAAGTTAGAAAATATAAGCATTGAGACATAAACATTAAGACATAAACATAAACATTTCGCAAGTTTTCGGACGTTGGAAACTTTTACTTCAGTTTTAAGTCTATGACTTATAATTATGTATGTTAAAAAAATGTTTCTCTTTAATGTTGCTTTAGTAACAAGTTTTGTACATACACTTTTGTCTATAGCCCTTCTAAGCTAAGGGCACGGGTGGCTCGTAGAGTCGCTTAGGGCAGGGGTGTCTCCTAGAGTCGCTGAGGGCAGGGGTGTCTCCTAGAGTCGCTTAGAGCAGGGGTGGCTCCTAGAGTCGCTGACGGCAGGGGTGGCTCCTAGAGCCGCTTAGGGCAGGGGTGGCTCCTAGAGCCGCTGAGGGCAGGGGTGTCTCCTAGAGTCGCTGAGGGCAGGGGTGGCTCCTAGAGCCGCTTAGGGCAGGGGTGGCCCCTAGAATCGCTTAGGGCAGGGGTGTCTCCTAGAGTCTCTTAGGGCAGGGGTGGCTCCTAGAGTCACTTAGGGCAGGAATGGCTCCTAGAGTCACCTATGGCTCTTTAATAATTTTTACGCGCCTCCCAATGAAACAGTTTTTTTTCCATTTTTACTCTTCCACTAAATTAAAGTAGTTTTGACTTTATGATTAACCGCAGTGTCTATCTTATGAACCTCCTGTATGTCCGCACCTGGCCTATAGTTTTAAAAAAAAATACATTACAATAGTTGTGGTACTTAAGTGTAACTAATGATAGCTTTTTACTTACTTATTCAAGAAAAAACAACTTTTTTTAGTTAATTGTGACTAAGGAAATCAGAATGTAAACTCGACGCCCTAGGCAGACTTGACAGTTAATGGACGATGCGTTGAATCATCAATTGAACTATTTACGTGTCTGCGAACTGGGTGAAGAAAGGAAGCCAACCGTTGATAATTGAATCAAGATCTTCAACCAGGACATTATAATGAGCGTTTGAAAAATAAATAAAACAAAAAAAAAAAACACACACACACACACACACACTGACTGACCAATCGTGAGAGTTTTGGCTGTTACAAAATGATCGTCGGTGAAGTCATGTGCTAAATTTAAATCGACCAATACAAAAAAAAAAGAAACACGAAAACCTTGGCTTTTTTGGATCACCGTACTTATTTTGAACAGTAAAAAGAAAAGACAATAGGAATACACTTTGTTTTATTTGTGAATATTTTCAATAACAAATGGAACAAATTGGAGAATGGTTTTTTATGATCTCATATTTTGTAATCTTTTTGGCGTTTCTAAAATCGTATCTATGTAATGTATGTATGTAATGTATATATGTATCTATGTAATGTATGTATGTATCTATGTAATGTATGTATGTATCTATGTAATGTATATATGTAATTATGTAATGTATGTATGTATCTATGTAATGTATGTATGTAATGTATGTATGTATGTATCTATGTAATGTATGTATGTATTATGTAATGTATGTATGTATTATGTAATGTATGTATCTATGTAATGTATGTATGTATCTATGTAATGTATGTATGTATCTATGTAATGTATGTATGTATGTATGTATGTATCTATGTAATGTATGTATGTATCTAAGTAATGTATGTATGTATCTATGTAATGTATGTATGTATGTATGTAATTTATGTATGTAATGTATGTATGTATGTAATGTATGTATGTATGTATGTATGTATGTATGTAATGTATGTATGTATTTATCTATGTAATGTATATTTTATCTATGTAATGTAATATATGTATGTATATATGTAATGTAATGTAATGTATGTATGTATGCATGTATGCATGTATGTATGTATGTATCTATGTAATGTATGTATGTATGTATGTATCTATGTATGTATCTATGTAATGTATGTATGTATCTATGTAATGTATGTATGTATCTATGTAATGTATGTATGTATGTATGTAATTTATGTATGTAATGTATGTATGTATGTAATGTGTGTATGTATGTATGTAATGTATGTATGTAATGTATGCATGTTATGTATGTATGTAATGTATGTATGTATCTATATAATGCATGTATGTATGTATCTATGTAATGTATATATGTATGTATGTATGTATGTATGTATGTATGCAATGTATGTATGTATATATGTAATGTATGTATGTATCTATGTAATGTATGTATGTATGTATGTATGTAATGTGTGTATGCAATGTATGTATGTATGTAATGTATGTATGTATCTATGTAATGTATGTATGTATGTATGTATGTAATGTGTGTATGCAATGTATGTATGTATGTAATGTATGTATGTATGTAATGAATGTATGTAATGTATGTATGTATCTATATAATGCATGTATGTATGTATCTATGTAATATATGTATGTATGTATCTATGTAATGTATGTATGTATGTATGTATCTATGCAATGTATGTATGTATGTATGTATGTATGTAATGTATGTATGTATGCAGGCAAATGGTGTGTATTTATGATTTATTTTTTAGCATTAAAAAATCTGCTTTATGTGAATACACTTATGTAATTCTATATGTGTAAATTGTGTTATACCTTGTATGCATGTCCTGTATGTTTATGTCAACTCATTAGTTGTATAGCATACAACAGTGGAGTCCTAGTGCGAATCATGGAGATCTTTATTGAGTTTACTTCCGCTGATTCAGTTTTTTTATCTTTCTTTCTATAACTGAATCTTCTTTAAATCTAAGTTGTGGCTATTTATAAGATTTTTTTCTAATATTTCAAAAAAAAACAAGTATGGCACTCTGGTCGATCCTCATGTGTGGCCGTCTTTATTTATCTCAACTCCAATCCAGCTAAAGACGAGCACATCCTTCTTTATCGTTCTGCAACATCTAATGTTCTCTCAGCGAGTTGTGCTCTATTTCTACACTAACCCTCCCTCTCCCCTCCACAGACAACCACACATGAAGCCACCGAGAAACACAGAAAGAAACAAGGGCAAACACTGATTTGGTAAATGAACAGATCTTGGAAACCACACAAAAGTAATAGCATGGTGTTTAAGTTATATGACTTATCAACTTTGAAGTCCATAGTTCACTTCATAATACAGCAGTAATAAATATACTAATAAATAAATTAATACTCGCTATGTTTCCATTCACACATACACACACATATATATATATACATATATATATATATATATATATATATATATATATATATATATACCGTTATAGTTCTTGTCTTGATCTACTGTATCAGTACTTACTATCTATACCAAATAGACCATTTTAAAAGAAAAACCAGAATGAAACTTTTAAAAAAAATGTCTTTCGTCAATTTAAATTCTGAAATGTTTATTTATGTCTTATTTTAAAACATGAACTTGTTGAGAAATTGAATTATTTTCTATCACTTTGTCGTTATTTTCTTCTTTAAATACAAATATATTTTTTTAATAAAGTTGTAACATTTAAAAATTTAAAAAGCAAACAAATAAAACAGATTCATATAAATTCGTAAAACTAAAGAGAGAAAAAAAAATTGAAACTAAAAGCTTCAGAAAACATGAAAGAAAAAAAGGTCATTCTTACATTCAGACCCGTAGCGTGAAAATTTTACAGCAGGGGCCAGGCATTCTACAGCAGGGGCCGGGCAATAGCAGGGGGGGGCAGGAAATACATTTTACTAAGTAGAGCAAATAAGCAGGGGGGGCAGACAAAACGCAGGGGGGGCGGCCCCCCTGGCCCTCCCGCACGCTACGGGCCTGCTTACATTTCAATCTATTAATAAATAATGTTACAACATACTTTAATGTAAAAAATATAAAAAATGAAGACACTTTTAAATGATGTCTTCATGTGACATTAGAAGAGATGAAAATTGAATACACAGAAATACAACATGATAGTGGTTTTATTTATCCGACTTGAAGCTTAAAGCTTTCCTCAAATCAAAGCGAAGCGTTCCGCTGCGCTATTTCTCACGTGAGATTTTTCAATGCGCGAAAAACCCTTGCTACACCTAAGCGAAGCGAACGTGGGCGTCAGCCGACCGGATATAATGATTTTTTTAATTTTATTTTTGTTTATTTGAAAACGTCGGCAGACATTTTCTTCTTATGATATATTTTCTACAGTATTTTACAAGTAAAAAGTGAAAAAAACACTTACTTTTTGGTATAATCTGATATAATTCAAGTTGCTATATATAAATGTAAGTCTTATTTGTTAATTTTAAGACATTTATATCAATTTTAACCATGATTTTCATTTGAGTCGATGTTTCTAGGCAGCCATTTTGGATTGTTTACACTCGCGAAACGCGAAAAAACTCTGAAAGAAGCGATGCCGCGAAATTTCTCTGCACCGCCGCGGAAATTCTACGCGGTTTGAGCATCTCCATATAAATACATTGCCGCGAAAGAGAGGCGAATTTCGCGAGCTACCTAGATACGCGAAATTCGCTTTGGTTAGAGGATACCTTAAAGCGTCATTGAGCTGGGGGGAGAGGGGTGGGGGCGGGGGGTCATTGCATGAGTTTTTCTTTTTTTCTTTTAAAGGGAAAAAAAATCTTGTTTTTTAAATTCCCACAACACTGAAAACGCGCGCTGACTGTATTTTCACTCGTAGCCAATAATTGATAATTGCAGTGATACGCTGACTCAATGGAGCCATGAATAGTCCTGGTTAGAAAGACACTATATACAGATGTTCAAATAATATTAACGACAGAACATTTCCTCCATACGATGTTGTTATTGATAGTATTTTGGGGCTATAGATAGACAGACATACAGACAGGCAGATAGATAGACAGACAGAAAGTCAGACAGACAGACATATAGACAGACAGTCAGACAGACAGTCAGACAGACAGACAGATAGATAGACAGACATACAGACAGACAGATAGGCAGACAGATAGATAGATAGACAGACAAACACATATGTATATATATATATATATATATATATATATAGATTATATAGATAGATAGATAGATAGATAGATAGATATATAGATAGATAGATAGATAGATAGATAGATAGATAGATAAATAGACAGATATCGGGAAAAAAAACAAATCTTCCCGGTTAAAACACAACTATTACTGGTCAGAGAAGTATTTTGACTTCAGCCAAACAACTAGCAGATCGATAAGGTAACTTAATTATGTAATACTGAAATATTGTCACCAGATAAATAAACAAGAGTTTATTGAGTTAGGTCCATAAACCTGCAGATAACCCACAACACAAACGCTGATCCCATCGGTTCATTTGTACAATTACTATTAGGGTAGAAACATGTATGTACTATTCAACACAAACAAATCTTAGATTAATGTAAAGTACAAACAAAAACTGCACCAATAGAAAGGTTCCCTCCTTAGCCCTAACGGGCCTTCGGGGCAGATGAAGTGTAGAATTCATCTGTTTCTATAACCTCGCCTTTACTTCCCCAACTTAAAGTCAAGTACCCATTTAAAGCTTGGTGGACTTGTGGGACGAGTTTGCACCTAATTTCACCTGGAAAAAATTCCATGGGCCTCACCGAGGATCGAACCCAGAATTCTCAGGTCGACAGTCAAGTATCTACACCACTCGGCCATCCGTTTCATACAAATAGAAAGGTTTAAGGGAAAAAAACATGAGTCATTTTGACAGAAAGAAATTCGTTGCATAATAGTTATGATTATAAAGCGATATAACTTTAGTAAACTTGAGCTGAAATTGTCTTCTCTTGAATTCGTATTTTTTTTTAAATCGTTTAAGTTTTTTTCTGTGTTTGCTGTTAAGTAGGTCAAGAAGCACTGGACTGTAAGACAAGAACAGGACTGAAGGTCAAGGTTTTGCCATTATAATGTCCACTTTACATGTCTAAAATAGTTTGTTCTCCCATTTTAAACTTCGTTTACAATTTCTTCCTTCACTCTCTATCCCTACAATCTCTAATTATCCTTCCCCTCACTCTCTATCCCTACCATCTCTCTTTATCCTTCCCCTCACTCTCTATCCCTACAATCTCTATTTATCCTTCCCCTCACTCTCTATCCCTACCATCTCTCTTTATCCTTCCCCCTCAATCTCTATCCCAACAATCTCTATTTATCCTTCCCCTCACTCTGTGATACCTACCATCTCTTTTATCCCATCTGACCCTCTAGTCCCTACCATCTCTTCTTTATCCTTCCCTCACTCTGTATACCTACCATCTCTTTATACCACCACCACCCTATCCCTACCATCTCTTTTATCCTTCCCCTCACTCTCTAATCCCTACCATCTCTCTTTATCCTTCCCTCACTCTTCTATCCCTACCATCTCTCTTTATCCTTCCCCTTACTCTCTATCCCTACCATCTCTCTCTCTCTCTCTCTCTCTCTATCCTTTCCTCCTCACAAAATTGTAGACATATTTCACTTTCCTCCCATACAATATCCATTCGGACACTGGTAATACATTATAGTGAACAAAATTTACCATGAGGTTAAATGGTTATAGTGTAAAAAAAAATGCCGTGGGGGGGGTGAGACTGTTATCTCTCATAGCAGTTCCCATTGTAACTACCAATGCAAAGCCTTGCCGTTGAGGACGTCCCAGATACAAAGAACGGTTCTCGGCGTACAAAGAACGCATTTGCTCTGACCACCGTCTGGGAGGTACTTGACCAAATGAAATGTCAAACAGGCATCTATATCTGCCGGTCAGTCTGAGGGATGTATTGGTGTCCGAGTTGTGCGTCTATGGGTGCTCTACTGCTGAGTACATGGCGTTGTGTCCTGATATGACAGATACTTTATACTTTACACTTTATCACTATACATCCCGGTGCAATCGTAAATCTTTAAGTAAGTCATGTATACACATTTATTGCGCCGAATTTTCTTGTTTGTGAATTCCATGTAAGATTTAGAGGAAATCTTATAAACCACGTATGGGACTGTTGTTCTATAGTGCACTTCTTTCATCCCCACCATAGCCGAAAGTGCAATTGCCATGGAGACATAAAGTGACTTAATCCATGGCCTGAAATATCCATCGGCCATCACCGAAGATCGAACCAATGACCCTCTGGTCGAGCGCTTTATCGCACGTTCATCCCTTCATATGTTGAGTAGGTCCAATCATATGTTTATCATTGCGACTTAATGAGAATTTCTTAAAAGGTTTTGTAGACGTGGCTAAAGATACATGTGAAATCTACTTCACCTGACCAAGTAGACTGTATAGGCTACATATCGGAATCTTTGCTTTTTTTTAGAGCATTTTCCGTTTTGTCTGTCTGTCTGTCTGTCTGTCCGTCATCACTCCTAGATCTCAACAATCATAAGTCCTAGACCCATGATGTATGTATCATTTTGTATGTATTTTGCTTTTGGCCTGCCATGTGTGCAGCAAAAAGTCCTTTTCGCGATCTGACCTCCCAGGGCCAAAATATAAGAGTTTTTATGTATTGTTTTTGCTTATATTTTAAATATAAGTAATAAAAAGCTAATAGCAAGGGGCGTAATCATTATTTATTTTTGTGTAACTGTTATTCAACATGATTATTTCCCTCTCATTAAAAATGTACTCTAAAATGTCCTTTGTCCGAAACGGAAAAGACTTAAATTGCTTGTTTAAAATATGCATTTGAAATCGTTACATTCATTTACACTGTAATACCCAGTTAGTATCAGAAAATCTCAGGCCCCAGACAATCTCGGATCAATTGGGGTCCCTACATAATCAGAATATGGTGGACGCCTGCAAATCAAACTAAAGGGGCCAAGAAAAATCAGACAGCCGGGGCCATTATACAATAAGACAACAGGGCCCCAGACAAACTCAGACAACTGGGCCATTACCTAATAAGACGTAAGAAACCCCAGACAAACCAGACTATCAGCTACTACACAATCAGGACCACAGGGCCCCAGACAACTCCGACAACTCAGCTACTACAAAATAAGACAACAGGGCCCCAGACAAACTCAGACAACTGGGCCCACTACAAAATCGAGACTACAGGCTCCGTGACAACCAGACAATTGGGGCCACTAATGTTACACAACAGGGCCCCAGACAAACTTAATCAGTTAATATAACAGTCCTCAAAACTAATTAGGTCTTCACTGCTTGTTCTTCTACATGGAACGCAGTACTGTAATGGATTTTTTTCCGTGGGGACCGTTCAAGATTTCAGCAAATTTGTATCAATTTTAATGTATTACTATCAGCAGCCCCTTTAGCCCCCCCCCCCCACCCGGCTACATGGCCTTGATGAAACGTACAAATAAAACAGATCAACTTGGAGATATGCATTTAATATTACATAGATTATATGGGTAAGTTGTTTCACAGACTTTTACACTGCATGACACACACTCAGCGAATAACTGTCCTATTTCATGTCAGCATCATTTAATTATAAAGTTATGAGTCTGCTTATTTAAGCAGTAAACACCAAGATGAAGACACCATGACTTTGACATTTTGCCCTTTAACGATATTTAATTAGATTCTTGAAACATTCAGTTTTCGCATTTTCTAAAAACAACATAAAAATCTATTTAATTAGATTTTTTAAAATATCTTACAAACCGCATTAAAAAAGAAACAATTAAAACAATTAAACGTGTTAAATATGACAGGTCAAATTATGTTTAAAGTGGTAACGTAAACGATTTGTGAAAAAATTACAGTTTCAAACTTTAAAATCACTTTATGTATTTAATATAAGTTAAAACCTGAAATAGATTAATGAAGAATATTTACTAAGAAATATCAAGCTTTATATTTCATAATATCCAAGTTCACAGAGAGACAATAAAACACCTTTAATGAAACAAGCTCTTGATTGAAAACCACCATTATCTGATGTTGCTATGAACAAAATCCTTCTTTGTTATATATATATATATATATATATATATATATATATATATATATATATATATATATAAATTATTATTATAATCTCTTCTATCAATTTTATGATGTCACTTTAGAGGCACTTTACTTAAATGCTGAGGTTCATTTTTACAATAATGGCGAAGGTAGAAACACAACTTCAATTAATGACAAAAAGCCAGTTAAAAAAAAGTAAGATATTCTTGCAATAGCTCACGTAAGCATATGGCTTCATATAATAGATAACAGATTTAGTATAATCTCTTCGTATAAACGTTCATCACCTCTGAGTTTCATCACCTCGAGGGTTTTATCAACTCTGAGTTTCATCACTTATTCAGCTTCTAAGTTGTTTTTTTTATCATCAACCGATATGAATCAGTGAGACATCACACAGACTTAACATTTGACATTTACCTCGATAAACTGCAGTAGATCTCCAATAGATGTATCAGACGCCACAAGTTATTCAACAAACTAGAGATCAACGGCTGATATATCAGACGCCAAACGTTCTTTTTTTTAACGCCGCCTTTGCCAGCATGGTAGGGTGTAGTGTGCCTACCACACCAGCATTGTTGGCGGCGTTGATGCACGCCTGCGATGCCTACAGAGCGGCGGGGTAATGTGCCCGCTATCATCTGCAGGGATGGCAGAAAGATGGGTTTTAATCCTTGCCCAAACTGGCCAGACCAGCAGGGTGTGTGTGTACTGCCGATCGGCCAGAATGGCAAGGAACGGGGTTTTTCCTGCCACACGGACAGAGGGAAGGGTGTAGTGTGCCTGTACCCTCAGCCCGAAATGGCAGGCCGCAGGTGTGCTTGAGTGGGACGAGTGGAAGGGTGTTGTGTGCCGACCACATCCGTCACCACCATCAGCTGTTTTCAACAAACTATGCAGGACGAGATGAGTATTGCCGATCATAGTCATATTTATAGAAAATGCTTTATAATTGTATTGTGCTTATTGAAATACAGTGGCGTAGCTAGGGTGGGGGAGGGTGGTCCAATTTTGAACGTGTCCCCCCGAACGATTTTCCAATTTTTTTATATTAACACTACAAAACGGAAAAAGTGTGCTACAGAAAGACGAGAGGCTGCAAAATCAAGGAAAATTTGAAGGGTTTTTTAGAAGAAACTTAATAGCATTGAAAACAAAGAAGACCATGAACATGGCGAAGATAAGTATCACCATTCAGATAATTCATATAAAGATACAGCAGGTAGCAACAGCTGTCAAGTACTTAGCAAAAATCAACTCAAGCTTACTTGGCCATAAAGAACAACTAGATTCTCCAAGTCCTAGAATCTTTGAAATTTCTTGCAGAATTTGATGAAGTTACGTAACATCACTTGAATAATTCAACATGAGTTCATAAGCTTGATGGGCAATAAAGATAGGGAATCAATTGTTGGGAAAGTCAAGCAAGTTTGTTACCTTTTTCTGATGATTGATTCCACTCCAGATGTTTCTCACAAAGAACAAGTATCCCTTAAAGTTCGTAACTTGGATGTCGAGAATTTTGAAATAAAAGAGTCATTCCTTGGTTATTTTGAAATTGTGAAGCCAGATGCACAACATTATGAATAACTTGTTCTGAAAACTCTTTAAGACATTGAACTAGACTTTAATCTGTGCACAGATCAAACCTATGATAACGCAGCCACAATGAGTGGCCGTCGGTCTGGCCGGCAGAAACGTCTCTTAGACATAAATCCAAACGTAACATCTCTGAACTGTGATAATCACTCTCTCAACTTGGCAGCTCTTCATTCTGCTGAGATAGATATAGCAATTATCACCTTTTTCATGAATTGCTCAACCTTTTTTCCAATTCACCCCAGAGACCAAACTGAAAGAAACTGAACCGGGAAACTAAAAAGGAGAGTAGTAGGCCTACATGGTGGTACTCAAGAGAAGAAGCTACGTCGTCACTTTGCATCTTGACAAAGATGCTGAAGAGATTAAGACCCTTTCATGCTTTCTGCAAAATGATGAGTAACAGACGAAACTGATCACCAATCCATCGAAAGAGCAAAAGAAGGAATTGAATGCTATGGATTTCCTGTAGGCAAAACAGCCAGAAGAAGAAAAGACTTGATGGGGAGTTGAGTTCTGATGTAGGACTGTAAATAGAACTGCAATTCAAAAGTGTTGCAACAGAAGTGCTTTACAGACTTCATATGGAGATGAAGGATAGATTCCAAAGGTTGCAAAACCATGTGGGGACCTTTGGGATTCTTCTTAAACCAAGACACCTCTTGAATTCTATGGATGATTACACACTGATAAAAACTGTTATTTTTCCTGTTTGTATGATGGCATACTGGCAAATCACTTTTTCAATGGTGTCATTGATGCACGAGCACATTCATCAACAAACCAGTACCACAATCACCAACTGACTTATTGAGGAAGCTGGCTTCATATGATAATGATGTTTGCTCAAACCTTGCAACCTCCATCCGAATACTGCTAACTCAGGCCACTTCCATTGCATCATGAGAGATTATTCTCAAAACACAAAGTCAATCAAAAACTATATCAGGAGTACAATGACGCAAGAAAGGCTTAGCAGCATGGCTTTAATGTAAGTGAAGTCAAAAATAGTAGACAACATTGACTTAGATGATGTTATAAATGCCTTTACTGCACAGAAAGCACAACGTGAGGCAAAATGAATTGAGATTTGTCACTTGTGCATTTCTCGTCACTAAACAATGGAATTATTCATTAAAAGAGTTTTAATGATTATTTTTTTTTAATTTTATTGATATACTGTACTATTTTAAATTTAGACATACATTTATTAAGTACGTTATCTCATGACATGATATCGTATGTCAAATCTGCAGGGGCCCCAAAAAGGCCAAGCCCCCGGGCCCCAACCCCTAGGGACGCCTCTGTGAATATAGATGGCATAATCATTCATAATAAAATGACTACATGTTTAAATATATACATAACATTCAGTTATATATAAATCATATATGTTGTTAGTCTAATAATTTATACAAATATATAGATCTTTGTTCGTTTGTGCTTTGTATATAGCATAAAAACATCGATATTTTTTTTCTCCAAGAGTTATGACCGGCAGCACTCACGCCTCGTACCTGAAACTGTGCATAGCTGGTAGATACAATCAGACGCCATAAGTTATTCAACAAACACAACATCTCTAAACAGAAAAGTTAAATATAGAACCAACATCTATGTGCATCATTCTTTAAGAGTTATGTGAATCAAATCGTATGTGATAATTAATCAAATTCAAGTCAACAATTTAGACGCATAATCTACTTATGCTGCAGTAAATCCTAGTATATGGATGGAAGATTCAATGCATTTTATAACGTGTTATGTCAGCACCATGATAGTTTGCAACAATATTTGATTAATGGGGAAGTTGTCAGACAATGAATATATTTTTCTTGGAACCGAAATAGAGTGAAAAAATATTGTGTAAATATTTCGAGACTGTTACCTGTCATTTGTATGAAATAGTAAAATGAAGTTCATACATTATAAATTCCATATTAGCTATCCGCAAGCATTTTTATGATTTGATGTGTCACAAGTGAAACGTGGCGTCTGCGCAGATCATTGTGAGAACAAAAGGTTTAAAAATCACGATATATTTATACAAATTAATCCTAACCCTAACCTTTTTTTTTTTGTTGAAAGTGCTTAAATCATGATTTAAGAGACAATTATAATAAAAATTATAAATTCTAACGAAACAATTATTGCTCAGATAGTAATTTAGCATAATAACAATATAATTTTACTGCAGGGTTCTTAATTCATTATATATATTTGAGCATTATTACATATTTTAGGCAGACAATTTATAAAATAACTTATACTAGTACACTTTAATAGATGTTTGTACTTTTGGAGCGATGTGTGAGAAATGTTGTTGTCAACGTCAGCCATGTTGTTTACATTAACAACAGGAGATGAGTAGTGAGTCTTCCTCCCTTGTACCCATTTTGAAACACCTTGCTCTCAGCGCTGTCTTAATGGAGCTAATCCATTTCATCTCGTCCCAAGTAACAAGAGTTATTCTTCTTGCGCCCGCAATATTGGCATCGCGCCGAAGCTGTGTGTGCCCGCCCGTAAATTTCTCCGCAATAAACGTGGCTTTGATATGTGCTGAAAACTGGCCAGCTGAAATACGACTGTCTGTCTGGCCACCGAGATCCATCTATATATCTATTTCTACGTATACGTGGAATGCATGCCTGGAACATCGGATAGAAAGGAGGTGTGAATGATAGACAGAGAAAGATAGAAGAGACAGAGACATGTTTGAACAATTGCAACTATGCAAAATCCGTTGAGCCAGAGAAAAAAAAGAAAAAAAATTGACATGGTGAGTAAAAAAGTTGTGAGAGGTTGTGAGCAGAGAATGTGGCCGGTTTGGATAATTTGTGGCCAAATCTTTCCCCCAAAGATGAATTGGAAGGGACGGGGTAAGCATAGATTACATCAGTGGCACTCAAATTTTGTCAAATTGCGGCCCATTAGAAAAATAGGATCCTTATTTTTAGACCCACGCTTAAAGAACGAAAAATTGATAACGGAAAGACAAATTAATTGGATATATTATCAATAATTATAATTATTGATAACCTTGGCGATTCACTTTAAATCAGCTCCCGATCCAATTCAAATCACACACTGTGAACCTCTGTATGACAAGGATTGTAATAGAGGAATCGGATCAAGGGACTGAACTGTCAGGCAAGCAGGGAAGATAGAAAAAGAGATTATATGTTCAGATTTCAAGGTGATTCGATTATAGATGATGTTTGTATTGGGCTAATTTATGTGCTATTCTTACATGTACAACACGATTGAAATAATTTTAAGGCTCAGTTTGGTGGATTGCTTTTGCTATATTTATTTTGGCCATTGAAGACATGCAAGAGCTGTTAATGATTTTTTTAAAAAATATAATGAAAACTTAAATTAATAATATTGTTATCATTAACAGAAAACGACTAAGTCAGCGGATTGTTTTGGTATCTATTTTTTTTTAGATATTTTTATATTAATAAATTTAAATGTTTCTCAATCTGTCAAGACACGCAAGCCCGCAATGTAGCAATACAAGTCTAAGGATTCTAATCCCAACGATATGAAATGAAAATCAAAAATTATTAATGGACGGTGCAATCATTGGTGGATGTGTAAAATGGAACAATTAACTGACTAATCATGATTAGAGATTATTTATACGATTAGGATACGTTAGTTAATTAAAAACGAATATCGTTGGGTGAACAAGACTACACATTATTTCGAAAGTTCATGATTAAATAGATATTCAGACACACACACATTTAAAAAGTTCAAAGATTTGTCGCGAATATTTAATCTTTTCTTCTAGAATCAATTCATCTTTTCCAGAGCATAGACATCTGAATGTAATTGTTAATTTTTCTCTCAACTGGATTAGCTAATTTTTATTACCTTGTTTGACCGTGGTGCCTCCATGGTCACTGCACTTCCTGTTAAAGATCTAGAAATCGTACCAAATAAAACAAAATCTTGTCCCATATGTATTTTCAGTAATGGCTTCTCAAAGGATCAAGTAATTTTTGCTCTCAGTTTTTTTTTAAGAGTTATTTGTGTGTGTATGTGTGTGTGTGTGTATTACTTCTAGGACTACTTAGAAAATTATAATGACATACAACCTAACGACACTCCCATTTGAAAGTTTCCTAACAGAAGGTCATTTCAGTTCATTGTGTAAATGATAAGTCATTTCATCCGACATAATTCACTTTGTTTCAAGATATATATATATATATATATATATATATATATATATATATATATATATATATGTGTGTGTGTGTGTGTGTGTGAGTGTAACATTATAACTTTTTTAATTTCTCAAATCTAACAGAAAAGAGTCAGCTGGTAATGCGACCGACCGATCTTTCAACTCACTTGCCTCACCCAGTACTACACTTGTCCCCTGAGGTCTAGTAGCAAAGTTGAACTATATTCTGTGATTAATGGTACAACCCACACAGGGAAAAGGGGACGGGGGAGGTGAGGACGGGAGGATTGTGTAAAATATATATCTGCAGTTTTCCCAAGCGGAAGTTTATGAACGTTATAAAAAATAAATCTGTTAAATTTGGACTTGGTTCCAACGTTGCTGAATGTGTCTAAAGGGTTCAAAATATTTCTTTGTGAGCCTAAATGGGTTAAAGCGATGATTGGGAAAGTTCAAGGTATTATTATTATTGTGTTTTATTGTTTTAGTGTTTTTTAGTTTTTCTTTGGTACGATGGCATGGTGGAAATGAGGTTGCGGGGGGGGGGAGGCTCTGAGAAGAAAAAAATCATGGATATTTATGATATGACGCATGAACATGATATTTATCATATGACTCATGAACATGATGTTTTTGATATGACTTATGAACATGATATTTATGATATAACTCATGAAAATGATATTTATGATATGACTCATGAAAATGATATTTATGATATGACTCATGAAAATGATATTTATGATATGACTCATGAACATCGTATTTATGCTATGATTCATAAAACATGATATTTATGATATGACTCATAAAACATGATATTTATGATATTACTCATAAAACATGATATTTATGATATGACTCATAAAACATGATATTTAGGATATGATTCATAAAACATGATATTTAGGATATGACTCATAAAACATGATATTTATTTGTTGTGTTATTTTGTGTTTATTTCAAAATGACTTTACGCCATTTTGAAACGCTGTGGAATTTAGAAGTTGATTTTTTTTTTATGTGCGTGTATTTCTTTTTGTTTACGTAGAATGTGGAATGTCATCAAACTGACATGTTTTCAAGGAAAACACGTGAATCAAGTTAACATTTTTTTAAATGAAATTTACTAAAATATTGAACTTTTTTACTCTTTTTTTAAATTAAAGGTTCCTAATTAAAGACAGGTAAATACAAAAGGAGAAGAAGGCCTGATATGAAATTAATTTTTTCAAACGATTCTTATACTAAAACATATGTTCACTCATTCTTGGCTAGTATTTTGTTGGTTAATGGCATGCAACTTCAGAGAACCAGACACACATCTTTCCATATTGCATTTCGCTACATTACAGATTTCGTTTACATTATCTTACGCGTATATTGTTATTTTAATAGTTTCTATTGCTGTTTGTTTTTGTTAACTAGCGATTACATCCTCCATACCAAGCGTTTATTTCATGAATATTTAATGATACACTTGCATAATGTTGCTCACATTCAATTAGTGGGCCATTGTGCATAGGACACAATGAAATAATTTCTACTATGCACAGCGAGAAAGAAACGGAAAGCAGATTCTGAAGTCGTCATTGCTACATGTAACTATATTTTGTTAGATGTTTGTTTTTCTTTGTTCATCTTCTGTAATTAAATGCCATTAATGGCATATTTTAAATGATGGCATACTCAAGTAAATACCATTAATGGATATTTTGAATGGCGTTATACTGAAGTAACGGCATACTTTTGAATGATACTATACTCTAAGTAATAAAAACTTGTACAATGGATGTACGACCCAGTAATGCTTGAGTAATTATTTTATAACTATTTAACTTAAAAAAAAAAAACATTGATGTTATTTTCGTTACGTATGTATGATTGAGTTTTATTAACATTTTGGTATATATATATATATATATATATATATATATATATATATATGTGTGTGTGTGTGTGTAATTTTTTTAAAGTAAGCAGTCAATAAAACGATTTTCAGCAATATCGAATTCTTAATTAATGACATCCATTGATGAGATATTTATTCAGATAAAAGTAATTCAAATACAGTAGAGTTAAATATTCTTTATTATTATTATTATTAATGGGGGAAAAATAAAAAAAAGTTTGATATTTTTAAAGCTGCCAAAATCAATTTGTGATTCATCAAGAGCTAGAGACAAAAGATAAAATAAAAATAATGAAATATGGGTGAATGAGGGGTTAAAAATAATTTAGATCTAGAAAAAATAGTTATCACGCTGTAAATAATAACCACAGAAGTTATCAGTACACCGCGTGGATTATAGGTTCGAATCCGATTGTATCCAATACAGAGATATCTTACGTCGCTGGATCTTGTAATTTGAGATTGAATTAAAAATTGGAGCATTGTGTACGGAGTAGAGAGTATGATCAAATGTCTTTTCCTAGATTATTTGTTCATTTCAAGAGTGAATTGCGTGATTGAATTATACGGGTGAGTTGTACGAGTGAATCACTCTGCGGGAAAAATAAAGGAATGCTTTCAAATCTCCTCCAGAACTCCCAATGGAATTACAGAAACTATATTGTAAATTGTTCTAAATAAAACTGGACGATCGTTAGACTAATTATGGTAGAAATATTTTTAAGTCTTAAATCTATAAATTTTCAGATGGAAAAGACATTGCTAAAAACTAAATTATTTAAAATACATCTTTTTTAAATTTTTAAAATAACTTTTTATTCAGATATTATAAATGAGGACAAATTAAAAAAAAAAACAGCTTCGTACCAGTGAACATGTAGATTGCGACTTGATGACTGACTTACTATAACGAACGAATAAAACACCAACACATTTAACACTTTAATTACTGGACAGTTGTGAAGACTGCAGACTAGGGTGATAACTATTTTCATTATTTTTCGTAACGAAGCTGAAACCCCTTACATTCGAGGAACAATTGTATGCAGTTGACAGTAGTAACAATAATTTTTTTTTTAAATTTAAAAAAAGTTCCCCCACCTTTTCATTTTTGTTTTTACATATCTCGCAGTTTGACTATCGGTTTCAATTTAACTCTGAATTTTTACATGACTTACTAGACTGCATTTAAGCACATTCCAGTCAGTTGTTTCCATTTGTTTATAAACAAGGCATCTACCCTCATCTTCTAAACAGAATAGGGATTCGAGAATTCCATCTGATGAAAAGCTAATTAATCTCACACGGATGCCCACAAACCGTTAAATTCTTGGAAACTTCACGTTTCTGTTCAATAGCCAGAAACGGCGACTGGATCGAATCAAAATCATGATTACGGATATAGAATTGCTCTTGGGGGAAATTCTAGATTTTCCATTATTATCCAGCGCACTAATCAGAAAGAAACTCAATTGTCTGTTTAATTTATATAACAAAAACAAAAAGAAACCGTCTGATAAATTTACTACAACACTTTCTCAGTTATTCGATGTCACCAACGTTAATGGAAAATGGTAAAGCAAGGAGGATAAAGAGCTCTACCAGAGGTAAGTTAAGAGTGGAGGAAGATTGGTTATTCAACCGTCAAACAAGCCCTTTAGAATCAATCCATCCAAGAAAACGAATCCGACTATCCAAAACTCAGTCTCAAACCAGCTCTTCTCAATCGCAACCTACACAAACACAACTGTTGCAGACAACCGGGAATAGAGAAGTAATGGAACATTTTGAAATGAGTAAGAGACGCACAAAGCCGTAACGGCATACTTTAACGACGCATACTTTTATGACGCACACTTTTATGACGCATGCTTTTATGACGCACACTTTTATGACGCATGCTTTTATGACGCATGCTTTTAAGACGCATGCTTTTATGACGCATGCTTTTATGACGCATACTTTTATGACGCACTTGACGACTTGGTCTAAAGTTGCGGATGCTATGTACACGGATTAAAACATTCCTTCTAGCTTTTAAAGTTATACTTCCAAAGGCACCATGATCTAGTAGTCACTTGGACCTTATTACCCAGAACGCCATCAACGAGTCAGTATGACCTTATTACTCAGTGCACACTGCACAATAACCGATTAACTATAACTTCATTACTCAGTGCGCTACGATCGAGTCACAATGATCTTATTACTTAGTGGGCCAAGGACGAGTCACAATGACCTTATTACTTAGTGCGCCATTATCAAGTCAAGAAATACCTTATTACTTAGTGCGCTACGATAGAGTCACAAATATCTCATTATTTACTGCGCCACTATCAAGTCAAAAAGACCTCATTACTTAGTGCGCCGCTATCTAGTCACAATGACCTCATTAATTAGTGCGCCACTATCAAGTCAAAAAGACCTCATTACTTAGTGCGTCATTACCACGTCAAAAAGACCTTATTACTTAATGCGCTACGATAGAGTCACAAAGATCTCATTATTTACTGCGCCACTATCAAGTCAAAAAGACCTCATTACTTAGTGCGCCACTATCTAGTCACAATGACCTCATTAATTAGTGCGCCACTATCAAGTCACAAAGACCTCATTACTAAGCTCACCATGATTGAGTCACAAAGACCTCATTAATTGTCTGAAACTATGCCAAAAATGTGGAACGTGATTCATTTATTCTTATTTCATGAATTCGTTAGGTTAGCTCTTCCACTAAATTGCACACAAACTGGAAACAATGAAACATTTTTCTTGATTCATTCATATAAACAATTAGTTGTGGAAGTTAAGGTGGCTGGGCGTTGTGCTAAACACACAGCCCACTGGGCGTTGTGCTAAACACATAGCCCACTGGGCGTTGTGCTAAGCACACAGCCCACTCCTATGTGGTGTTTAAATAAACAGATGAACTCCACACCTTTGTCTCGATGGTCAATTAGGTTAAGGGACCTTTACTTGAATATTGAACACATTGGTCTTTTAATAGATGACCTCTATGCGAGACATTTAGAAGAAACCTTTAAGAAACCGTTGGAAGTGAATTTTCTGAATGTGAAGCTGTTGTAGAAGTTCCCGTGAGAACGATAAAAATTGACATAAAATGATGAAAAGAAAACAATAAAAAGAGATCCATTTTATGAATGAACAAAGAAAAAAATGAAACATTTTATAAATTGATGAATAAGGGGAAAGCGCAGAAAAGATAACACCTTAATGTTAGAATGCGATGAAACCTTAATGTTAGAATGCGATGAAACCTTAAAGTTAGAACGCGATGAAACCTTAATGTTAGAATGCAATGAGACCTTAATGTTAGAATGCAATGAGACCTTAATGTTAGAATGCAATGAGACCTTAATGTTGTTCGAATGCTATAAACCTTAATGTAAGACAGCTAAAGAAGGTATTGTAAGAAAAATGAAACGTTTGTTAAAATTCTGGAGAATGTTACACGGAGAGATAAGCACTTACATCCGGACATTAATTATTCCATTCCTTTGGCGCCCCATCCCTCCCCCCCCCCCCAACTCTCTCACTGTGGTGACGTGTGCCTAATGGCCAGATCGATAGCAGACAATCATTTCATTCTTTACAACTAACCCCCCTCACACCCATTCCCTTAAGCCCCCCCCCCCCCAACCCTCCCAACACCGGCCACTCTCAAATATATCTCGTATTCTTTCCTACACACTCTCTGCCCACCTTGTGTTTATCTGTGAATCTACCCCCCCTCTCCCTCCCGCCCCCACTACATACTATTACGTATTCCTCCAGGAACACAGTTTCTCCTCATTTCTTTCACCAACAGCTAATTTCAATAATATCAGGGGGGTCATCACAAGTTGCCACAAAGATTTCGTAATATGATTTGATACATTTCATTATTTTAAATTTAATTAATTATTTTTTTCTTTTTTAAATTTCAAAACGAATCGATCCTAATTTCACATGTCAGGTTTTATAGAATACTTTTAGCTATTCGGCTCGCGTAATAACCAGATCTCGACCTATCCGGCCTAATTTAATATAATAATCTGTATAATATTGAAGAATTAAAAGGAATGTTTTGTTTTAAAATGTGGATTACTTTCGTCACTGTATATTTCCGGAGAAAATGTTCTAATATCGAGTTCCTGCCTGGCACCATGACGCCAGCCCTTGATGTGGCCGATGCAATTTAACACGGCCATCAATTGCTAAGTAATTTTACACATTACACTACACTACCCTATATTGGATGGTCGTGTGGTAAAGCGCCCGACTGTCGACGTGAAAGTACCTGGTTCGATGTCTGGGGATGACTATCGGCTATGGTTGGGATGAATTACATCTGTAGTTTTACTGATTTACTAATTTACATCTATAGCTTTACTGATTTACTAATTTACATCTGCAGTTTTACTGATTTACTAATTTACATCTGTAGTTTTACTGATTTACTAATTTACATCTGTAATTTTACTGGTTTACTAAATTACATCTGTAGTTTTACTGATTTACTAAGTTACTTCTGTAGTTTTACTAATTAACTAACTTACATCTGTAATTTTATTGATTTTTTTATTCTATAGTTACTGATCGAACTATTAGCATCGTTAGTTTTACTGATCGAACTATTAGCATCTGTAGTTCTATTGAATTACTGAATAACATCAGGAGTGGGCTACACAAAATAATATCTCATCATTTTGAAAAAAAAAAACAAAAACCAACAATAACAACATTTCCCGGTCACTGCGAGCACAAGGACTTTATTGGTCATCCTAATGTCCAGTTACCAGACTCGTCCTTGAGCAGCGTGATCAGATTATCCCCGAGTGTGCTCACTGGTTGACCAGACGGTCTCTCTTGTACGGCTTATCCGGTCGTAGCCTGAAAACACTCACATACACACACACACACCAGGCCATTGTCCGTTGGTCTTTCTTTCTCATTCGAATAGGGCACAGTAGTTGTAAAAATAAAACTATGGCCACTGTCTAACATACTATGGCCACTGTCTCACATACTATGGCCAAAAACATACTATGGCCACTGCCTCACATACTATGACCAATAACATAATATGGCCACTGCCTCACATACTATGGCCAATAACATACTATGGCAACTGTCTCACATAATATGGCCACTGTCTCACATACTCTGGCCACTGTCTAACATACTATGGCCACTGTCTAACATACTATGGCCACTGTCTGACATACTATAGTCACTACCTAACATACAATGGCCAATAACATACTATGGCCACTGTCTAACATAATATGGCCACTGTCTCACATACTCTGACCACTGTCTTACGTACTATGGCCACTGTCTAACATACTATGGCCACTGTCTCACATAATATGACCACGGTCTCACATACTCTGGCCACTGTCTCACATACTATGGCCACTTTCTAACATACTCTGGCCACTGTCTAACATACTATGGCCACTGTCTTACATACTATGGCCACTGTCTTACATACTATGGCCACTGTCTCACATAATATGGCCACTGTCTCACATACTATGGCCACTGTCTAACATACTATGGCCACTGTCTTACATACTATGGCCACTGTCTCACATAATATGACCACTGTCTCACATACTCTGGCCACTGTCTAACATACTATGGCCACTGTCTAACATACTATGGCCACTGTCTCACATAATATGGCCAATGTCTTACATACTATGGCCACTAACATACTATGGCCACTGTCTCATATAATATGGCCAATTTCTCACATACTATGGCCACTGTCTCACATACTCTGGCCACTGTCTCACATACTATGGCCACTGTCTAACATACTATGGTCACTGTCTAAAATACTCTGGCCACTGTCTCACATACTATGGCCACTAACATACTATGGCCACTGTCTCATATAATATGGCCAATTTCTCACATACTATGGCCACTGTCTCACATACTATGGCCACTGTCTAACATACTATGGCCACTGTCTAACATACTCTGGCCACTGTCTCACATACTATGGCCACTAACATACTATGACCACTGTCTCACATAATATGGCCACTGTCTCACATACTATAGTCACTACCTAACATACTATGGCCAATAACATACTATGGCCACTGTCTAACATACTATGACCACTGTCTCACATACTATGACCACTGTCTAACATACTTTGGCCATACTATATGCCACTTTACCTGTGGGGTCTTAGGCGGTCACATACCAACTAAAACGGCTCTTCTTACATTTTACATATTAACATATTATTATTATTATTGTATAATACAAACCGTCCTCTATACAACAAATATTGCTTTGTACGCTCTTGGGTATAATTAGTTTGGAGATTCCAGCATTAAAATTTAGAATGTCTTCAAATAGATGAGCCATAAGTTCTTTATCAAAATAGTTCGATGTACTTTTACATACTATTCATTACTCCCTGCCTCATATCAATCTAGACTATTCTAGACTGACATGTCGGGAAGGTAAACGCCAAGCAGACAGATCACGTGTCGTCAGCAGTAAATAAAGGGGAGATAAAAAAAAAGGGGGTGGACTTCTTTTCAAGAGTTATCTCTAAGTCTCCAGTGAATGGCGATCAAAGACGTAGACAAAAGCATAGCTAGTCTATGAAAGATACAAAATAAAAAAAAAAAATAACTGGTGAGTCCAAGTGAACCATGCAGATAGTTGTATTCAATACAACCTCCAGACTTCGATATATCAAGTCTGATGGACAGCCATTTTCTATACCAGAGCACAGGTTTATCAAATTTCGTTGACATTCGGGGGTCAAGGGTCATGTCTAGATGTCTTAGGACTGCGATCCCCGGGGGCACAAATAAGAGAGAGGGGGGAGGGGAGGGGTGAGATTGTAGCAGGCTAGGCCATTGTGAGTGCATAAAGAAAGGTTGTTGACAATCGCGAAATAATCTGGAGATTTCGTAGTAAGATGTTTACGAGCGATAGAATTTTAACTATAAATTTAAAATTCAACGCAGACCATATTAGTAAAGGCATTCCAATAGATATACAATAGATGTACAATAGATGTACAATAGATGTACAGTAGATGTACAATAGATGTACAATAGATATACAAACAAGTAGATATTTTTTTAGAATGCGAGATTGCGGATAATGACATACGTTTCAATGGAAGTGTTTGTCTGTCTGTCTGTCTGTCCGTCATCACCCTAGATCTCAACAACCATAAGTCCTAGACCCATGATGTATATATCATTTTGTAGGTCTTGGCTTGCCATGCGTGCATCAGAAGTCCATTTCGTGATCTGACCTCTGAGGGCCGTAAAAAGGGGGCTTATAAAGTACCGTTTTTTACTATATAAGCTATATTAACAAAGGAGCGCCCTAGATCTCAGCAACCATAAGTTCTAGACCCATGATGTATATATCATTGTGTAGGTCTTGGCCTGTCATGTGTACATCAAAAGTTCATTTCGCGATAGGACCTTTCAGGGCCGGGCTTCAGGGCTCCTAAGGGGCTTATATATCATATATAGATTATAAGCTAAACAAAGGGGTGTAATCATTATTTATTTTTGTAACAGTTATTAAACATGACTTACTTTCCTCTCTATACATGAAAATGCTCTAAAAAGTCCTGTTTTTACAGGCTTAATTTTTGCTTGTTTTTTTTTTATCTCTTGGCTACTGCGGTATTCGGTTAATAGTCGTCACTTGCATTTGGTCTATAAATTGACTGTTAGCTGACCAATTGGTTTATTAAATTGTTCGTTATAACAACTCGGTCATTTACATAATAAAATCTTTGTACAAGTTTCAATTTTTAGACTATATGAGAAGATATGAGGTCAAGCGGTATAGTGCGCTCTACTGTTGTCCTAAGTGATTAGGGTTCGATCGAGGTCCTGTTGGAAGTTGGTTCAAACTTGGCTGGAAGTTCCTTAAGTTCACACAGCTTTGAATGGGTACCTGACTTAATGTTGGATAAGTAAAGGCGGCTGAGCGTTGTACTAACCCCACATAATCCCTTTAAAGATAGGTGAAATCTACATTTCATCTGCCCCAATGACCCTTTTTGGCTAAGGCAACATGTTTTTTTTTATTTTTGAGATAATGTACATGAACAAACTAGTTAATAAAAATGATTTACATTTGTTTTTATCAAGATATTTGTGAAACACTGGTTTGTCTCAAAATATCAATATGTCTACAATAAAAAAATTATGTGTGTGTGAATACATTTATATAATGTATATATATATATATATATATATATATATATATATATATATATATATAAACACTTAATACTTTTTTAAAAAGTACGTTTCGTTGGACAAGCTTAAGACAAATGAGATTCCAAATAACAGAGCGAGTGAATACACAAGATTAAAGCAGAGAAGAAGGAATGACACAAGACTTTAGAAAGCGGCTGACAGGTTGGATGGATGGCATCGGTTGATATCAATTGGTTTATATTCATGAACTTCTGGCCAAGTAAAACCAGCGTTGATCTTAGTTGGACGTTCAGCCATTGTAGATAGGTAAACACCATGCATATCTTAAGTTAACCAAAACGTTTGTGTTTTTCCTTTAACTTCTTGGTAAAAAAAATCTATTTCGATATTCTTTAATACTCGTTTGTTGTTTAGTTCATTTATATAAATAAATAAATAAATATATATATCCCACAGTTTTCGACTTACCATATATCAGTCATTACTTTATTGATTATTTGCAGATAATTTTGCACTTTACCAGTCGTATCATATCTATCAGCCATACATACATTCGGTCAGCGAATTCTTGTCATGTTTTTTCTGTAAGTCATTTTAATCCTAAATCAACCTTTGGTCAGTGGCTGATTTTAGCTCAGTTATAAATGCCCACATTTTAAATTTAGTTAATGTAAGATGAAACTCTTATCAAAAGTGTTATTTTTTTTTTAAATTCAAGCTGATACAAGAATGATTTGTATATGTACGTTGAATATTAAAATACAATTCTCAATTGGGGCTTTTGAACAGTTAATGTTGTTTTGTGTTTGTTTTTTTTGTAATTAATTCTTTGTCATTGTTTTGTGTTTGTTTTTTTGTAATTAGGTCTTTGTCAATGTTTTGTGTTTGTTTTTTTGTAATTAGGTCTTTGTCAATGTTTTGTGTTTGTTTTTTTGTAATTAGGTCTTCGTCAATGTTTTGTGTTTGTTTTTTGTAATTAGGTCTTTGTAAATGTTTTGTGTTTGTTTTTTTGTAATTAGGTCTTTGTCAATGTTTTGTGTTTGTTTTTTTTGTAATTAGGTCTTTGTCAATGTTTTGTGTTTGTTTTTTTGTAATTAGGTCTTTGTCAATGTTTTGTGTTTGTTTTTTTTTGTAATTAGGTCTTTGTCAATGTTTTGTGTTTGTTTTTGTAATTATGTCTTTGTCAATGTTTTGTGTTTGTTTTTTGTAATTAGGTCTTTGTCAATGTTTTGTGTTTGTTTTTTGTAATTAGGTCTTTGTCAATGTTTTGTGTTTGTTTTTTGTAATTAGGTCTTTGTCAATGTTTTGTGTTTGTTTTTTGTAATTAGGTCTTTGTCAATGTTTTGTGTTTGTTTTTTGTAATTAGGTCTTTGTCAATGTTTTGTGTTTAATTTTTTGTAATTAGGTCTTTGTCAATGTTTTGTGTTTGTTTTTTGTAATTAGGTCTTTGTCAATGTTTTGTGTTTGTTTTTTGTAATAAGGTCTTTGTCAATGTTTTGTGTTTGTTTTTTGTAATTAGGTCTTTGTCAATGTTTTGTGTTTGTTTTTTGTAATTAGGTCTTTGTCAATGTTTTGTGTTTGTTTTTGTAATTAGGTCTTTGTCAATGTGAAGTTTGATATTGATGGTTGTGTCCAATGGGGGTTTGATCTATAGCGCATTTTATTTTAAAAGATTTTGACCTTATCGGCATTGATATTTTATTGTTCACATATAATTCCATAGATAAACGTCCATTATTATTATTATTTTTATAAGTCACTCCGTAGCTGAGATAGTTAGTTAATTCCCTTAGCTCTAATGGGCCATCGGGGCAGATGAAGTGTAGAATTCATCTGTTTCTATAACCTCGGCATGTGAAAGGGTTGTGTGGTTAGCACAACGCCCAGCCGACCTTTACTTCCCCAACTAAAGTCAGGTACCCATTTAAAGCTGGGTGGACTTGTGGGACGACTTTGTACCAAATTTCACCTGGAAAAATTCCATGGGCCTCACCAAGCTGAACCCAGGACTCTCAGGTCGACAGTCGAGTATCTACACCACTCGGCCATCCGTCCCACTGTAGCTGAGATAAGAAACTCAAAAAATAAATAAAAAAGGTTTGATAAATAAATCATAAGACTAAAGTTTATGTACATATTATAATATTATTTTCCAGAACAATCAAATAAACCGTCGTCTGTCAAAATAAATATTCGACATTTGATAATGAAACTATTCACTTCTGCTTTTTGTAATATCAAAGAAGCTTTGCTCTTAAAGAACCAAAAAAAAAATCATAAAAAAAAAATCCATATTTTTTTTTGGTTTCCTTTGTGGATTGAAGAAAAAAGAAATTGTTTGTAAGATTGATAACATTTATGACGTACATCCGGTCTCAGGCTAAAGGTCACAACGCAAGCAGAAAGCTGTATTCAAGTCATGCAACATTTTTTTTTGTATTTCGGGGTTGATGTTAAAAATTTTAACTTCCAAGTTGGGGTGAACAGCCGATATTACAAACTTAAATATTTGGTCAGCAAATAACTGTCACTATTTAAAATAAATTACTCATTAGGCTTTGTCTAAATGAAATATAGTGTTGTAGTTGTAACTCTCACGAAAGCATGGTCGTTGTCCTCTGCGCCATTATCACATGGACAGGTGTGGTGCTTGACCGCAAGGCAGCGACACGCCTGTAAAGGGGAGGGGGGTGGGGGTGGAACAACTGTCCGTTCTCCTCCCCTCATGAACTGGCGCTAGCATTATTGAGAGACACCAGTCACGTGACCTTGTTTGAAAAAAAAAAGGCGGGAGGGGTATCTACGTCCTAATGCGGACTCTTAAGTGGTAGATATAGGTTAGTGACCAGAGATATAGATATAGGTCAGTGACCAGAGAGATAGATATAGGTTAGTGACCAGAGAGTTAGATATAGGATAGTGACCAGAGAGATAGATATAGGTTAGTGACCAGAGAGTTAGATATAGGATAGTGACCAGAGAGATAGATATAGGTTAGTGACCAGAAAGATAGATATAGGTTAGTGACCAGAGAGATAGATATAGGTTAGTGACCAGAGAGATAGATATAGGATAGTGACCAGAGAGATAGATATAGGTTAGTGACCAGAGAGATAGTTATAGGTTAGTGACTAGAGAGATAGTTATAGGTTAGTGACCAGAGAGATAGTTATAGGTTAGTGACCAGAGAGTTAGATATAGGTTAGTGACCAGAGAGAAAGGACGGTTAGTTAGATATTTTTTTTAGCACAGCGAGTTTGTTACCTTAGACGAAACACGTTTTCCTATTGGATGTATTAGTTTTTGTTTAGTTGCACATTAATAGCGATTTTGGTTCTGCGTTAAATCGAAAGCAGAAAACAATAATTCAAAATGGCGTCATGATTGCGTCTCGATTCGACAAATGTTTTTTTTTTTTCAAAAATCTACAGTTTTGAATAGTTCTGCGGTTTTCAAACATGAAACACAAATACCAAAATGTGAAATAACTCTATTTAAATATTATTTTGTTTTATTTTTATTTATTTTTTTTTGTATTATTGCAACATGTTTCATTTTTAAATTATAATAATATGAAAAAATCGGATCTGCCCGAAACCAAAAAATAACCTAGCCTACCGATCAAGCCTAAAGGGATATAACTCTATGCAAAGTTTTGCAGGGTGCAGCTATTAAATAAATAATATTAGTTCAATTATTGAACCCACGTGTATTGTGTGTGCCAATCTTAAATTAAAGTTACAACAATATTTATGACGAATTCTCTGGTAAAACAAATGTAATAAAGTGTCTCTTGAAGATTTATCTTTACCACCAGGTATCTGTTCCAGCGATAGTCGTAAGGTATGGAGTTTAAATGTCAAGACGTAATCTACACAAAGTCTTTGATTGTCGCATGTTTATGAAAATGATGAAAGTCGCAGGAAATTACGTTGACTGATAGAACTCTATCTGGTATGATCTAAGAATTTAGAGATGATGTCCATTTTTTTTTTGGTAGTGAAGAAATAGATTCAGTTATAAAATGACGAACTAATGTTACTTTAATAACTCGTACATTCAATTTTGATAATTAACTCTTTCTTTTGATCATGTCAAATTCAGTTTTTAATCATCTGATGCCAAACTCTCATTTCATCTTACAATATTTTTGTTTGCTTTATTAATGCATAATTATATAATTGATTGTTTTTTTCCTTGTGATCTTAAATTTAGAGCAATTTTATTCAGTTGTATAAAAATACTTGTATTTGAAATACGTTTCGAAGAAAATTAGCAATCAGTATATAGTACTTTGAAGAATTCAATAATAATTTTTTTTTGGGCAACAATTTAACTTAGTATAATTAATAGTATCTCTGATGTTCTTTTTCAGTACTTTTATATGCTGTGGCGATAGACAGGTGCGTTCAAATGGATGAGCAAACTAGATAACCTTAATAGGAACAACCTTTCCCATGGACTCATCATACGAGCTTCATGCCTGTACTCCATCTGCCCCTAAAGCCCACACTCCATCTGCCCCTAAAGTCCACCCTCCATCTGCCCCTAAAGCCCTCACTCCAGCTGCCCCCTAAAGCCCACCCTCCATCTGCCCCTAAAGCCCACACTCCATCTGCCCCCTAAAGCCCACACTCCATCTGCCCCTAAAGTCCACACTCCATCTGCCCCTAAAGCCTACACTCCATCTGCCCCGATGGTCTTCATGACTTCATGGAAGAGTTTACCACGGACATCTTTTACGACACTGTACCTCACTTTCTCATTCATTTCCTTTTTTACTCTAGATATCGGACATCTGGCTTAAATCCTCCCCCCCCCCCAAATCCCCTTATCTTTTATTTTATTTTTTTGTCTTCTATAAACATTATAATGAAAAATAAAGATTACATCTTTCTGTTGAGAAATTCTTCAAGTTGAAAGTTTCCTTCAGCCAAGTGGGCTGTACACATTTTTTTTCTGTTAAAATCAATGCAATGATATTTTTTTTTTGAAAAGTTTGATGTGAAGTTTCGGGGATTTAGGGCATCCACTGTTGGATTTTCCACCTCCTACTTGATTTATATCCCCATTTTTATTTATTCTAATCTTTGTTTTCAAAAAAATAAAAAAAATCTAATGTTTACGTTGATTGACTTCTATTTATTTGAGCTACAGTGTTTGTTTTAAATCATGAAATCACATTGTTTGCGAGATTCTTTTACATATCTATAACTGAACAGTCTAACTCATTGAAGCTATGATATGCTGTTTGTTTATTAATTTTTTTTAATGGTATACTTTGTAGTAAAGTTGGCAGCTAATTTAAATGTGACTGGATCTGAAAAATTCGATATCTACTTGATTTAACAGAAAGGATGTGATAAGGGAGGGAATCATGTAAACTTTATTTTTTTTTATGTGGAAGTAAAGATTATTTTTTTTTTTAAATAATATTTTCATTTTGTCCATTGAGTTGTTTTCAGGGGGGGGGGGGGTCAGCAAAGAGAAGTTTACGTTGATTAACATCCACTACGTATGAATATATGTAGATTAAAGGAAACATACTTAGAAAGGATGCTTAACAAAAAACTCAGGCATAATGTACGTATGAAAAAGATCTTAAAACGTGAGAAACCTCCGGCATTTATCGGTCTACTGTTTCAATTATATTTAATTGGGGGGGGGGGCACAATACTTTATGTCTATGGTTAATCTTTTCTTGAGGTTTACAGGGCCTAGGCTGCTCATTCTAGATCATGTTTTAGGGGCAACCCTGGCATTGGTATCTTTTGCCGTGGGGGCGGGGGGGCTCTTTTCATCTGATTTGATTACAATTATATTTTTCTTTTTCATGTGTGTCCCAGGCGGTCGTTTAGTTTGCCCATCTATTAGCACGCCTCGGTGTCCAAGGTAACAGAATGCCCGTATGTAGGTCAGTTGAGTCCCTGAAAGGGTAAGAAATTTATCTTATAGAATACTTACATCCTATAAAAACCCCTCCCCCCCCCCCCACCACCACCACCACCCTCTCCCCGCATGTAGGTTACATCTTCTTAAAATGTATTAATACAAAATTGGATTGGTATCAACAAATGTTACACAGTACCTCTGTGTTGTTTTTTTTTTTTTTGCTTTAAGAACCTGAAACAATTCAGGGATTTAAAATACAAGGAGAAAAAATAAAAGGTTTCAAACAAAAATAAAATTTCGCAGAAAAGTCTAAATTTCTATGCATCCTACTTAGCATTTACCAAACTTTTCTTTTTTCTTTACTGTTCAACATAATAACTTCATATCTTCAACTTCCGCCCAGACACGCCCCCTTTTCCTCCTGCCCTTGTTGCTATCTGCCTCTACATGAGGACGATACATTATTTCCCCCTTGTTTCAATGACGTCATCTTTCAATGTTTATTTATAGCAAATATTTTTTTTTGCTTTTTCTAGCGGCGTTCTTTTTTTCGGGTCCCTTTTTTTCATTACTTCTTTTTATTTTTTTATTTCTTAGAATGCCCGTGCGAATAGACGCAGTTTTTTCTATCACGACCCTGCTATGTTTATCGCTGGTACTCCTTTCATCCCGATAGACAAGTTTGTTTTATTTTCATTTGATTGGCACAGACTTGCTACAATGCAACCTCTGGCTTGATTCATTCATTAATTGTGTGGCTTTATTGGGTGTTTATTTATACTTTACCCTCACACAAATATATTTTCTTCCGCCTGCGGACAAAGAGAGAAGAAAAGGTTTATTATTGCTGTGTTGTTGTTGTTGTTGTTGTTGTTACAGTTTGTGTGTTTTATTTTTAATCTTACGACCTTAGATGTAGGGAGGGGGAAATCGATTTCGATGAAAGTGGGGGTGGGGAATTGAGTGCACCTAGGAAGTGGAGGAGGTTAATCGGTGGGTCAAGGGAAAGGTGGGAGGGGAAACATGAACACATATCAGAGGACACTACCGTTAGAGGCAGTTAGTAAACAATAAAATATTTAAAAAAAAAAGATAACTTTGGGACAATTATTGAATGTTTTCAATCTAAAAGTGGGGAGGGGGGGCAGATAAAGATACAGATGCTCACATTGATAAATATATATATATATATATACTAGATCAATGGCCCGGTACCCAGACCGGCGAGTTACTCCTTATAATTGAGTTGTATCCCTTTGACCATCTTTATAACTTTACATAATTTGCGCACTACTTGGAATTCCCAAGACTATTTTTAGCTAAGCAAGAGTTAACTCCCCTTGAGTGAGACTAAAATTTTGGAATTCCCCAGTTTATTTTTAGCCACGGAAGTTATACACGCGCTCGCCCGTACGTACGCCAGGCTAGACGATGATGTATTAGATATATTTAACTGAGGTTAGGCATAGTCGATTATTTACAAATGTCACTAAATGTGGATCACTTTAGTACAAACACGTCATGACTTGTTTAACGCATGTTTACATGAGTACTTTCAATCTTCCCTCACGAATTAATTTCTGTCTTTTCAGACTTTTATCTCAAGGGATTTGAAATATTATTCCAATTATAATTAACATTAATATATTTATACTAGCTGTACCCTGCAAAACATTTGCATAGAGTTATATCCCCTTAGGCTTGATCGGCAGGCGAGGTTATTTTTCGGTTTCGGGCAGATCCGATTTTTTTTTCATGATTGTATTTTAAACTGAAATACTGTTATATTAATTCTTTACTTTCGATTTAACGCAGCGCCCAAATCGCTATTATTATATTATTATTTTCCAAATTGTAAAGTATCGATTGAGCATGTTAAGAGAGGCTGAAATATGTGTTAAACCTTGGAATTTGAAATTTGATGGGCAATAAACCTTCTACCACAAAGCCCTTAGGACCCCCAACAAAAACAAACAACCAGATAAATGTTTTGGGACGTCGGCCTAAAATGCCTTTCGGGTGCCTCTTTGCATTAGATTTAATAGAAGTTAATACTTAAAAAGGGTCCCTTTTGTAAAGGGAAGGAGGTTTAGACGCTCGCCTAGTTTGCCTATATAAATATATGATATACCTAGATATGTTACGGCCTAAGCCCGAAGATGGGCCAGATGATATATTGGCCGGCCATTTCAAACTTTGGCCGAGTTGTGTGGTCAGTATCCGATGTACTATATGATTATCATTACAGCAAACAAACACCCAAAATCTTTCATGACGTTTTTCTTCCGACTTCGGACGATCGCCCAATGCCATATATATATATATATATATATATATATATATATATATATATATATATATATATATTGAGGCCTAAAAATCTCACCAAGGCCCATACATTTCACTGTGTAGTCAAGGGGGCGAAACATCGAGATAGGAATAAATAATGTCGGAAGTCTTCTATCAGTGAACCACTGTGCGTACTCATCTCTTGTTTATTTCCCTTGCTTCATTATTTTTATCCCACCTCAAAGCAGTGGCGTAACTGATTTTGAATTGGTTGCCAATGGGGGGCAGAGTCTGAAAAAAGTCGCCCCATCCCCGTGCCAAACAAAACTCAATTTGTGAAAATAACGACCTTTTCTTGTGACGCCCAGGGCAGACAGGTCCCTCCCCACCCCCCCATATTCCTAGTTTCACCGCTGACTCAAAGGGAATCATTATTCCGACCCCAATCTCACATAAACATAACTGACCTTAAATACTTTTCTAAATACAGAAGGTAAGTCTTCAGGAATACAGATTGGAGTCATTTCGATAACTCATCTAGTTTGCCCTTTTTGATCATTTTTTTTTAAGGAAAACGGAAAAGAGATTGTAAATCCTTTTGATGATTTACTACAAGGATCAGATCAAAGATCATACATTTCTTTTTAATTTACCTGTCGCAGGTTACTATAATTATCTTTTTTCCCTTAACCTTTATATATATATATATATATATATATATATATATATATATATATATATATATAACAAAACGTGGGCTGGTTTCCTTTCATTCCAAAATAGGAAAAACAAACGCAATGTTACTTAATCAGGCTTAGTTCCGAAAGATCGAACCTATTAGTGTGACCTAGATACAAACATTAATTTCAGTAAGTCGTGGCGCTGATTCACCTGTATTAGATCTATTATTGTTATTATTATTTTTACTTGTATTAATAATACTTCCCAGCATACAATGAGTACAATTTACATACAAGTGAACCTCTTTATTGAGTTGTAACTTGTAAGTGAATAGCAAACCACGGGTACATATCTGCATGGTTTAGTAAAGTGTAATGAGTATAACGCTTTTGTGACCTATTATAAGTATAATATCTGCTTTATTAATATTTCCTTCGAAAATGTCCACACTGGCTCACATATTTATGTATTTTGCATTGACCAGAATACCATAAGCCTTCTTGTTTGATTGATGATTATGTACAGAGCTGTTTTTATGTACAGGCAATCTGACCCAATCGTCTGTGTGTGACCCAAACGGTAAAAAACTTGAACCAATGGTGTTTGTCGTAAGGTTCCTATATTTCAAATTCAACTATGGTCCAAATATTTGCAGGTTGCGGCCCCTTAAATTTACATTTATCTTTGTCCTTGAGGATTTTCTATAATATAGGTTACCCGAATGCACCTTTTAATAAAAAATTCTAGTCTACTTTTGCAAAGTGTTCAGAAATTCTTAAAAAATGACTGTGATCATTTCAACATGTAAGCTGTCATTATATGTAAATGTATACATTTAAATTATCTTCTCTTAGCAGAAGTTTCTGATTAGTATCTCCAGCACCTGACCTTTATTCAACAAATCAAGAACCCTTCCCCTCCCACACACACACTCTCACCTGATGTAATGTGACACAGTAAACAGGCAAGACACAAGTGGAAAGTAACGTGACACGGTAAATATGCGAAACACAAAGGAGGGGAAGTAATAGGCTCAGACGTGAGCAGCGATTGGTTTAATAGGATACGTCTGGGTGAGTTACATAACTTGGTTTGTCGCTTTCAACAGCCGTAATGATATCTACTTGTTACCGACGTCTCCTTCAGTTACGAGATTAGAACGTGTAAGGTGCAAACACCCCACCCCTGCCACGGGCACACACAGTCAGGGCAATTAGCCTGACGATGAATATGTCCTGCATACAGCCCCGTAGCGTGAAAATTCTACAGCAGGGGCCAAGCATTCTACAGATGGGGCCAGGCAATAGCATGGGGGGGGGGTTAATACATTTTACTAAGTAGAGCAAATAAGCAGAGGGGGCCAGACAAAAATGCAGGGTAGGGTGGGCCCGGCCCCCTGGCCCTCCCGCACGCTACAGGCCAGCCTGCATAGAGTACTATGAAACTTACAAAGCACAATCAGAAAAAAAAATGTTCAACATCTAGCAATAGAAATAACGAGGTTCGGTTCAAAGTCAGAGGTTCCCACAGTGTGGGTAACAAAACAATTTGAAGTGTGTCGCCAACAGTAGTAATTAGTAATTAGTCGAGAATATATACAAGTGATTATAACTTTTCTTTTTTTTTTTCATAATTGGGCGTGAAAAATAATGGGTTACTTAGTGGGTCGCCGAAATCATATGGGTTACTGAGTGGGTTGCCGAAATCATATGGGTTATTTAGTGGGTTGCCGAAATCATATGGGTTTCGTAATGGGTCGCCGTTTGTTTCATTATTTAGATTATTATAGTATGCCGCTCTTAAAATATTTTCAGGTCTATTAATTATACATTATTAATGCATTATATATAATGTTAAAACTCGCTCCTTTCCAACAGTATTGTCCGATGAATAGGGAATTCCCGTAGACCAGCGCACCGTATAATGTGATAAAGCCGGTAGGAAGAACAGTGGCCGTTGTAGTCGTTGATTGTAATTAAATTATTTAATCATGTGTGCTATTGAACTTACTTACGCTTATGCTTTAGTGAATTTAATACAGGATTAAACAAAATTAAAGTAAACATAAGTATGATTGGTACACGTTTTCATTATTTATTTGCTATTATTATTTTGTCTAATTTGACATTGTTCGTGGAATTATTTCAGCATTAGCCTCTAGCACGGTTATTTTACTACGGAACACCTTCAAATAATTTAACATTATTTCCATATGTCACTAAGTAACAAGGCTAGCCAAAGTGTGCTATTACACAGCATAATTTTAAAATAACAATTCCAGACATGAGGTCTACATACATGATTACACTACAAAAGAATAACAGTTAAAAGGGGTTATTGACACATCGTGCCGTCGCGTTATTTCAAAGCAGTTTCATACAAACTACGTAAGACCTTTCTCGACATTCGGTTTCCTTTTTTTAAAGTTACACTTGGCTAAAAACAACACACAAAGTGACAGTGTCGATTAGTGTTTTGATGTTCCTTTTTCCGTACAAGTTAAAAAAAACAACGTAAATTGAATTCAGTTAACTACTTACTTAATAAACACAATTAAAATTGACTTAGTTTCATTGTTCAATAGGTCGACAGGGTAAATGAGGTATGTCTAACTTGACAGCATGAGATCTGGAGAAATATTAGCGTCACGATGTAGAGCATTCTGATTTAAGGAAGCGTGTATCGCAATAATTCAATTATTCAAAGAAAGAGAGCAAAATTTGAACTAAAAAAGAATCCCGCAGCAAATACAAATAGAAAGATTGAAGCAGTAACACATGAATTAGCACTTTGACATTATTTAGCACTTTGACATTATTTAGCACTTTGACATTATTTAGCACTTTGACATAACTTAGCACTTTGACATTATTTAGCACTTTGACATTATTTAGCACTTTGGCATAAAGTAATACCTAGACATAAATTGGTACATTTTTAAGAATGGCTCTTTTAATTTGTATAAAATAGCACTCTGACATGAAATAGCGGTTTGACATGAAATAGCACTTTGACTCGAAATAGCAGTTTGACTTGAAAAAGCAGTTTGACTTGAAATAACAGTTTGACAAGAAATAGAAGTTTGACTTGAAATAACAGTTTGACTTGAAATAACAGTTTGACTTGAAATAACAGTTTGACATAAATTATTTTTTTAGAAGCAAATAGCCCTGAGTAGCTTTGGTATTAATTAACAAAATAAGCATCAGGGCAGATGACACTTACAAGTAACAAGATCAACCAGTCAAGGAATATTATGACATATTATGGTTTAAAAGCCTTGCCTTTATGTATTTAAAGTGCGTTTGCCTACGACATGCAGGATGATTAAATTCGACATACAGATCTATAAATATATGATTGGATAGATAGATATATAGATATATAGATAGAGATAGATATATAGATAGATATAGATATATAGATAGATAGATAGATAGATAGATATAGATAGATATAGATAGATAGATAGATAGATAGATATAGATAGATAGATAGATATAGATAGATAGATAGATAGATAGATAGATAGATAGATAGATAGATAGATAGATAGATAGATAGATAGATAGATAGATAGATAGATAGATAGATAGATAGATAGATAGATAGATAGATAGATAGATAGATAGATAGATAGATAGATAGATAGATAGATAGATAGATAGATAGATAGATACACAGATAGATCTAAAGATGTTTCAAATGAATGTTGATTGTCAGAGGCCATATATAAAGATGACCGAGGACTATTTGAATAGTTTCCACCTTTCAGATGCATTTAGCAGAACAATAATAATGGATGTGAAAAATGTGTTGTGTGTAGTTATCTATATCTATCCGTCTTACTATCTATCTAGCTATCTGTCTGTGTCTATCTATCGATTTATATATAGCTACTTTTATATATCTTTATACAACAATATTTATCGTATCTATTCCTAAATAGCTATATATTCATATATATATATATATATATATATATATATATTACTATAATTATATAATTATATCCATATATCTATTAATCTGTAGCTTTATCTTTATCTTGATCTATAACAATATTTGTCTTTATTTATTAAAACTTTATATGTATATTTCCATATGTATTTATATCAATCTATCTATATACATCTATCCATATCTATGTATCTCTAATTACTATCTATATATACCAACCTATAACTAAAATATCTATAAATATTTATTTAATAACTATATCCATATCTCTAAACACCTTTGAATTTTCTCAAGCTTCACATACATTTTCTTACAAAGAAGATTATCCGAGACATTCTATATATTAGCATATTTTAATGCCACATAGCAATTACCAAAAAAGGAAAGATTTTTTTTTAAAAGTAATATAACTGCCAATGCCAATTTACAAAAATAAAAAAAAATAATTCAGTTAAGATAAATCAGAGTTAGCCTGCAAGACATGAGATAAAAAATACAATGTGAAAGTTCCATAGATGAAATACATGTTATTGACTTAACGAAATCATTCCACAACAGTTTTTAGAATTATGTTTCTTTGTGAATAATAATAATTGAAGTAAAATTCAATGTAAATGGGATATAACAATGAAATCTTTTTTTTTTTTCAAATCTGAAAGGTGTCTTAAAATTTTAAGCCTATACAATTTAAAAACTGTCAAACAAAAAAAAAACTCAGATAAACTCAGAAATCTCTATCTTTTAAAATGAACTATTCAGACAGCATTAAACCGTTTCCTGGTAAAAAATAAATAAAAATAAAAACGTACGAGATATATTTAGCATGTCAATACTATACAGACATACTTGATGGCTCGTATGTCTTATGGACAAAAGGGGTTTGAGTGGGGTTCCATTGTGGTGTTACCATATTTGATCTAATGCGCATCTTCAGATGTAACAATTTATCGCCCATTGTGAAATCAGACCGACGTTTCTCCATCTCTTCAATGCCCCCCATCCAGTAGCTCCCCCTCCCCTGCTCCCCGCCCCGCCCCCCCCCCCACCTCACGTTGTCCGAGGCTTTACATCTGTTCATTGAAAAAGCTGAAAGGTGTGTGTTGCGGGGGGTGGGAGGGGTTGGAGTTGAGTGCACGTGTAAAGATAATGCCCGATTCAATGCAGGGCGCTTCATCTGCAAAGTCAGACTCGTGTTTTTCAAAATGAGGCCAGGCTGTTAAAGAAAACTGGACATTATGACCAAACACGTGGGGGGTCAGCCCCGTTGCAGAATAATCGTCGTTTATTAGACCAAGTGAATTGGATCAGAAGATGTTTAGGTCAACGAAAGAAATCAAATGTAGGTCAATGGATTGAATGCTAGGGATGAAAAAACACATATTTGTGTTGTATTTTTTTTTATAATGAAATGATCGTCTCTTAATTTTTGATAAGGCTTCACTCAAGATACAATTTATCCGTGTGTGTGGAATTATCGTGTAGGCACTACGAGGGTACATAGGCTACTTGAGTGACTGGGCCTATTTCAATAGATTTCTTGGAAGGTGAAAGAAGGATGTAAAATAGATGAAGATATAGATGTAAAGATAAATTGAAAGATGAAATAAATGGACAGGTAGAAAAATTAGATGATAGACTGATATATATATATATATATATATATATATATATATATATATATATCGAGAGAGAGATAGATAAATAGATAGATGTATAAACAGATAGATGCACAGATAGATATATAGATAGATAGATACACAGATATATATTTACATAAATAAATAGATAGATGAAAATATGATAGATAATTAGCTAAATAGATAGATAGATAGATAGATAGATAGGTAGATAGATAGATAGATTGATAGATACACAGATAAATATATAGATAGATATATACACAGATAGATACATAGATAGATACATATATAGATTAAAAGATGATATATAGTTAGCTAGATAGCTAGATATATAGATAGATCGATAGACATATAGATAGATAGATAGACAGACAGACAGACAGACAGACAGACAGATAGATAGATAGATAGATAGATAGATAGATAGATAGATAGATAGATAGATAGATAGATAGATAGATAGATAGATAGATAGATAGATAGATAGATAGATAGATAGATAGATAGATAGATAGATAGAAATGAACGTAGACAGAAAATTAATTGTAAAGATTGAACTAAAGTTGTAAAAAGGATTGCACTTTGTTCGCTATTATGTTGAGTAGCGCATCATTGGGAGAAGATGAAGGAAAATTAATTGAACACATTGTTGTAAAAACAAGCGTAAAGTTTAATGGAAAAATAGGTTGACTAATAGTTCGACAAAGATATGAAACGGATGAAAAGACAGAAGAAATAATACGTGGAAGGAATGAGTAAAAGATAGATAGCTAAACACATGGAGAGAGAGAGAGAGAGAGAACTATAGCTAAAGAAGTCATGCATAGAGAAAAAAAAGCATATTGATATAAACATGGCTAATGGCTTTTTATTCATATACATATTTGTGAATATTTTACGTTTAAACTTCGTTACATTCCCTCGTACAATTGAATCCCCTATCCTATATCTTTATTTGCTTGTATTTATCTCGACCTCTTTGAAAAGAAGTTTCTAGCAACAAACAAAATGAATGCTTTTCCAACCAGATTTTTTTTCCCTCAAAACATTTTCGTTCGAAAAAAAATGAAAAGAAGAAAATGAAATAAAAATTGAAAGAAATATATAAATTTGGCCCAGTATTGATCGAAACTAAAATTGGCCAGGATGGAAAATCGGCCGCTAATGCGACGGGTGTCGTGTTGCCAGCTTTAGCATGTCATCTCAAGTCCTATTAAACTTCGGTGAAAGCAAAAGTCCCCAGATTTTTATTTCGTTGTCAGTCAACGCTGTCCCCGTTTCGCAGACGATCGAGAATTTCAAGATTGTTACAAGAGAAGTCGAGAGAACGAAGAATGTTTTGCTGAAATGAAATGTCGCAATGTAAACATTACACAGCAAGAGATAAGGTTTAGCCGTATTGCAATGTTGCAAATTGAACTGTTACACAGCTTGGTTTATTTAAAATTAAACTTTGCAAAACAAACAGTACACATACAGCCTACATAGTGAGAGAAATACTGTTTAGCAGAAATGAAATAGTGCAATTACCCTGTTTCAATTACGCAAGGTTTAGCAGAAATGAAATGTTGCAATTAATTTTTTGCAATTATGCAAGGTTTGGCAGATATGGCATGTTGAATTACAAACATTAAACATCAAGATATATAAGACTGAGAAATAAATTACACTCTGCTATCATTATTTAAAAATAAGTTAGATTCGGCAGAAGTTAAAAATGACAACAATTATTTCACTGAAAGATGTGTTTAAACAAAATGTAAGTGTTGCAATAAAAATATTACACCGTTAGATATATTCGTAAATAAAATGAAAAATTGCGGTAAAAATATCATATTGGAAAAATGTAAAAATTGCTTTTCTGTTATTATTTTGTACATTAGGTTTAGTTATTTAGCGAATCTTGCAATGAAAATATTACACAGCAAGTTAACTTTATCAAAAATATAAAGTTGACATGTAGATAAAGCTTATTTATCAGTGTTCTAAACAAAATGGCAAAGACTTAAAAAACATAATCGTATTCCAGTCTTGGTTGTATTTCATTAACACAAGGACTTCCAAGAGACAGGAACACAATGAACATGGCCGGCGTGATAGGATTAAGACCTCAAATGAGTACCATCCCCTGATTTTTTTTCAAAATGGCAATTAAAATTTAAATGAACTAAATACTACATTTTTGTGTTATCATATATAATAATATTCATTTCGAGTGTGCGTTAAATCGAAAGTAAAGAATTAATATAACAGTATTCCAGTTTAAAATACAATCATGAAAAAAAAAATCTGATCTGCCCGAAACCAACAAATAACCTCGCTTGCCGATCAAGCCTAAGTGGATATAACTCTATGCAAATGTTTTGCAGGGTACAGCTAGTATAGAAATAATATGATCTTATTTTTAAAGAATTTGTGTAAAAAGTACTTCTGGTTGAGATATTACAAGTTAATTCATTTTTAAACCAACATTTATATTTTTTTTTAAATCAATATTCTTTAATAGTTTAAGCAAATCGGTACCACTTTTAGATACAAAACAATCTGTACTTATGTGATTGGCGTACTTTGTTTATCTTTGGAATTGTAAGTTGACATATAATTAAAGAGGAAAGACATACCATGATCTCCGGGGGAATAGTTCATTGGGGTTCTCTAGTCAGGATAGAGAAAAAAAAACCCTTTCTTGCGAGGGTGGTGGTACTGTGGTCAATGAGGACTATCCGAGACCGTAGTATTCACAGCTGGCGGTGGTGACAGATGTGGACGGAACACAACACCCTTCCACTCCATCCCACCCAAGCACACCTGCACAGCTTGCCATTTCGGGCTTGGGGTACAGGCACACTACACCCTCCCCTCTGTCCGAGTGGCAGGAAAAACCCCTTGCCGATCTGGCTGATCAGCAGTACACACACCCTGCTAGTCTGGCCAGTTTGGACAAGGAATAAAACCCATCTTTCTGCCGTTCCGGCAGATGATAGCGGGCACACTCACCCCGCCGCTCTGTAGGGATGGCAGGCATGCATCATCGTCGCCAACAGTGCTGGTGTGGTAGGCACACTACACCCTACCATGGTGGCAATGGCAGCGTAAAAAAAAAGAAAAAAAAAATTTATAACTAAAGAGGATTAGACGAAATGGTTCATTATTTATATCAGTGATTTATATCAGTGATTTATGCTTGTGATTTATATCAGTGATTTATATCAGTGATTTATATCAGTGATGTCAGTTAAATTATAAAATAGTATTTATAACGGCGATATGCATACAAATGGTATGAGTCGGTCGTTCTTATGGATAGTTCTGTAAGGTGACGCATTTATAGCCAACCGCATCTACCTACTGCCCGTCAATGTCTCCCGTGGTGCCTCCATGGTGGGAATGAAAATAGGGCCCCCATTATAAACCGTCCCAGGAGTTGTTTGAATAGGACCTGAGAGATGAACACACCACCCTTACAGAGCCCTTACAATATGGATGGTCAAACTATTGACCATCTAGTGTCACCACTGCCCAAAGGTGCCAATCTTGCACAGCTCTACGTATAAGTTAAACCTGCGGGTAAGCTACCGGTACTGAGGCCTTGGGTCACCAGAAAATAATGAACTCCACATATAGTGAAAACATATAAACGGTGATGTGATGTCCAGTTTCCATTTAAACGTAATATTTTCTTTTAAAAATATTATAAACTATTTTTTTTGTATCTTATGGTAACATTTTTTTTAAAAGGTTGTTTGTTTGTGTGTGTGTGTGTATGTTATCAATTCTAATCGAGGTGTATCAACTAGCGAAATATTTAATATGTACTATTTTTAGATTTCAAATTCTTACAAGTTCAATGAGGACGATAGGCGTATTAATGATTTTTAAATCTGGTTTTTTTTAATGTTTAATTTCTACTTTCCCCTTCCCCCCCCCACTCCCCCAATTTTCTGATCCTATTTCTGTCCACACACCGTCTGACCCCCTACACTGGCCGTTCCTCCACGCCTACTTTATCCTTCCACTATAATTTTCACGCCCATGTCCAGAACTATAATGACCACAGCTGGACAAGGCCAGTTCCATGACGTCACGGTCGCAATCCGCTACCATCTTTAAAGCACGCATATCCCACAGAGCCTAAAGCACTTTGCTTGACGATGGGGGGTGGGGGTGTGTAGAGGGCGGGGCGTGTGACCGAACTGTGATTGTGTCCGCACGATAGAGTGAGGCCATGGATATAGGCAGGCAGGCGGTCAAGTTGACCAGTGAAACAAGACAAGAAATCAGACGGTGACGTCAAATAACAAATTATAACCCCTGACGATTCCAGTAAAAAAAAAAGTATTTCGAATGTGTTTACTTTTATTAAAGACGTTTTGTTATAAGAAAAAGAATAACAAGTTGAAAGTAAAGAAAAATGTTTTATTTTTCTTTTAGCTTCGGCTACAGGTCATTTATTGGGCACGATCAATATCAGCTCGTTAGTGATCTAATTGTCTCCCCTTGGTACTTCCTAGTACCAGCTTATCTACTCATACCTTGTGGGTTGGGTTGTTTTATGTAAAAAAGTACTCCAGCAACCACACGTACAGTCAAGAATCCAGCAAACACACGTACAGTCAAGATTCCATCAACCACACGTACAGTCATGGCTCCAGCAACCACACGTACGGTCAAGACTCCAGCAACCACACGTACGGTCAAGACTCCGTCAACCACACGTACAGTCAAGACTCCACCAACCACACGTACAGTCAAGACTCCACCAATCACACGTACGGTCAAGACTCTACCAACCACACGTACGGCCAAGACTCCAGCAACCACACGTACAGTCAAGACTCCACCAACCACATGTACGGTCAAGACTCCAACAACCACATGTACAGTCAAGACTCCAGCAACCACATGTACAGTGAAGACTCCAGCAACCACACGTACGGCCATGACTCCAGAAACCACACGTACAGTGAAGACTCCAGCAACCACACGTACAGTCAAGACTCCAGCAACCACACGTACAGTCAAGACTCCACCAACCACACGTACGGCCAAGACTCCAGCAACCACACGTACGGTCAGTGTAATTGCTGTAATAGGAAGATTATATTCGGCTGTGTGGGAGGAGGGAACAAACCTGGCGTTGGAAGGCTTGAAGGTGTATTCTTTCGCTTTTTGACGTCTGAAAAAGGGGTGGAGGGGGGGGCGGACGGGGGCTCAAATGTAAAAAAAAATAACAGCGAGGTATTTGTCAAAATATATTTCATTACTAAACAAAACCAAGTGTGACTGTATGGTAATTGTGGATATTTTTTTTCCCTAAAACGTTTCTCGACTAAAAATATAGTGCTCTATATAGGTAAGTTTATCAACTATAGTATATATATATATATATATATATATAGGGTTCCAAAATTACGCGTAAGATTGGCGCGCGTAATTTACGCGTAAATTACGCGTAATTTACGCGTAAGTTACGCCTAAATTACGCGTACCATTAATTCCCAATTACTTGAAAATTTATATTCCTTTTGTTGCTCACGCTCACTGATTGCTAGTAGGTGTATTTTTAATAATGTTTTCAAAGGTTTTAACTTGTAATTAACCGGTCATACTAATTTGCCCGTCGTCCGCATCGGCCACGTATTTCGTCGTGTATTGACTGCATCAGCGGCGGCCATCTTTGGCTGAGTAATACCGTCTAATACGGTCAACGCGGGGCGGGTGCAATGCGCCTCGAAATACGGCCGCCTCGGGTGCCGAACTCAGCAAAAGACTGCACACGCGATCGACGCTGGTTAGGGTTCGAAAATTACGCGTAAGATTGGCGCGCGTAATTTACTCCAAAATTACGCGTGTCATTAATGCCAAATTACTTAAAAATGTATGTTCCTTTTGTTGCTTACGCTCACTGATTGCAAGCAAGGTGTATTTTTATTAATGTTTTCAAATGTTTTTACTTGTAATTTACCGGTCATACTAATTTGCCCCGTCGTCCACGTGAACTGACTGCATCAGCGGCGGCCATCTTTGGCTGAGTAATACCGTCTAATACGGTCAACGCGGGACGGGTGCAATGCGGTGCGAAATACGGCCGCCGCGGTTGCCGAACTCAGCAAAAGACGGCACACGTGATCGACGCTAGTGCAATCCGCAGCGAAATACAGACGACGTGGGTTCAATACGCAGCGTAATACGGCCGACGCGATCGACGGAAGCACTATACACAGTAAAATGTTTTCTATACGTTTCATAACATTTGGAACATATATTATTATAGATAATGTTTAAAAAAAATGGGTTTTCCAGATTACAATAAAAAAATTTCATGTCAGGGAAAAATGTTTCTAACGTTTCGCGTATCTAGGTAAATCGCGAAATTCGCCCCTAATTCGCGGCAATGTATTTATATGGAGGTGCTCAAACAGCGGAGAATTTCCGCGGCGGTGCAGAGAAATTTCGCGGCATCGCTTCTTGCAGAGTTTTTCCGCTTTTCGCGAGTGACAACAATCCAAAATGGCTGCTTAGAAACATCGACTCAAATGGAAATCAAGGTAAACATTGATATAAATGTCTTAAAAATAACAAATAAGATTTAGATTTATATATAGCAACCTGAATTATATCAGATTATACCAAAAAGTAAGTTTTTTTTTCCCCCTTTTTACTTGTAAGAAAACGAAATATATCACAAGTTCTATTTTTAGCAAAGACAAAGACTAACTAAATTAATTAAACTTATCGAACATAACTAATTAAACTATTTATTTCTAAACACCCCTTATAAATAATGAAATTCTAGCAACATCTATTTCTTGATTAATTTTTTTTAATTTCGTAAAGACAATGATCATTCATTTTTGAAAAACACCAATATTACTTTTTTTTTCAAACAGAGAAGATCTATTTGAGAAAAAAATGAATTCACAGTTGAACCCGTCAGTTTACTTTCACCACCGAATCACTAATAGAAACAATAAAAACATACCCCATTTTGTATGATATGTCTGACCCCTGATTATAAAAACATTCGAAAAAAGACAAAATTTATGAAGAAATAGCATTGTATTTTAATGAAAGTGGTAAGTGTTAGGTTATTCATTATTACAAGTATTAATATTATGATGAGTAGTGGTTGTTTTTTTTTAGTTAGGGCTGCACTTTAGAACACATTAATACACAACAACCAGTTTATACAATGTATGCTAAAGGATTTATGAAATACCCATAACATAAAATAATGATTATTCTTTTATAGAATGGCACAACTAAAACCATTCCATATGTGGTTTATAGAACCTAAAAGTGAGCATCTCATCCTTTCATAAAATGTATAGATAATAATAACATTTTCCACTAAGTTATTAAATAACATTTAACGATCAGCTATAAAAAAATTATAATACCCCTAAGCCTTAAGTCATTGAAAATAATAGTTGCAAATAATCCACTCATAAATAAATGACATACAAACATGATCTTAAACAATTTAGTGCGTTCTAAAAAAAAGTTACATCCACTTATTTATAATGTATTACAATGTTGCAGTTATTTTTCTCCTTTGTCATCTAAAGCTAGACTTCTAGCCCTTCTGGTAGCATTTACTTATTTCCTTGTATGCATTAGGCTCATCACTTACATTTTCTGGATTAAAAAACTCGATCTGAGGTACTGTTCAAAGTTCCAGTAATTGTGACAAATGCTAAGCAATCAAAACAATGCTTTTTAGATGTTTTTTACTTCTGTTCTTGGTGGGTGTAATGAAAACTACAAACACTGATTAAGAACTCCAGATGTATTTTCTACAACCCTGCTTAGTGTGCCCATGTTTTTGCTAAAACCAATATCTGTCTTTGCCAACCAAAATGGCACTGTTCAAGCTGGCCTGTTGATAATTAGACAAATCGGTTGTGCAACTCACCAGCCTCTTATCTTCATCACACATAATGGAGGTCCAAATATTCCCCATCTTCTGATATCTGTAACATGGAGAATATTGTAGACTGGCACTTAAATAGTCATCAAAAACTGTTATAAATGTATGCATGTAACAATAAAGCAAAGTAATTCTATGCGTTGGACATGCGTGATTGTTACGATGCTTACCATCTATAGACAACATAACAGTTTGGAAAAATTTCTCCTTTTTGAAATCCTTTGCATATTTTTCCCACAATTCTTATGTTGAGAGCTTAAATCATCACTAAGTTGTTGTGCATAGATGGCCTGGCATACCTCTTTAACTACTGAGCCAACATGATTAATTTACCCTTTTTCCGCTTCTTTCTTCCTTTCTTTTTTAAGACAAAAACTGTAGCCAATGATAGATTTGGGACTGTCCAGTGGCAAGAAATCTAAACAATCAAAGAACATGGTAAAAAATAAAGTGGAAAAAAAAATATCAGTAAATAAAATTTAATAATTGGCTGCTTTTTTCTAATTTTTAGGTGATGAAATTAAAAAAAAATGGAAAAACTTAAGGGACACATATAAGAAATATCTGAAACAGAAACATACTACAACAGGTCAGTCATGTAAAGTCTTTAACTAAATGGCAGTGGTCAGGCCAAATGGAATTTATAAGACCTTTTGTTTCCTTTAGCGAAACTGCTTCCAATGTCAATTGCCATTATATCAAATTATTGATAATGAAACAGAAATAGAACTGCCTGGATCATCAAAACCAAAAGATCTTTATGTTGGCCAGTCTGTTGATGTTCTGGAGGATACCCAATTGCAAACTGAATGCACCTTTTAAGAAAAGGCGAACAAATGAAAATTCCAATAAGTCATCTGTGGAATCTGTAGTGAACTACTTTGAAAACCAGCCATAAGAAATCTGCTGACAAAGATGATCTTTTATTTTCTTCTTATGCTCAAACTTTGAAAACATTTACACCCTGAAAGACAATCTTCTTTAAAACTAGAAATGGCTGAGCTATTTGCAAAACATGAACGGTTGCATATTAAAGAGAAAGAAAATGCACAATGAAGTGCAAAATATATGAAAAGATGTCTGGAAACAGTAGTAGTTGTTTTTTTAATTTAATCTTGTGTTGCTATATGGAAATTTTTAATTAAAATTTTAATTTTATTATCATTAATTGGTTGTCAATTTTTTTTTTCATTGAAATTGCTTCACTAAATTGATAATTTTAATTAAAATTTTAATTTTATTATCATTTATTGGTTGTCAATTTTTTTTTTTCATTGAAATTGCTTCACTAAATTGATAATTTTAATTAAAATTTTAATTGTATTATCATTAATTGGTTGTTAATTTTTTTTTCATTGAAATTGCTTCACTAAATTTTGTTGTCTAGCTTCTATATTTCTGGGTTGATAATAAAGGTAATGTCAACAAAGCATTCATAGTTATTAAGAAATGTTAATGTAGCTCTAAATTCACATAGTTCCATTTAATATAAAATAATTTATAAATAATCAATAACTTTAAATGGACAGAAATTTCAATTGAACTATTCCAACTACAAAAGCAACAATAAATAACAAAGAATGTATACAACTTTTTTAAACCCGCACCCTCCATGAAGTGGCAATAGTGTATTTAAAAAAACAAAAGTTAAATTACATTGTCATAGTAAATGTTATGGTGCAGCAGATTTAGTTCAAATAAATGTAGAATGTATGATTGAAAACCAAAATAACTAAAACATAGATATATTAAAATAAAATCTCACATGCAGCTTATATATAACACATTTTAACAAACAAACAAAAATTGTACAATTGCATCTTACTCAATATACTTGCTCTTGAGAATATCAAACTGACAATTACTAGGTATATCCATCACCAAAGACTGCCAAACACCATAATAAATTATTTCAAAACAAATCACCATCTAGGCTAAACTAAGGCCAGTAGGATGGGGTTGGTAGGGGGGGGAATCCAAGGTACAGAGGGGACAGATAAATTAGCACTTACAAAGTATTGTATCATTTGTACTAGCCATATATTTACATTAAGCTATATATAAAATCTTATATGTTGTTATTCTAATATTTTTTACAAATACATACATCCTTGTTCGTTTGTGCTTTTGTATATAAAAGCATAAAAACATCAATACAATTTTCTCTAAGAGTTAAGACCGGCAACAGACATGCCTCGTCCCTGATTGTATATGATATTAAGAACTGTTGGTTTTCATAGATACTATAAATAACATAAATAGACAAACCTTGGTTAGCCATCATGAAAAAATTCACTTCAGGAAAGTGCTCATTATTTAGTGCTCAGGTATATAAAATAAGAATATTATATAAGTAATAGTGGAAACTTTGATGATGGTTTCATTAAAATATGATGTTCCTAATAATGAATCCTATTTTTTAGATTTAATAAAGATTTATTAATCATTATGTTTTATGTCCTTTGCCATTACTAATATCTACAGAGCGCAGGCAACAGCTCAGAAATAAAAAGACAAAAAAGGAAGATTACACAGCAGAAACAGGCCCTCAACCCTGCATCCAGCTTCAACTGTAGTCACTGCGGTAGAGTCTGCTCGACCTCCAGGATCGGTCTGCTGAGCCATTCCAAATCCTGCCCTCAAAAAACACGACTGATGACTAACTCAGAGCGCTACCATCATCTTCCAAGATGGACGGATGCCTTCTATATTGGCTAATGTATTAACTGCAGGGCCATTCACTTGTTATGCCCTTGGGGGTTGATGGAGAATTGTGAGACGCAATGATGAGTGATGATGGTAAATATGTTACGCAAGGGTGAGTGTTTAAAATCAAGAAACCTAATGTTACATAATAAACAAATGGCCCTTGATAACTGTTTACTCATTGAAATAGTGATACTTGCCTTTAACCTATTTTTTAAACTCCAACTTATGTTTGACAAGATATAATATCAGCAAAAAAAAGGCGCATCTAGATTTTGTAAAAACAATTTCTTGTTTTTCAACACATTGATCGTACATTAGGCTTATTTGTTTTTAATAGTTGCACTTCATTTGTTACAATTATAATCATATTTACTTGTAGAGGAAGGTTCAAATGTATTTTAAGTAAAATCATGATTGATAAAATCTTTAAAAATACAAAACTGAAAAAGCCTATAATTTATTGTACTTAAAAAGGGAATGGAATATTTTTATATTAGTTGTAGACCTTGCCTTAGGCAAGGCGATTTTCCTTTTCAAATACCTAAACCTAGACCATGTTGAATAAATATCAAATAAAAAGCCAGTTGCATTGCAAAAAATACAATCATTATTTATTTTCAATTTTCCTTATGTTACAAGAAAAACAACAACATTGCAATGTAACTTAAAATATTATAACACATACTTTGAAAGCATAACCATGTGAAGCAAATCATTTCAAAGTAAACAAATTTATTCATTATAACAATATGAGTTAACCTGTCACCTGTAATCCTATTTCCATATAGATTTTTTTTACAAATTGTGTTAAATAAAATTTAATTTAATATATGATTAGCATTGTCTTTGCCATTATAATAAGGTTGTCTTTAATAAAAAAAAATCACCATTAAAGTTTTCCATAAGAGTTTTTAAACATAGTGAAATTTTTTATTACATTTAGGCTTTTTAGCTATTTTGATATTATTCCACATAAATCTGATTCTTGAAAATAGTAATTAAACTTAAATGCAAATTGTTATTATTTTTAAAAAAGTTGACTGTGACAATTATTTTTAATCAACTATGCTGAGTTGAGTATACATTTTCTGAAAATAATGAAAGCTGAGTATTCAACTATATTAACATTTTTAAATGCACATTTGAGTTGTGTTTTATTATAAGGTTTCCAATTGACTCAGATCATCGAAAGGTTTAGTATAGTTTTTAATCAACTCGCTAGTATAATAATGTTGTTATTTAGGGTAACTATAAAAACAGAATAACCCTCTTATAAATTATTAGCACACGGTTTAAGTCATTAGAAATCCACTCGTGGTGCCTGGGTAGTGTGTTTAGACATCTATGTTCTCTCATTGTGCCCCCTAATGATACAGAACATTATGGTGGGGGAATAATAGAAGGACACTACTTAAACCATCCAATTTTTTATTTTAACCATTTTAGAGATACTTACATGGAATTTATGAGAAAAGAAATAGCCCACTCAAAAATAAATGACAAAGTATTTGTCATTGTATAAAATAATGTATTAACTCAAGATTTAAGTAACTGGAAATGGAAAATTACTAAAAATCGGGGTATATGAATGATAAATAATGTAATTAATTGTCATCATAAACAATATTAACTTTAAATGTGGAAGTCATGTAAATTCAATTACACAAATTTATAACAGTAATAAAATTACATAACACATTTATAATGTGTTAAAAATATTGAACAAATTTTTTCCTAGTGTCAAAAGCCAGACTTGTAGCCCTTCTTCTGTCATGGACCAAGTTGCTGAAAGCATTGGGCTCATCACTTTCATCTCTACTATTAATTAACTCCTCTGGAGTACTGCTTTTTTGTTCCCAAGTAATTGTGAAAGAGAGGCAAGGCACTCAGAACAATACTACTTAGATGTTTCCAACTTCTTGTGCTCAGTAGTCGAAAGAAAAAGCGCCATCGCTGAGCCAGAATGCCAAAAGCATTTTCTACTTCCCCACGAGCTCTTCCAAGATTTTTGTTAAAAGATCTTTTTGTGGATCTGTCTTTGCCTGCCTATATGGAAATGGTCTTAATAAATAATTTTTTAAAGCAAAGGCCTCCATCTCCTATGATGGACAAAAGGGCTTGGTTCAACTGGCCTTGTGGGCAAAACTTTGTCACGTGGAATGTGCATCTCCCAGCCTCTTGGTCTTTGTCCCATATTTGAGGCTTCAAAATCCCCCCATCACTGTTCTTTCCATATCCTCCTACATCAACACATAGAAACCTGTAGTCTGGCCCCACAATGGCCATCAAAACTATTGAAAATTTATGTAAGTAACAATAATAATTGGAACCACTGTTGGCGGGACATTTTATTGTTACATGTTTGCCATCTATGGCACCAATACAGTTTGGAAAATTCCATTTTTCTCCTGAAATCCCTTGGCAGAATTTTCCCACAATTCTTTTGTTGGCTGTGGCATAAATGTTTGTTGCATCATATTGCATATCGCCTTGCAAACCTCTTTGACTATTGCACCAACAGTCGAGAACCCTACCCGATAACTGTGTCCAATGGTATAAAATTAATTTACCTGTCGCCAAGAAATCTGAAAAAAATAGCAAAACATTTGTTATTGCAAAGTATAAATTTATTACTAATTATTTATTATTTATTTTTAGGTGGATGAAAATTAAAGAGATGGAAAACTAAAGGACAGGTTATGATAAAAAAAACTACAATTTGTCAAGCATTCAAACTTTAAACAAAATGGCAGTGATCAAGCCAATTAGAATTCAGCAGACCTTTTGTTACTTTGAACAAAAGAACTTCCATTGTGATAGCATTGAATGAAGGTGTAGAAGATGATTCATCTAAAAACAAAAGTTACTTGAAGTTGAAAGAGAAATAGAACTACCTGAATTATCAAAAACATATAAAGGTCTACGTTGCCCTTGATTAATCTATCTACAATCTTGAGGCTATCCCATTAAAAACTGATATATCTTCTTCGAATAGACAGATAAAAAAAATTCTAAAATGTATGCAGTGGAATTAAATGTTTTTTAAATCACCAGAAGAAGGCAGCTGCTGACATGCAAACTTTTACAGCAGAAAGACAAGCTTTTGTGTAAAACTAGAAATTACTGAACTTTTTAAAAAATTTACAATAAGTACATTTCATATACATGTAAAATGACATCATATTTTTCTTTGTGTAATTTTTTTTTTGTGAATAGATAGTTATATTAAACATTTTTTCTTTATTAATTTTGTAATTTTATTACCTTAAAGCGATTGCTAATCTTTCTTGAACAGAAATTGCATTCTCGTGTACTTTAGTGTCGTGCTTCTTTACTTCTGAGAAAAAATGATTGAGACGATTTCATCAAGCATTCCACAGCTCATGCGGAAATATTGTTGAAATCTATATAGGATCATTCCTGAGCTGTGGGACCAATGTAAAAAATTCCCTTTAAATGGCCTTTCTAAGTTGATAGGATGAACCCACTTTCTTTTCTGTAAAAATAAATTTTTTGTAAAATTGTTTTGTAAGTACATGTATTACCATTATATATAAAAAAATAAAGAATCAACAAATGTGTATGGGCAGAATGAAAAAAATAATTATACATGTAAATTCAAGAATAAATTAAAAGAATATTAGATTTAAAACAAAACATCACCACCTTCCTCATTAAAATGACAATAATGTCATACAGCTTAAGTTCAATCAAAATCATTATTAGAAGAACAAGTCCCTACAGCTGCTAATATAAAAACACTTGAAAAAACATTCAAAGTCCTATTGTTAATATTCAATAAGACTATTCACAGCAAACCCTAGTATGTATATCCTTTAAAAAACTGCCAACACCATACTAAAAAAAATTAACCCAAGATAGCATCTTGGCAAACTTAGGGAGTGATCCAATATTGTGATGGACCAAATCTAAAATTAGCACTTACAAGGTAACTATCTTATGTTCTAAAAGTAGGGCTTGTTCACCCAGCTTTGAACTGAAGGTTGCATTATCTGATTGATTGTGGAATTCGTCTGTTATAGGGTGGTTTCAATTCACATCTTGGAAGCAGAGTGAAGATATAAGTTACCCGGACAAAAAACACAGTAGGACATAACTCCCACTTTTTGTAATATACCAATAACTGGATGTAATAATATTTACAAATACGTATTTTATTTAATGCAATGATTTTTTTAAAAGAACTCATGCAATGAAGACTTCATTAGCCCTTCAAGTCATATTAGTCAAAAAGTCAATCCTTTGTTAGCTTTACATCAACAGGCAGCTTATCTTGCAGGTAAAACAAACAAATTAGGAGTTCTAACCCAAGGTCAAGACTGGCCGTATCTTTATTCTACCTTTCAATTCTCGCACCAGAAACACATTATAATTATTAAAGTAGATGGTAAACAAACAGCGAACCACAGTTGTCGAGACAATCTTTTATTCTGGTAAAACAATACAGGAACATGACTATTTAATTACTGTGTTGACAGACCTGATGTCTCATATCAACAGACATTTCACATAGCAATAGTCCGCATGGGGGGAAGGGGGGTTTGTCCTACACTTTGTTAATATACACATCAGGCCCGTAGCCAAGTAAAAGAAAGCGAGGAGGCACTAATACCCAGCAAGGGGACACCTTTACTTTTTCATATGCTTCTTGGTCTGTCCTTCTCATTAGTGTTGCCTTATATTGCTTTTAGACCTCTGTTTCCATTCATTCATGAAAAACGTAACTACCCACCTCAATCTACTCATTTTTATTTCAGCTGTTATATTTGGTTCTTCGTATAGTTCTGGTTGTTCTATGTTACTTCGCCACTCGTTATAAATAATAAAATAATAATACCTGATCATTTAATAAAATATGCTTACCTTAGCGAATTTTGATCATCCAATAAAGCCATTAAAATAATAGCTTCCTCTTCTGATGCGGACGAATAATCCATAATTAAATTGGTAAAACTAACACAGCGAGTATAAGTAACTGAAGAGATTGTAGTAGTCAATTCGTACCGACGCCCACAAACACAAAAAAGAAAATTAGAAATATTGCTCCGGTCGTTCTGCCGACGCCCCACACAAAAAAGAAAATTAGAAATATTGCTTCCGGTCGTTCTGCCCGACGCCCACACATACAAAAAAAGAAAATTAGAAATATTGCTTCCGGTCGGCTGACGCCCACTTTCGCTTCGCCTAGGTGTAGCGTGGGTTTTTCGCGCTTAGAAAAATCTCACATGAGAAATAGCGCAGCGGAAAGTATCGCTTTGGTTAG